>CM060322.1:51272137-51279637 GCA_030674155.1 Stramonita haemastoma | reverse complement strand
CAAAAAATTCATAGCCAATGCGAAAAGTTTTCCTCTCTGGAAAAAACCCCCTCAATAAACCTTACAACTAGTGTGTTCACAGCTCTGTGGTGTATCTACTTGCAGAGTCTGGGCAGTGATTTGATTTGATTTATTCTTGTATATCTAGGATAATGGAATAAGCACTCTTGTGCTTTTTTTACATCCAGTCCCCGTGTGTATGCACTTTTGTAAATGTCATCTGTTCCCACCGGCACACGATGGCCTACTCTTACGAAAAGCGGAACAGGATTTAACGTGTGCGCAAGATGTTCTGCGTGCGTCCCGCACACGGGGCTTCGGTTTAAAGCCTCATCCGAAGGACTTTTAGGGAGAGTGGAGTCAGCACTGATGTTAACTCCAGGAGAAACATATCCTCGACCGGACTCGAACCTGGGTCGTCAAATTGCCAGCGCAATGTTCTGACCACTAGGCTATCCGTCCCCCCAGTGAGTTCCATGTGGACCAGGACAAGGCGATAGATACACCCTGCACAAAGCAAACACCATCACGGGCTGGGCACACTCTCCAGCCACCCAAAAATCAATCAGTCCTTCTGTTGGGAGCTGGGGTCTGGCCTCTTTACCTTTCTCTCTTGCCCAGGATCACACTTCGTGCACTGGCGGTGAGAAAACTGTCTTAATTCTGAAAACGTGTTACCCATACCCAGTGCTTTGTTATCTCAGTAAACAGAAAAAAATTCGTGGGGATGAGGTATCAGTTCGTATGTGCACAAGCAGTGCCATCCCCGGAGAGTGGCACAAAAGGGAGAATTGTGAGGATATGCTGTGAACTTCTGGCACCTTGTGTGGACTATAGTGATGTCCATTCATTTCAGTCACTGCCTGGGAGCAAATGCTAGCAGCCATAGAGAGTAATTAATCTGACTGACTGTGAAATATGTAAGTGTCAACCGAAACATCATTGATGACGTTTTTCATGATCCCTTAATGGTAGCACAGTGAGAGAGCTAGCAGCATCTTTCAGGGTTTACATTGATTATAATCCCCAAATTTGGAATGTGGCTACATTCATAAATGGTGGGTAAAAATGGTTGCAATCACAAAAGTTCCCGTTTGATGAACCTCATAGCTCTTTGCCAGGACTGAATAAAAAGACCTGACTTACCTGCTAGGTTTAAACATATTTTTTTCATGTGAAAATCAAGATAGTCTAAATCATTCATTGTTTTGTTATTGTTTTTAAAAGGGATATAGGTTTTATATACGTTAGAAATATAATCATAATTATGGTTATTTTCGAAAAAAATCAAATAATGTTTTATGCTGGTTTTATGTTTGTTTCTTAGCTTACTCTAGCTTTGCATATTTTTGATAGGGATGGAGAGAGTATCTTTTTTGTTTAGTTTGACAAAAATTATTTTAAAAGAAAGCACAAGAAAGCCCACAGCTTATGGATATTTCTCTGTTTTTTGTTCCTCAGCTACAGGTCTTAGGTTCCCCAATGGTGACATTCTGCCCAGCCACATTCCTACTTCCTCCATGTATGCTGGGTATGTTTAGGTTTCCATAACACACCAAAGGCTGACATGAACTACTGGAACTTTGGTGTGCATATTTAATCTGCGTGTGTGTATATACACAAAGGGAATAAAGGCACTGGCAGGTCTGCACTTGGAAGTTGACCTGAAAGATCGTAAACATCCCCATCCTTAATTCACGAGACGCCGCTGAGAATCAAACCCATTACTTCATGGACCCATGGGATTAAAGTCAAAACGGTTAGACCACTTCCCTATCATATAGCGTCTGTATGACCCATCTTTAAAGTAGGACAAGAATTTAGCAACGTAGAATGACACTGTTGTACAGTGTTGCTCCTTCACTGTGACTGTAGCCATTCTCTTTGTTCCCCCCCCCCCCCCCCCCCCCCCCCCACACACACACACACACACATCAGCATCTTTGATTGGTGCAATCTTCATCCTGGTTAGAAGAGTGCTGTGGAATAATTAAGAAAACATCACTGGGTGGTTTTATTTTATGGTTCTTTTTTTATTTTTTTTTTATAGTTCATTTCAGTCATGTATGACTGGGTATTTGCGCAGAGACAAAGCAACTGTGATCATTGCGCCCATCACATATCCTCCATCCCTTCCCCTCCTCCCTCTCATGACTGCATCCTACTGTTCTACCCTTCTCTCTCTCTCTCTCTCTCTCTCCTCATCCTTCTCTCCTCTCTCTCTCTCTCTCTCTCTCTCTCTCTCTCTCTCTCTGTGCGCGTGCGTGCGTGCGTGTATGTGTAAGCTAATCGTGAAACTGCAAGCAGACGATAATTTAAGCGCCTGATGAAGAACAAACAGTTGTCTCTTTGTGGACGTCTGTGCCTCCCCTCTGCTTTTGCAAACACATGACTGAATGTGAAAAGGCACCCACCTTTTGAACTAAAGGATCCTACCCCTGCAGTTGTTGTCATACATTTGGGATGGCCTCGTAAATGCTACACCCTTGTACTTTGTTATATTTCATCATATAGATCTATCCATATCAAGACTCTTTAAGAAGCGCGTACTGAGTCTGCTACACAAAGATTAAAGTACAGGTGTTCCCATAACCTATATGGTCACTGTGGAGCGAGGTGTCAGAAACCTCAGCTTCTCTAGGGGCCGGTATATTGAAGGCGGCGCCCATCTCCTCTCCCTCGTTGTCTTACCTTCCCTGTCCCTAAAGAGGGCAGGTGCCCATTACAGCTGGGTGAACTGGGGGACTGTGTTGAAGCTAAAGTGTACGAATGGTCACCCTTCCGAAAGGTCACTACTCTCATTGCTGCTTAAGCTTAGCTTTGGGAGAGGGAGTGCTCTGACCACTGGGCTTTTTGTGGCTTTTAAAAAAAAAGTTTCTAATAAGATACTCTGTTTTCCAAGTGAAGATTCTTACTAGATGGTAACAAGATGAAATGTTTCCAAACTTGTGCAAAAATGTATATCCCAGCTAAAATGTAGGTGTTGAGTATAAAAAAAACACAATTCATATCAAAACTGATTTTTTGAAATGCTTTTTTGCAGTCAAGGAGCCAGTTCCTATTTCATATCATTAGAATGATCAATACAAAATTCTTAGAATTTACAAAAGTTATTCAGTTGGTATTTTAGAACTTACTATTGTAAGGATTAGCAAAACGAAAGAAACCAGAATTGCCTAGTTCAAATATATTTTTTTCAATAATTTTCAATGTCCACAAATGTTTTATGTTGAGTTTGGTCCCCAAATCTTCTATCCAATAGTCCAGAACTATTTCCAAGTTACGTCCATTATTTTTTAAAAGTTGATTTTGGTCCCCAAATCTTCTATCCAATAGTCCAGAACTATTTCCAAGTTTTAATATGTGAACAAGTCAATAAGCCTTACTGTTAGCAACACCGAAGCCTGGGCGGTTTCACACTGATAGGCCAAACAAGAACACTCCTCTGCAGAGGCTAAAATCGGTTGGTAGTCCTGCTTAGGATCTAGACCCTGCACAATTTGGTTTTTCTCTCTTGTCTGGGGTCCTTTTGTAACTCGCAGTGAAAACACTGTTTCAAAACTGAAGTAGAACATGTTGATATGCTGTTGTTGTGACTGCCTTTACATCCCAGAAGAGATTTCCAATCCAGGGACTGTTGATGACATGTCAGCAAACACGTAAAACTATACCCATAGAGGTCAGACAACTTCGAGTGTTGTGGTGATGGCTGCACAGTGAAAAACCCTTGTGTGCACAATGTGTGTGTGTGTGTGTGTGTGTGTGTGTGTGTGTGTGTGTGTGTGTGTGTGTGTGTGTGTGTGTGTGTGTGTGTGTGTGTGTGTGTGTGTGTGTGTGTGTGAAAGTCAAAGTCAAAGTCAAAGTCAAAGTCAAAGTCAAAGTCAAACTTTTATTTCCAGATGGTACAGTGAGTAAGCAGTGTTATATATATATATATATATATATATATATATATATATATATATATATATATATATATGCATATATATAGGCATATATATAGGCATATATATAGGCATATATATATATAGGCATATTTGAAAAAGAAAAAACTTTAAGAAGATATGTTGTACAAATGAAAAGATTAAAGATGAAATTGAAAAATATCCACACCAAAAGAAGAAACTACACACACACACACACACACACACACACACACACACACACACACACACACACACACACACACACACACAGATATATATAGATATAGATATATATAATAGATAGATAGATAGATAGATAGATAGATAGATAGATAGATAGATAGATAGATAGATAGATAGATAGATAGATAGATAGATAGATAGATAGATAGATAGATAGATAATATATGTATCACACGCACACAAAGGAAAATGATGCATGGTTTCCTTAAAAATCGCTTAACACACACGCATACAAATCTATATCCATTCCCTCCTCAAAAGAAGTACAGTGCATACAAAGAAAAACAAAACATAACAAAACAATGGATTCGAAGCAGAAAGTAAAACAATCACATTCATTTCCTTCCTTTTTCTCAGTCCTTCACTCCCAAGCACTTGTGTTTTTAGATTTACAACAAAAACAGTGTGTGTGTGTGTGTGTGTGTGTGTGTGTGTGTGTGTGTGTGTGTGTGTGTGTGTGTGTGTGTGTGTGTGTGTGTGTGTGTGTGTGTGTGTGGTGTGTGTGTGTGTGTGTGTGTGTGTGTGTGTGTGAGTGGTCACTTATCCTGTAGGCCTGCCATGGGCGACTGCAAACCTGTCATTGTTCTAATTGACAGTGATGCATTAAAGTGTCAACTAATCATAACAAATGATCGATTTAATAATCTATTAACGTCATCATAATCACAGAGATATATGTGGGTTTTAAAAAAACCCCATATCTTTTATCAAAATTATGACATATTACAAACAGGTCTACAAGCCCATTCTCAGAAGAACTTAATTCCTATTTGTAGTTGTATTCTTTGGCAATAAATGGACTTCTAGTTCTCGTTTTGTGCACTTGCCCACATCCTAGCTGATTTTTTTGTCAATTCCATTTAAGCCTATTAAATTTTAGGAAATAAGTGTTGTGCTGAGTGCATTGTATTGTGCTGTGTTGTTTGTGCACTGAATTTTAAAGAACATTGATTCTGCAGTTTTCTATTTAGCCAACTATGAGGTATAACCTGTCTTATAGCACTACATCACACTTTGATTAGTTTGCTTGTTAACCAATCATTGTATAAGTATTTTGTTTTTCAAACTGGAATGAACTATAAGCTGCCATACAATCTAAGATTGATAATTACGTGGTCAAATATTTTGAAGTAACACTATGCTATCCCAATCAATCACTGTCCCCTCCTTTTGCAATGATCTTCATTGACCCAAATCCCCCCAGGTGATGCCAGAGACCTGCCAGTACAGATAGTAGCCCCACCTTCTGGAAGTTCTATGCTAGGAATTTCCTCTTTTCTATCCCTCTCTGTTTCTGCCTTGTTTCTTTTCTTTCTGTCACCTCCTTCTTGTCTGTTTTGTGCATTCTTGGTCCAGTCTCCTGCACTATTTTGTTCCAGAGAGACTTACATTATAACATTTCTCTCCCATGTTGAAGTCAGCTGCGCTGCACAGTGCAACGCACTTTCGTTCATACAACAGACAACAGTTGTTACTGTCTGAGCATTCCACAAGGACAATGAATTCACCCAAAGATGTTGTTTTCAGTTAATTCTTCCCCATCCACCATTCAAATAATCACTAACCAAATTCAAAGTGTACATTTCTGAACAGGTCGATAACACCTTACTGTGTACAAACTTCATGTAAAAAAGGCAAAGGTAAAGGTGTCCCATAACCTATATGGTTGTAGGGGAGTGAGGTGTCAGAGACCTCAGCTTCTCTAGGGGCCAGCATATTGAGGCGGTGCCCATCTCCTCTCCCTCGCTGCTTTACCTTCCCTGACCCTAAAGAGGGCAGGTACCCATTTACAGATGGGTGGACTGGGGTACTGTACTGAAGCCAAGACGTGAAAATGGTCACCCATCCACTTGGTAACCACACTCAATGCTGCTTAACCTTGGCTTAGGGGAAAGGGAGCGTTCTGACCACTGAACTATCCCGTCCCCTTCATGTATCTGCTTGCAAAACGCGGGTTGTTTCCACCCTGACCAGGACAAGGCACAGATACACCTTGCAAACAGCAAACACCATCACGGGCTGGGCACACCCTCTAGCCCCCCAGATCAATCAGTCCTTCTCTGTTGGGAGCTGGGGTCTGGCCACTTTGCCTTCCTCTCTTGTCCAGGATCACACTTCGTGAACTGCTGGTGAGAAAACTGTCTGTGACTTAACGGGTGGTTTCCTAGATCCTGCGTATGCTAGCTCAGAACAGGCGCCACAGAATACCACCAAAAGTGACCCAGCAGCAGTGCAAAGCCCCTCTGGCGGGTGGCACAGCGGCGGCCTGACATTGACAACAGGCTCCCTATGGAGCCCTGACCCTGAGGATGCGACATGTGGTAAGGCTGGCTGTGCAGGCAGAGCGGAGAGATTGGTCTGAGCGGCGCGGAAACAGCAGGACTGGACGTTATAGACGATGAGGCGGTGGACAGGAAAAACAATTAGCAATCATCTTCCTCTTATTGTTATCACGCACACGTATGCACGTACGCACGCACGCACGCACGCACGCACGCACACACACACGCTCTCTCTCTCTCTCTCTCTCTCTCTCTCTCCTCTCTCTCTCTCTCTCTCTCTCTCTCTCTCTCTCTCCTCTCTCTCTCTCTCTCTCTCTCTCTCCTCTCTCTCTCACACACACACACATACACACACACTCTCTCTCTCTCTCTCACACACACAACACACACACACACACACACTCTCTCTCTCTCATACACACACACAACACAACACACACCACACACCACAAACACACAACACAACACAACACAACACACACACAAACACAACACAACACAACACAAACACAACACAACACAACACAACACAACACAACACAACACAACACAACACAACACAACACAACACAACACAACACAACACAACACACACAAACAACACAACACAACACAACACACACACACACACACACCACACACACACACACAACACACACACACACACACACACACACACACAACACACACACTTTCACTCCCATCCCACCATCCATCCATCCATTCATGCATCCCTTGTCTCTAAACCCAGTACTAACAAAAAAACAAGAGTCCCCACCCCCCACCCCCCACCACCACCCCCACCCCCTACCTCTATTGACCTAAGCCTCGACACCCTCAAAGAGAACCAGGCACTGTTATTGAGTTTAGCTTCTAAAACACACTTCGGGGCAAACGTTGCTATCCAGCGCTTAACACATCTTTATACTTCTACTACTCCCCATTTTTTGTCATCCTTGTGTTTTAGAAATAAACAGTCGGCGGAGTTTACTAACACAAGCAAATTGCCAGCTGCTAAATTATCCTTTGATTCTCAAACAGATAGTAAT
>CM060322.1:51262137-51267137 GCA_030674155.1 Stramonita haemastoma | reverse complement strand
AGATGGCAAGACTGAAAACCAGATCGACCACATCACCATCGGGCGAAAGTGGAGAAGGAGCCTGCACGATGTCAGGGTGAAGCGCGGAGCAGACGCAGCGTCAGACCACCATCTTGTAATAGCCATCCTCAAGACAAAGCTCAAAGCCTTCACCGACAAGGCAGGAAGATCATCGCACAAATTCAACGTGCAAAGCCTTAAAGACAGAGCGAAA
Organism: Stramonita haemastoma; assembly: GCA_030674155.1. Classification (NCBI taxonomy): domain Eukaryota; kingdom Metazoa; phylum Mollusca; class Gastropoda; order Neogastropoda; family Muricidae; genus Stramonita; species Stramonita haemastoma. The sequence goes on along the minus strand of CM060322.1, from coordinate 51,266,923 downwards.
ACAGAAGAATTCAAGCTGGAACTAAGAAACAAATTCAGCATGCTTGCCCAGATGCCAGAGGAAACGATTGAAGAGCAGTGGCACAGTCTACATGAGACCTGGATGACAACATGCCAAGCAGTCTTGGGAAAAAATACAAGAAAACACAAGGAATGGCTGACAACAGAAACATGGGCACTGATCACCGAGAGAAAACAGCTGAAAGACCAGATCAACAGAACACAAGATCAGGAAGAGAAGCAGACATTACAAGCACGATACTGGGACAAAAACCGTGCAGTAAAAAGAAGTGCAAGAAAGGACAAGAGAAATTTCATTGAGGAGCTGACTCAAGAAGCAGAGACTGCAGCAGGCCAAAGAAACATGAAGAGACTCTATGAGATCACGAGGACTCTCTCAGGAAAAAACAGTAAACCTAATTGCCCCATCAAAGACAAGAACGGCAATACCATTCCAGGTGAAGAAGACCAGAGAGCAAGATGGGCAGAGCACTTCAAAGAAACACTCAACAGACCAGCACCATCTGTCCCACCAGATATCCCACCCCCTACTGAAATCCTTGGCATCAACACCGGCCCCCCCACCAAAAATGAGATCACCAAAGCCATAAAGTCTTTAAAGTCAGGCAAAGCAGCAGGTCCTGATGGTATACCCCCTGAAGCACTGAAGGCAGACATCCAGACTTCAACTGACATGATGTATCCACTCCTACACAAGATCTGGGAGCAAGAGAGTGTGCCAGAAGACTGGAAGAAAGGCTACCTCGTGAAGCTACCAAAGAAAGGGGACCTGTCATCCTGCAACAAATGGAGAGGAATCATGCTGCTGTCTATACCAGGGAAAGTACTGACAAGAATAATCTTAGAAAGACTGAAGACGGCACTAGACAAGACACTCAGGGATGAACAGGCAGGCTTCCGACAAAACAGATCATGCACAGATCAGATCGCCACAATGTGCATCATCATCGAGCAGTCCCTAGAGTGGCAGACCCCCTTGTATTCAGTCTTTGTCGACTTCCAGAAGGCATTTGACAGCGTCGACAGAGATGTCATCTGGAGACTGATGCACCACTATGGTTTCCCACCAAAGTTCGTCACCATCATCCAACAGCTCTATGAAGATGCCACTTGCCAAGTCATCCATGATGGTAAATTGACGGAACCCTTCTGCGTACAAACCGGCGTTCGTCAGGGCTGTCTGCTGTCACCAACCATCTTCCTGTTGGTGGTTGACTGGATAATGCGACAGGCCACAGCAGGCAGGAGAACTGGCATACAGTGGACCATCACAAGGCAGCTGGAAGACCTGGACTTCGCAGACGACATCAGCCTTCTCTCCCACAGGCACCAAGATGCACAAGAGAAGCTATGTCATGTTGCGGAGGAAGCCGATAAAATAGGCCTCCAAATCAACATCAGGAAGACGGAGGTCATGAGGGTGAACAACAAGAAACAAGACCCAGTGCGACTACACCAAGAAAACATCAAAGAAGTCGACAAATTCACCTACCTGGGCAGTGTCGTTAGTAAAGATGGGGGAACGGACGAAGACATCAAGTGCCGAATAAATAAAGCACGTCATGCCTTCAACACCCTTCGCCCAATCTGGAGATCAACATCCCTCTCACTCCACAACAAGATCCGGATATTCAACACCAATGTCAAGTCGGTCCTACTGTATGGCTCAGAAACCTGGCGGGTGACAAAGACCAACACCCACAAACTCCAGACATTTACCAACAGATGTCTTAGGAACATCCTTGGTATCAGGTGGCCAGAAGTAGTCTCAAACGAAGAACTATGGGACAGGACCAGACACGCTCCAATTGACACGGAGATCAAGAAAAGGAAATGGGGATGGATTGGCCATACGCTCCGCAAGCCTGCTTCAGATGTCACCAGGCAGGCCCTTGACTGGAATCCACAAGGGAAGCGGAAAGTAGGCCGACCAAAACAGACCTGGCGCAGAAGCATTGAAGCAGAGACGAAAGCAGCCGGAATGACATGGGCCGAGCTGAAGAGGATCTCCCAGAACCGAGTCCGTTGGAGGAGTGTTGTTGTGGCCCTATGTTCCCACGGGAATCCACAGGCATAAGTCAAGTAAGTCAAGTAACATCAGTGCTGACTCCACTCTCCCCAAAAGTCTTTCGGATGAGACTGTAAACCGAGGTCCCGTGTGCGAACGCACGTAGAACATCTTGCACACACGTTAAATCCTGTTCCGCTTTTCGTAAGAGTAGGCCATTGTGTGTGCCGGTGAGAACAGATGACAAAATTAACAAAACTGCATTCACACAGGGACTGGATGTAAAAAAAGCACATGAGTGCTTATTCCATTATCCTCGATATAAAAGAATATAATAAAATAAAATGAAATAAAATAAAATTGAGTCTGGTAAGAGAAAGAGTTCCATACTGTTTTATGACTTTCCAGTTTAGGATTATTCAATCAGTGTGATTCAGAGCCGGGATAAAGATGACCACCTCAGCTATGTAGGCCTACCTGAGACCATGGGGTAGACAGACAGGCAGGCCTCACACCTATAATCTAGATATAGTTAGGCTATAAATCATACATGTGAGATAATAGCTGTAGAGATGGAAATCCTCTGTAGCTACGGAGCAAAGAGAGGAGGTCCTATGCCGCAACCTTGTGGAACACAGTCACCTTCAAATTTCAGGATGAATTTTTAGATGAAACAAACAGAAGAAAACAAGGCCGAAAAACTTACATGTACGAATTTATTCAAACGTTGCCGCCTTTTCACGTAAAACATGAATTACAGGGTTTTTTTTATATCAATTGCAGTCCCTAAATCGAATATCTCCACTGGGACGTTGATTTAATCACAACAACAATAACAACAAAATGCTATATCAATTCTTCCACTATCTAGATCTAGCATTGACGGATAATTATTTTCTAAAGGCAAGTACTAAAAAGTAAAAACAGAACATCTAGTTTACTTGGTGCCTTTTTAAACCATGTATGAATTTGTTATTATGAATAGAACATCTCGTGAAAACGATTCAATTTATTTTCTCAAATTTGTCACCTGTTCCCAAAAATTCTCCCTTATAATTTGAAACATAGAAGGAAGGACGTTTACCTGCCTAACAAGTAAACCGTGAGGTTATACGTTTGATTCTCACCCTCGCTCTTTCTACCTGGCTTGATGAGAAAATCAAAATGAATGTGAAAGTCTTTCGACTGAGACTAGTACTATAAAGTCAGTATCAAAGTCAAAGTCATTTTTTAAAAATTTGCTGAGTGTGCATTGAATAAACAGTAATTTGCTTTTTTTTCATTAAGCCATCTATCTAAGAAAAAAATCATTTCATCAATATTATTTAACTAACACAATTACAGCAACTTTAAAAACGAAATATACCTATAAGAAAAAAACAGGCAAAACGGAGACCCCGTGTGTGAACGCACCGCAGAACATCTCGCTCACACGTTAAAAACCCCGTTCCGCCTTTCACAATAGTAAGCCCTTTCCGTGCTAATAGGAACAGACAACATCGTTAAAAACTCATCCACACACGCGTCATGTTTAGACACCAATCCTGAAGTGCACGTAAAAGAACCCACGGCAACAAGAGAGTTGTCCCTGGCAAAATTATGTTTTAAAAAAAAGAAGAAAAAAAAGCCACTCTAATAGGGAAACAAATACTGTTGCACACAGGAAAAAGTGGCAAAAACACTGTGTGGCGCTGTACTAGTGGCGATAGACGTGCTCTCCCCGGGCAGAGCAGCCCGAATTTCACGCAGAGAAATCTGTTGTGACATAAAGTGGTATAGATAAATAAATAAATATTGGGGAACCTCGCGCACACAGAAATCTCACTATAGGTGAACCTAGCCTTGTGCAGTGACCAGAACATTGCGCTCGCAATTTGACCACCCGGGTTCGATTCCCGTTCGAGGAGATTTTTCTCCTGGGGTTAACATCACTGCTGACTCCATTCTCCCCCAAATCCTTCAGATGAGACTATAAACCGAGGCCCCGTGTGTGAACGCACGCAGAACATCTTGCACACACGTTAAATCCTGTTCTGCTTTTCGTAAGAGTAGGCCATCGTGTGTCGATCGGAACAGATGACATTTAAAAAATGCATACAAAAGGGGACTGGATGTAAAAAAAAAAAAAAAATTTAAAGCACAAGAGTGCTTATCCCATTATCCTCGATATAGAATAAAAGAATAAAATGAAAAGAAAACAAAAAAAACATCGGAGCTGTAGCCAAGGAACAGAGCCCCCCCCCCCCTTCCCCCCACCCCCCACCCCCCCAAAAAATGGAAAGAATACCATTGCGACCCGCGACAGCAGTGTAGGGGGGGGGGGGGGGGGATTAGTGAGCACAAAAGAGGGGATTCACCACAAGCTACTTGTTCAGGATTCACCATTCGTCTGCAACAAGGTGCTGCTGTTCTTTATCAAGGGGCACATAATCCCTCCTCACTGCCCCCCCCCCCCCCCCCCCCCTGACCAAACATGGACACTATAGTCTACTACAGGCTAGGTATAAGATGGGGTGACAACAGGGACAGACAGACAGACAGACAGACAGATAGACTACAGAGAGACAGGCAGACAGATACAGAAAGACACACAGACTAAGACAGAAGACACAAGACAGAACACAGACACAGACAGACACAGACAGACAGACACACACAGACACAACAGACACACACACACAGACACACACACACACACAACACAGACAACACAAACACAGACAGACAGACAGACACACGACAGACTCACAGACACACA
>CM060322.1:51254637-51257137 GCA_030674155.1 Stramonita haemastoma | reverse complement strand
TGGATGGGTGACCGTTTGCACGCTTTGGTTTCAGTACAGTTCCCCAGTTCACCCAGCTGTAAATGGGTACCCGCCCTCTTTAGGGTCAGGGAAGGTAAAGCAGCGAGGGAGAGGAGATGGGCGCCGCCCTCAACATGCTGGCCCCAGGCAAAGCTGAGGTCTCTGATGCCTTGCTCCCTTACGATCACATAGGTTATGGGACACATTTACCATTATTACCTTCTTATATGGGACAATAAGAATTACACCAAGAGCTTGTCTTGGATTAGTACAGTTCTCCCTTTACCTTGCAAAGTATTTCTTTGCTATTGTAGTCCTTGGCGTTTCGCCTCCGCCAATAACTGACCAAACCTTTGCAAATCCAACACTGTATCGAGTTTACTGTTTAACATTATCAGGCTGGCGTTGCATGTGTGTGTGTGCGTGTGTGTGTGTGTGTGTGTGTGTGTGTGTGTGTGTGTGTGTGTGTGTGTGTGTGTGTGTAAGTGTGTGTAAGTGTGTGTTTGTGGGTGGGTGGGTGTGTGGGTGTAAAATATAGAGAGAAAGCGACAGAAAGAGAGAAAGGTTTCAATCCATACCTAGGCTACCCTCTGTCCTGTACTGATCACAGGTGTACGCGCACATGCACCCACTCTCTCTTCTTCCCTCCCCCCCCCCCACACACACACCAAAACGTTGGTCATTCAGGACTTTTATGTATTCATCGTAAAACTGAACGGTTGATTCGGGGTGAATGTCCATCCAATGAATGGGTCATAGTACCAGTAAAAAAAAAAAAAAAAAAAAAAAAAAACATTTAAATATTTTTCTTAACAGAAAACAGCAGAGCACCACCACCACACTTCTTGGGCTGCTGTCACAAAAGTAAAGGGGGAAAAAAATCATAAAACCCTTTACTGTCACACACCTTTACACACACACACACACACACACACACACACACACACACACACACACACACACGCACAGACACACACACACACACACACACACACACACACACACACACACACACACACACACACCTTTACACACACATCTCTGCTATCACGAGTATACACCTGGACACTCCCTGTCCCATCCCCCTGTTCCCTTACTTGATGCAGGTGGGTCGGTGGTCTAGAGGTAACTAACGCACCTGCCTAGAAAGCTAAAAAAAAAGTCCGGGTACAAAGTGTGTGGTGGGTGTGATTCAAACTCCGTTTGTGTCGAAGTCTGTTTGTGTCTGAAACTTTTCCCCCATCCCTTAGACCCTGAGTGGTGGTCTGGGTGCTAGTCTTTCGATGTTGGATGTGTCGTGCCTGATTTTTCAGGGGTTTAGCGGCAGTGTAACGCATTGCTTATACGACAGACAACAACAGTTGCTGTCTGAGTGTTAGGCGAAAAAAAAAAGAAAAATGAAGATTGCTAAGAAAATAAAAATAAGATTTTTTTGTGTGTCACAGCGTGCCCATGCGTGCGCCCACATCAAATCCCCCTCCCCCAACACACACACAGTGACACACACACAGTGACACACACACAGTGACACACACACAGTGACACACACACACACACACAGTGACACACACACACACACACACACACACACACACACACACACACACACACACACACACAAGTGGGTGCGCCGGCGATAACACCTGATTAAAAATAATCAACAAAAGACATTCCCTCTTTCCCTTTTGGCTTCTCTCTCTCTCTCTCTCTCTCTCTCTCTCTCTCTCTCTCTCTCTCTCTCTCTCTCTCTCTCTCTCTCTCTCTCTCGTCGTGAGCCCATTCCCTATGCCCAATTTGCTTTTGTATTGTGGCCCAAGGCCGATGTACAGTAAAAGTCTGAAGTCTGAGCTCTCTCCTCTCTCTCTCTCTCTCTCTCTCTCTCTCTCTCTCTCTCTCTCTCTCTCTCTCTCTCTCTCTCTCTCTCTCTCTCTCTCTCTCTCTCTCTCTCTCCCCCCTTCCTGCCCCTTAGAAGAAGAAAAAAGAGAACGTTATCTTGCATTATTTCTTCTAAGGGCCCCACCCACATTAATCGTTAAGCTGTGCCTACAACACTAACTCATTGTGTGTGATATTCGAACAAACGATTGGCTGCTCAAATACCAGAAAAGCAAGGACGGTCTCCGCTCCCTAGTCTTGGGCACACAGTCCGTTAGTGTTAGCATAGCCTACGATGTCCGCTTTGTCCAGCGATGGAAGTGGTGGTGTGCTCGGTTGATACTTTCCAACAAGCTTTTTGAAGATTGGCCACACCTTGACAAATACCCGCAAGGTGTTATTAAGACCATAATTGAGGAAGGCGCACTGTGTGTGTGTGTGTGTTTGTTTGGGGTTTTTTGTGTACTTTTTTTTATGGACAAAAATTTTTAATTTGCTGTAAGGTTTAGCATGGAGATCGCTCTTTATACCGTTTAGATCTCTTAACATGTTTTCATTAGCAATTTCTGCTCTGAAGTAGGAGTATGGCTGCCTATAGGGTGAGGTACTTAAGACATCGTGATTA
>CM060322.1:51251177-51254537 GCA_030674155.1 Stramonita haemastoma | reverse complement strand
GGTTATACATTTTGACAGGGTGAATGGAATTTCAAATGTTAAAGGGGAGGGACAAATAGGAGATGAAAACAGAAGGCAAAAATCTTATTTTGAAAGAAGTGTGTCTTGAGGTGGATTTAAAAGTGTCATATGTAGGGTTTTTGCCGAAGGGGGAAGAGAGGGGGGTAATTCCAGATTGATGGACCAGAAATAGAGAAAGAGCAGCGGCCAACGGTAGATAGGTTGGAATTCCAGAATTTTTAAGGATAAGGTATCTGCAGCCGAGCGGAGGGAAACGAGAAGGTGTGTACACGTGAAGACATTCACAGAGCTAGGAGGGTGCTGTTTTGTGGAGACATTTATAACAGAGAGTACTGATCTTGTAGTTTTCCTCTCTGTGGCACAGTCAGCCAGTTGGAGAGATTGCAAGAGAGGAGTAATGTGTTCAGATTTTTTTTCTTTCTGAGGACCAGTCGAGCTGCAGAGTTTTGTATAGGTTGGAGGGGAGTGGATAGATGATGCTGGCAGACCAGCCAAAAGAGAATTGCAGAAAGTCCAGACGTGAAAAAAATAAGAGAAGTGACTATTTTGGATGTTGCATCAGTGGACAGGTACTTTCGAATTTGCACTAATACGCCTAGTTGATTAGTAGCATAAATGACAGGTCTGGGTGATTAATTTTTGCATGGAGAGTGTGTTGTCAATAACCACTCCTAGATACTTTACAGCACTGGATAGAGGATGACGTATTGCCGAATTCTATTGAAGTTGTTGTGATAAAAAACAGTTTGTGTTTTGGTCCCTACAAGCATGGATTCGGTTTTATCTGCGTTTAATTGTAATTTGTTCTGTATCATCCAGTTTTGGATATCTTGAAGGCAGTAGGGACATATTTGTCAAGAGAGAAAGGCAGATTTTCAGGTGTATCACTGCTTAGAATCTGAGAGTCGTCTGCATAAAAGTGATGGTTGATCTGATGACGGTTAATAACATGTGACAGGGGAGCAGTGTAGAGAGTAAAGAGAACAGGGCCTAGAACAGATCCTTGAGGACTCCGCATTCTATTTTGGTTTGGTGTGGAATGAATCTTGTTTACTGCATAGTTTGGAATCGGTTTGTCAGGTACGAACTAAACCAGGTGAGGGCAGTGGCCTTTAATACCGAAAGTGTTTTGGAGAAGGGAGAGAAAAAATTGAATTGGTTCTATAGTGTCAAATGCTGCAGATAAGTCGAGAGAGTGAAGAGGGAGATTTTCCCTGAGTCAGAAGCATGTAGAAGCGAGTTTAAGGTGTGCACTAGGGTGGTTTCGGTGCTGTGGTTGATGCGGTAGGCAGACTGGAACGGGGGGGAGGAGACTATTGGAATGGTGATGGCTGTTGAGTTGTTTTCAGAACAACTTTTTCAAGGACTTTAGAGATAAAAGGCAGATTGGAAACAGTCTATAGTTCTTCAGAGTGTTAGGGTCGAGGTCGTGCTTTTTGAGTAGGGTATCTCAATCACTCAATCTCAGATCAAGCAGAACATTGTTTGAGATTGTAAATAAAGTCCCAGTGGAATTATCCGATTCAGAGACTGTTTTCGCAAGTCATCCCATTTTGGCACTGCGGGGCCACCCTAAAAAATATTACAATTCTTGAAGCAAAACCGTGCCAGGCCCATGCAAGCACAAGAGAGATGCACAAGCCATGCACATCTAGACAAAGAGGATCTTTTGCTTCCATACTTCAACTTATGCGTTGAGTGGTCTAAGGTAACAAACTCTATTCTGGGGTCTCGGTTTTCATGACGTTATTATTTCCCTTGAATAAGCATTTCTCGCCTACGAATTTTGCACATACATGCATTAGTTTTGTGTGTGTTCTTTTTCAGAAACACACACACACACCACACACACACACCACACACAACACACACACACAACACCACACACACACACACACACACACACCCTGTTGAACTGACAAAGCTTCTGGCGTGGTTCAGATAGAGGATCTGAAACGTCAGATACAAAACAAGGATATAAAAAATAGTATTGCAAAACACTCCACAGTACGCACATAGAGCATATCAGTAATGATGAAGTCATTATTTTGTATTTTTGTATTTTGTACCACTTTATGTCACAGCAGATTTTTCTGCGTGAAATTCGGGCTGCTCTCCCCGGGGAAGCGCGTCGCCACAAGTGCAGCGCCTACCCATTTTTTTTTATACATGCAACTGTATTTGTTTCCCTATCAGAGTGGATTTTTTCTACAGAATTTTGCCAGGGGTCGCCGTGGGTTCTTTTACGTGCGCTAAATCTCTCTCTTCTTTTCTCATGACCGGGATGGTCGTGGAGGAAACGAGAGACGATTCTGCAGCCAGCTGTCGCCATCCAGCCCTGTCCTCCGCCTTCCGAATGAGTGTTGGACTGTCCAGGTGGGTCCACTCCTTGATGTTATCCATCCAGCTTTTTGGTTTTGTCTGCCTCGGCGTCTGCCACCTTCTAGCGTTCCTTGTAGGACTGTCTTGGGGAGGGTGTTATGGCGTGTGACATGGCCGAACCATGCCAGCTTCCTTTTCTTGACAGTGGCTAGTAGGGGTTCCTGAGGGCCAGCCATCAGTGTGACTTGACTTCGCACAAAGGTGTTTGTTTTCCTATCCTTCCAGGAAATTCCAAGCAGTCGCCTGAAGCAATTTGTCTCGAACGTCTGGATCCGCTTGGTGGTTTCAGCGGTCATTGTCCAACTTTCGCAGCCGTAGAGCAAGATGGAGATGACCAGGATCTGAACAATTTGACTTTTGTTTTGAAGCTGATGTTGTCGCTTCTCCATATCTTGTTCAGTTTTGCCATAGCTGATGTTGCCATGGCTAGCCTGGTCTTGATCTCTGTTGGTGGAGCGTCCATCTTTCGTGAGGGTAGCGCCAAGATGTTTGAAAGCGTCTTACTTTCTTCCAGCTGCTGGCCATTCATGTAGATCTGTGCTGTGGTGCCGTTTGCTTGTTGACCAATACTTTACTCTTTTCTGTGCTGAATTCCATCCATATGCGCCTGCTCTGTCTACCAGTCTGTTGGTAAGGTCTTGGAGTTCCTTGTTGCTGCCTCCCATGAGATCAATAATCGTCAGTGAAGCGCAGGTTGTTAATGGGTCGCCCTTCTATTGAGATGGTAGAGTGGAAGTCATAAAGTGTTTCCCTCATGATGTTCTCCAGGAATAGATTAAAGAGAGTTGGAGAGAGCAAGCAACCCTGACGGACGCCCCACTGTGGTCTTGAAGTAGTCTCCTACTTGGCCGTTGAGGAGGACTGCACTGCTGGAGGTGTACAGCGCTTCTATGATCTGGATGAGACCTCCTCAATGCCAAACTTCCTGAGGACTTGCCAAAGGCCTGCATGCCACAC
>CM060322.1:51216177-51248677 GCA_030674155.1 Stramonita haemastoma | reverse complement strand
TGATACACCCTATATAGATGGCAAAATTGCTCACGGACTTTCCCCTAGTGTACAGGTGTGTGAAGTGATACACGAGAGAGGGGAACAACAAAAAGTTACATAAATGATAGGAAACGAGGTCAACAAAAAGAAAGTTGCGTAAATGATAGGAAACGAGATCAATAACAAGAAAGTTGCATAAATGATAGGGAATGATAGGGAAAGGAGCCAAGAACTGGATAAGGCACTGAGACCATGAGTCAGAATGAGTCACCCCAGTTTCATACAAGGGACGTCACCCATGCCGAGGTTCATTCTATGCAGTTGTTTCCCTTTACCTGGTCACAACAGGCCTTTTCCTGTAATGCAAAGAGTTTATGTGGATATTGTGAATTCAGCATTATTATGTAACAAACTAAATGGTTTACAAGTCTCCTACAAACTCGGTTTCTGATTTCTTTTCTTTTTTTTTGGCAAGCAAAAAACGGCCAACAAATAAGCATAAAAACAAAAAGATTTCAAAGCAAACAAATAAAGTAACCAACCAACACCAAAAAACCCAATAAAATAAAGATTATTCTATATGCCACAAGGAGTTGAAAGTAGCTGTAGAAACTTATCCCTTAGAAATGAGAAATTATAAAGAAAAACTTTTTTCCTAATTTCTGCGGGAACACAACGTAACTACTTGGTCATCCCACAAGCAAAATAGAAAAGTCTTCAGTACATGATAAATTACTGCATAATTATTTACTCTAAAACGTTGTTTTAAATAGAATTTTCAGTACAGCATTAACACTGTCCTTTTATTTACTTTGAATAAAACAAAATACATTAAAAGAAAATGAACTGGCAGGGGGAACAGGGTTGTTGTTTTTTTAATGGTGTTCTGCATGCATTAGCACACAGGGCTACTGTTCCGAATAAAAAAGACATCCAGTTCGATTTTCTCGTCAAACTGGGATGGAAGGGCAAGGCTGGATTCGAATCCAAAGCCTCCAGCTAATTTACTTGTTAGGCAGGTGAACGTTTTATCCATCCTGCCCCCTTCCTTTATAGCAATGATATATTTGAACCAAGAGGAACACCTGTCATCTTTTACAAGAGTCATACCCCCCAAATGGTGTGATTTTGGAGGGTGGGATAGTTAAGTGGTCAGAGTGCTTGTATTCCCCAAGTCAAAGTCAAGCAGCTTGAGCCTGTTTACCAGTTGGATGGGTGACCGTTTGGGTGCCTTGGCTTCAGTACAGTCTCCCAGTCCACCCAGCTGCAAATGGGCACCTGCCCTCTTTAGGGTCTCTCTCTCTCTCTCTCTCTCTCTCTCCTCTCTCTCTCTCTCTCTCTCTCTCTCTCTCTCTCCTTGCCTCCTTGCCTTGCCTCTCTCTCTCTCTCTCCCCATGAGACTATAAAGTCCTTCGGATGAGACTATAAACCAGGCCCAATGTGCTAACATCTTGTGCACACATTAAATTCCGTTTTGCTTTTCGTAAGAGTAGGCCATTGTGTGCCGGTGGGAACAGATGACAAGATTTACAAAACTGCGTACACACGGAGACTGGATGCAGAAAAAAAAGCACATGAGTGCTTATTCCATTATCATGCATGATGACTATTTCTCCACTGTTGGGGTCATTGGGGGGTCACCCTCTAAAACCTTCCATTGCACTTAAACAAAATATGTTTGAACCATTTATCATCACTCAATACATTTCGCATATATCAAGGAAACAGTGCGAGCAGAAACAAGACCCAGAACAGAAAATTATGTTTATGAGAGAGAAATTTCTGGCGAAAATGGCCTAAAAATGGCGACGAAAAACCGGAACGCTTACCCCTACTCGCTTCTAAAGTTCACTACTGCAAAGATCGTAACCCCTAGTCAAAAATTCTTTCATAGAACTAAAGATTAAAGATGCATTGAAATACTCACGTAAAGAACTGGTGTTTTTAAATAGTTTTCTTGACAAACAAAGATTGTGAATTTCGGGTTTCTACGTTACCAGTCACGTCACAGATCATGACCAACTTTTTGCTTTCAGCACCAAGTCAGCAGACGATAATTGCACAAAATTTGGTAACAAATCGATTATTTATCGAGCGAAAATTAATATCAAGCTGCAGTTTCATGCTTGAAATCAAATGAGTAAATGTAGTCTAAAAAAATCCGTTTTGCGTCACAGATCATATACACGTTACTGGCAGAATTAATGTGCTTAGCAAAATTATATCACACAGGGCAGTCCACTGTTTGCTGTTTGCCTCGATGAATTGTGGAATAGAACACGCGTCTGTGACGTTTTTCTGCGAATTTGACGGGAGAAAGTGACGTATTAGGTAAAAATGAGTGCTGTGTCACACCTTCTCTCTGCTACTTGTTACTTGTGCACTGTTACTTGTGTGTGTGGAACAATAGTCTTGAGGACAAATCAGCAAAATAGTTATTTTTGGTAAGTGTACTTCTCTGAATTTGTAATGGATTAGGCAAATAATATGTTTATGCATGTTCTTGTGTCAGTATTCTTTGTTCTGTGAGTCTGTTGTGTTGATGTGGTTGACAAAAATGAGATGTGTGGAAATGTAAAAAGGAGTCATATGATATGAAGGTTTGCTCTCATTTCATATTTCTTTACTGGCACCATCTGTTGAACTTTTCTTTACATTATCTTGCATATTTTATCATATTCAGCGGTTGTACATTGGCCAATAATCATAAGAAGAGAAACAAAATCAGTTTGAAGATTGTTGGGTAACGTTGCCTCCATTCAGTCTGTGACGTCGTCGGGAAAGAGCAGACAGTGACAGGAGCTGTCAACACTGACCTGTTGAATCTTTCCTCTTTCTCTACAGTCTACCATCCACGGCTACACTTCTCTTTCTCCCCCCCCCTCCCCCCCAATTATTACCTTGTTTTCGGCAGGTGCCTGTAAGTTGTCATGGTACCAGAGCTGTTGGCTCTTTCCAACCACCACTCCACCCATCTCTCTCTCTCTTCCCTGCCCCCCCCCCCCCCCCCCCCCCCCACTATGTCTCCACTCCCTCCCAACACACATACACACAATTCTCTGTCTCCCTTGTGTGTGTGTGTGTGTGTGTGTGTGTGTGTGTGTGTGTGTGTGTGTGTGTGTGTGTGTGTGTGTGTCTGTCTGTCTCTCTCTCTCTCTGTATCAGTCTGTCTCTCTCTCTGCTCACACACACACACACACACACACACACACACACACACACACACACACACACACACACACACACACACACACACACAACACATAAAGAAGAGTTTCTCTCTCTCTCTCTCTCTCTCTCTCTCTCTCTCTCTCTCTCTCTCTCTCTCTCTCTCTCTCTCACACACACACACACACAACACACACACACACACACACACACACACACACACACACACACACACACACACACACAAATGGGAGATTTTTAAATAGTGGACAAAACTTAAGAAGTACTAACAGGAGTGCTCTTCATCAGCTTACATTGATTTATGCTTCTTGTACTGATGCTTGTGCCTTTCTGCTGTATTGTTTTGATTGAATACAATTTTTGTGTGTGTGTGTGTGTGTGTGTGTGTGTTGTGACACATGATTTGTACCATTAAGACTTACTTTCTAGTCTGCTCACTGTGTTGTTGTGTGTTCCCCAAGTGTAACCTTCTGGGGATCACCCAGAGAGTGCACTCTGACTCACTCATCCCACCTGGGAATCACTGTGAGATTGAAATTGCACACTGAATGAGCAGTTTGCATGTATGACTGTTTCCATGTACCTCACCATATAAGCAGCAATACTGCAACTTCAGAGGAATTTTTCTACTTTAATTACAGGAGAGTGCATGTTGTTATTAAGAGCTTGTCATGGCTGAAGGCAATCTCAAAACAACATTTTACAACATTACAACATTCTAGTGTAGGCCTTGGCAATTAGCTGACATCAATACCCCACACAGCTTTTGGCCTGGGCCAAACTCACTGCCTTACTAAACATAAACAAATTAAATTGTCTTTATCGATTAAAAAAAAATTCCAGTCAGTTAATTATCTTTTTATATCTGAACTACTTGTTGATTTGTCTTGATTTTATTGCTTTTGTATGATTCATGTCAGTTCACCATGTTTTATACATGAAGAAAGGTTTTGTTTTCTTTCTTTATATTTCTTTGTTTTTCTGAACCATGTACACAAACAAATGAAAATTTTTATCATAATTCTTGTTAGTTACTGTTCATGACCATGTAATCATCAATTCTGTAATAAAAGTATTGTTGTACATCAACAGTTTGCTTTGTTTTTTATTCAAATGTCATAATTGGTGTCACTGTAATGTTACCACACAAACTTTAAAGGCCCATATCAGAGTTGTGTTTTGCACAATCTGTTTTCCATTCCATGGCTTTAATCTACATGCAATAACTAATGATGCTGAGGTATTCATTGAATACTGGTCCAGAATGTCTTGGCTGTGTGATGTTGTCATGACCCCCTTGTAACATGCATTACAGTGTCACACTTATTGCCGGTACCTACTCCCATAATTAAAAAATTGTTTTTGGTTTCTTTGTGTCTAGTGGTTGGCACTAAGTAGTAACTTCACTTCTGAATACTGTTTGTTGTAAATACATGTTTTCATTTAAAGTTATAGGCACAACAGTGTCACAGTGAAATGCTGTTACATTTTTTGGAACATGTGACTTCATTTGCATATATCTGAAGATACGAACCACCTGCTGCTGTTTTGATAATGGCTACAAAATCTTTAACCATTTGGCTTTTCAAAATTAACAGAATAAAGCCTTTATCACAATATTTAGAAATTGAGCCATTTTCCTGTTTTTGTTGCCAACAGTGGAGAAATAGTCGCATATAAAAGAATAAATAGATGAATGAATAAACAAATAAATAAACACTTTCTTTAGGTTTTCTTTTTCAAATAAAAAATATATCTCTGATTTTTTTCTTAGATGGATGGCTTGATGAAAAAAAGCAACTGCTCTGCTTATTCAGTGTACCATCTGAAAATAAAAGTTTGACTTTGACTTGACTCACACACTGGCAAGAAAATAATTCATACAGGCCTAAACAAGCATCTGTTCAGAAATTTATTCACACACACACACACACACACACACACACACACACACACACACACACACACACAGATTTTAAAAAGTAGATTGTAATACATAACTTTGTTGTAAAATCTGTGTCATGGGTTTGAAGGCTGAATCCTTTTCAATTTTTTTGAAGTTCACAAGACTTTATTCCCATTAACTCTTTTGAGCTACAGAGAAACAAAAAGCATATGCTAGAAATAAGTAAATGACGGGTATAATAAAGAGGAAGAGCAAAACAAAAAAAGTACACAGAAGACAATATTAATGAAAATGAATAAGACATGGCTATACACTGTTAGGTCTGATACACCCTATATAGATGGCAAAATTGCTCACGGACTTTCCCCTAGTGTACAGGTGTGTGAAGTGATACACGAGAGAGGGGAACAACAAAAAGTTGCATAAATGATAGGAAACAGAGATCAATAACAAGAAAGTTGCGTAAATTATAGGAAATGATAGGGAAAGGAGCCAAGAACTGGATAAGGCGCTGAGACCATGAGTCATCATGAGTCACCCCCCCCCCCCCTCGTTTCATACAAGGGACGTCACCCATGCCGAGGTTCATTTTATGCAGTTGTTTCCCTTTACCTGATCACAGCAGCCCTTTTCCTGCAATGCAGAGGGTTGATGTGAATATTGTGAATTCAGCATTAATAACGAACTAAATGGTTTACAAGTCTCTTACAAACTCGGTTTCTGATTTCCTTTTTTTTTTGCAAGCAAAAACAGCCAACAAATAAGCATGAAAACAAACAAGATTTCAAAGCAAACAAATAAACTAAGAACCAACACAAAAAAAACAATAAAATAAAGAAAGGGTTATACTAAATGCCACAATGAGTTGAAAGTAGCCGTAGAAGCTTATCCGTTAGAAATGAGAAATTATAAAGAAAGGCTTTTTTCTAATTTCTGTTGACACAAAGAACCTAACACTACTTTGTCATCCCACAAGCTAAAATAGAAAAATCTTCAGTTAATTATACATGATAAATTACTGCATAATTATTTACTCTAAAACGTTGTTTTAAATAGAATTTTCAGTACAGCATTAACACTGTCCTTTTATTTACTTTGAATAAAACAAAATACATTAAAAGAAAATGAACTGGCAGGGGGAACAGGGTTGTTGTTTTTTTTAATGGTGTTCTGCATGCATTAGCACACAGGGCTACTGTTCCGAATAAAAAAGACATCCAGTTCGATTTTCTCGTCAAACTGGGATGGAAGGGCAAGGCTGGGATTCGAATCCAGAGCCTCCAGCTAATTTACTTGTTAGGCAGGTGAACGTTTTATCCATCCTGCCCCCCTTCCTTTATAGCAATGATATATTTGAACCAAGAGGGAACACCTGTCATCTTTTACAAGAGTCATACCCCCCAAATGGTGTGATTTTGGAGGGTGGGATAGTTAAGTGGTCAGAGTGCTTGTATTCCCCAAGTCAAAGTCAAGCAGCTTGAGCCTGTTTACCAGTTGGATGGGTGACCGTTTGGGTGCCTTGGCTTCAGTACAGTCTCCCAGTCCACCCAGCTGCAAATGGGCACCTGCCCTCTTTAGGGTCTCTCTCTCTCTCTCTCTCTCTCTCTCTCTCTCCTCTCTCCTCTCCTCTCTCTCTCTCTCTCCTCTCTCTCTCTCTTCTCCTCTCTCCTCTCTCTCTCTCTCTCCTCTCTCTCTCTCTCTCTCCCTGGATGAGACTATAAAGTCCTTGGATGAGACTATAAAGGGAGGCCCAATGTGCTAACATCTTGAGCACACTCAAATTCTGTTTCGCTTTTCCTAAGAGTAGGCCATTGTGTGCTGGTGGGAGCAGATGACAAGATTCACAAAACTGCATACACACGGGGACTGGATGTAGAAAAAAAAGCACATGAGTGCTTATTCCATTATCATGATATAAAAGAATAAATAAATGAATGAATGAACAAATAAACACTTTCTTTAGGTTTTCTTTTTCAAATATAAAAATATCTATATTATTTTTTTTCTTAGATGGATGGCTTGATGAAAAAAAGCAACTGCTCTGCTTATTCAGAGTAACATCTGAAAATAAAAGTTTGACTTTGACTTGACTCACACACTGGCAAGAAAATAAATCATACAGGCCTAAACAAGCATCTCTTCAGAAATTTATTCATGTACACACACACACACACACACACACACACACACACACACACACACACACACACACACACACACACACACACTGTTTTTAAAAAGTAGATTGTAATACATGACTTTGTTGTAAAATCTGTGTCCTGGGTTTTGAAGGTTCAATCTTTTTTTTAAAAAAAACAAACTTTTTTCAAGTTCACAATAGTTTATTCCCATTAACTCTTTTGAGCTATAGAGAAACAAATTGCATGCATAGCAATAAATAAATGATGGGTATAACGAGGAAGAGCAAAACAAAAAAAGTACACAAAAGACAATAATGATGAAAACCAATTAGACATGGCTATACACTGTTAGGACTGATACACCCTATATAGATGGCAAAATTGCTCACGGACTTTCCCCTAGTGTACAGGTGTGTGAAGTGATACACGAGAGGGGAACAACAAAAAGTTGCATAAAATGATAGGAAACGAGATCAATAACAAGAAAGTTGCGTAAATGATAGGGAATGATAGGGAAAGGAGCCAAGAACTGGATAAGGCACTGAGACCATGAGTCATAATGAATCACCCCCGTTTCATACAAGGGACATCACCCATGCCAAGGTTCATTTTATGCAGTTGTTTCCCTTTACCTGGTCACAGACTCCCTTTTCCTGCAATGCAGAGGGTTGATGTGAATATTGTGATTTCAGCATTATTATATAACGAACTAAATGGTTACAAGTCTCCTACAAACTCGGTTTCTGATTTCTTTTCTTCTTTTTTTTGCAAGCAAAAACAGCCAACAAATAAGCATAAAAACAAAAAAAGATTCAAAGCAAAGAAATAAACTAACCAACCAACAGAAAGAACCCAATAAAATAAAGAAAGGATTATACTAAATGCCACAAGCAGTTGAAAGTAGCGGTAGAAGCTTATCCGTTAGTTTTTTCTCATTTCTGCCGACACAAAAGTAATTAACACTTCTTCGTCATCCTAAAAGCTAAAATCGAGTAGTCTTCAGTTAATTATACGTTAATAAATCACCGCACAGTTACTCTGAAATGTCATATTGAATAGAACTTTCAGTCCAAAGTGTTCTAAAAACTTTCTCTTCAATTTACTTTTTTTTTTTAATAAATAATAAATTGACAAGGGAACGGGCTTTTAACGATGTTCTGCGGGCATTAGCACACAGGGCTACTGTTCCGAAAATAATTGACATCCAGTTCGATTTTCTCGGCAAACTGGGAAGAAAGGGCAAGGCTGGGATTCGAACCCAGAATTTCACGTTAATTTACTTGTTAGGTAGGTGAACATCTTAACCATCCTGCCCTCATCCTTGGCAATCATGGATCGGTGGTCTAGAGGTAACGCGCCTGCCTAGAAAGCAAAAAGTCCGGGTCGGAGTGTGCGGTGGTTTGAATCCCGTTTGGGCCCAAAACTTTTTCCCCATCCATTAAACCATGAGTGGTGGTCTGGGCGCTAATCTTTCGGATGAGATGATAAACAGAGGTCCCGTGTGTTACATGTCATTATTTAGCGCACGTAAAAGAACCCACGGCAACAAGGAGGTTGTCCCTGGCAAAATTCTGTAGAAAAAAAGCCACTCTGACAGGGAAACAAATACAGTTGTAGACAGGAAAAAGAAAAAAAAAATATATGGGTGGGCACTGCACTTGTGGCGACGCGCTCTCCCCGAGGAGAGCAGTCCGAATTTCACACAGAGAAATCTGCTGTGTCATAAAGTGGTATGGAGCAGCTGTCATCTTTTACAACAGCCACCCCACCCCACCCCCTCTGCCAAGTCATTTTCCTTTTATTTCTCCTTCTTCTTCTTGCTAAAACTATTAATTGTTATCCATTGCTTGTGTGTTGCATAGGTCGAATGCAAGCGCTTTGATTTGTTTTTACAAGATATGGCGCCATATAAATTCCATGTATATCTATCATTGTTCTTGTTGTTGTTGTAATTGTTATTATTATCATCATCATCATCGTCGTCATCGTCATCGTCATCACTATTATTATTATTATTATTATTATTATTATTATTATTATTATTATTATTATTATTATTATTATTATTATTATTATTGTTGTTGTTGTTGTTGTTGTTGTTGTTGTTGTTATTGTTGTTACTGTTGTTGTTATTACTGTTGTTGCTGTTGTTGTTGTTGTTGTTATTATTATTATTATTATTATTATTATTATTATTATTATTATTATTATTATTATTATTATTATTGTTATTATTATTATTATTTGTTCCTCGGTCTAGAATCCCCAGATTTCCTGATGGCGTGATTTTGTGTATGGGACCGTTTTTAATGTAACCGACCATTAAGGTAGCCGCAATTTAACATCAGGGATCTTCCATCTTTCTTTCCATAAAATGCTCTTCTAGACTGACACAGCTGTTTAGCTTCCAGTTTAAAGCGCAGACTTACTCTTTTTTTTAAATAATTGCTGTATGGAGAATGAGTTCGTTTCATCCATGTTTGGCATAATATTATTTGAACAAGAATGGAGCCAGTGAAATCGTTTCACACCCCCCCCCCCCCCCACCACTACCACCACCACCACCACCATCATTTCTCTCTCTCTCTCTCTCTCTCTCTCTCTCTCTCTCTCTCCTCTCTCTCTCTCTCTCTCTCTCTCCTCTCTCTCTCTCTCTCTCTCTCCTCTCTCTCCTCTCTTCTTCGGATGAGACTATAAAGCCAACGCACGCAGAACATCTTGTGCACACGTTAAATCCTGCTTCGCTTTTCGTAAGAGTAGGCGATTGTGTGCCGGTAGGAACAGATGACAATATCTACAAAAACTGCATGCACACGGAAATTAGATGTAAAAAAGAACATGAGTGCTTATTCCATTATCCTCGTTATAAAATAATGTATATTTTTAAATCTCTTTGTGCGCGCGCGCACGCGCGTATGTGTGTGGTATTTGAGAGGAAGATGAAAGCAAATGTAAAATCTCACCATTGGTGAACCTTGAGTCTCTACCCAAGAAAGGGAAAAAAACAACCCCCCCCCCCCCCCCCCCAAAAAAAAAAAAAAAGCAATATACATACCAACTTAAGAATGATAAAAGCAGTGCAACAGCAATCTTTTGCAACACTCTTCCCTCCTCCCTCTACCCCCCCCCCCCTGCCCCCCCCCCTTACAGTTCTAATCAAACGTCTGTGATGTCTCCGATTTCTCGCTACCCCTAACCCCACCCCCCGCACCCCATGCCTCCATGATTTCTATACACTCTGCCTCCCCCTCCCCCTCCCCCTTCCCCCTTTCTCTGATGACGCAAATTCAGCTGGAAAACTGCATGCCAGACCAGATGTAATTCTAGCAGTTGGCTCAGAACAAACAGTTGTCTCTTTGTGGTCGTCTCCACCATTTTCTGCTTTCTCTCTCTCTCTCTCTCCTCTCTCTTCTCTCCTCTCTCTCTCTCTCTCTCTCTCTCCTCTCATCTCTCTCTCTCTCTCTCTCTCTCTCTCTCTCTCTCTCTCTCTCCCCTCTCTCTCTCTCTTCCAAATACATTGTTGAAGATGCAAGCATCAACATTGATACAGAATGGTGATCCTTGTTGCAATTTTTTTTCTTATCTTTCAAAAAAAAAAAAAGAAAAAGAGTGGGTGGAAATAATTCATCTTAATGACCATACATCTATTGTTCTTTTGTTCCTCAGCTAGAGCTTCCAGGTTCACCAATGGCGGGATTTTGGGTATGCCACCTTTTCTGCCCACCATAAAGGTAGCCGCATACCGTAGGTTTGTGTTTCTGTAACCCACCAAACCCTTTCATAAACTGCAGGATCTTTAACGTCTAATATCATAACTTGTGAAAAAGTCATTAAATGAATTCCAACGAGCATATTTGATGTTCTGAATGCGTATATATGCACGAACAGAATAAAAGCACTTGATCTTTGCACTTGAGGTTGACCTGGGAGATCGTGGGTGGAAATAATTCATCTTAATGACCATACATCTATTGTTCTTTTGTTCCTCAGCTAGAGCTTCCAGGTTCACCAATGGCGGGATTTTGGGTATGCCACCTTTTCTGCCCACCATAAAGGTAGCCGCATACCGTAGGTTTGTGTTTCTGTAACCCACCAAACCCTTTCATAAACTGCAGGATCTTTAACGTCTAATATCATAACTTGTGAAAAAGTCATTAAATGAATTCCAACGAGCATATTTGATGTTCTGAATGCGTATATATGCACGAACAGAATAAAAGCACTTGATCTTTGCACTTGAGGTTGACCTGGGAGATCGTAACCCCCCCCCCCCCCCCCCCCCCCCCCCCCCAAGGATTCAAACCCAGTCTTTATGGGTCTATGGAAATGAAGTCAAAGGGTCTTAACCACTGGGCTATAGCGTCCATCATAACTAGTGAAGTAAAGACATCAACTGTATTCTTTCGCAACACTCTTTCTCCATTTTCTACTGTTCTAATCAAACTTCTGTGATGTCTCCACTTTACTGCTATCCCCCTCCCCCTTCTTCTCATAATTTCTGTACACATTATGCCCTCTACTCCCCCCCCCCCCCCTTCTTCCTTCCATGATTTCCAGACATCCTGCCTTCTCCCTCCGTCCACCCCTAGCCACCCCCTCCCCCTCCACATCTTTCCATTGGCTCTCTGATGACGCAAATTCAGCTGGGAAACTGCAGACCAGATGTAATTCTAGCAGTTGGCTCAGAACAAACAGTTGTCTCTTTGTGGTCGTCTGTCTGCGCCATTTTCTGCTTTTCTCCACATTCATTGTTGAAGGTGCAAACATCAACACTGATACAGAATGGTGATCCTTTGTGCTGTTTTTTTCTTATCTTTCAAAAAAAAAAAAGTGTGGGTGCAAATAATTCCTCTTAATGACGATATTTTTCTTTTGTTCTTCAGTTAGAGCTCCCGGTTCACCAATGATGAAAATTTGCGTAAGCTACCGATTTTATGGCCACCATGAAGGAAGCCGCATTCCGACTTCGGGGATGTAGACTGAGTATGTTTGTGTTTTTGTAACCTGCCATACTGTTTCATGAACTGCGGGATCTTTAACGTGCATATTGACCTTCTACACGCATATATATAATATATATATATATATATATATATATATATATATATATATATATATATATATATATATATATATACACGAAAAGAATGAAGGCACTGGCAGGTCTGCACTTGAGGTTGACCTGGGCGATCGTAAAAAAACAAAAAACGCTCTTAATTCACCAGATGCTGCCGGGATTTAAACCCACGTCTTCATGGGCCTACGGGATTGTAGTCGAACGATTTTAACCACTTTGATTATAGCCTCCATCAAAACTGGTGAAATAAAGACAGCCCCACTACAATCCTTTGCAACACACTTTCTCCATCTTCTACCGTTTTAATCAAATCTCTGTGATGTCTCCACTTTCCTGCTACCCCCCCCCCCCCCCCCCCCCACCACACACACACACACACACATCCTTTTCTCATACTTTCTGAACACATCATGCTCCCACCCCTCCCCTCCCTCCTCTTCCTTCCTTCCATGATTTCCAGACATCCTGCCCCCTCCCTCCATTCCCCCCCCCCTACCCCCCCCCCCCCCCCCCCCCCCCCTCTTTCCATTGGCTCTCTGATGACGCAAATTCAGCTGGGAAACTGCAGACCAGATGTAATTCTAGCAGTTGGCTCAGAACAAACAGTTATCGCTTTGTGGTCGTCTGCACCATTCTCTGCATTTTTTTTCTTTCAAATACATTGTTGAAGATGCAAACATCAACACTGATACAGAATGATGGCCCTTTGTGCTACATTTTTAAAAAATAATTCTTTCCAAAAAGAAAAAGTGGATGTGTGTAAAACAGCTGATATAATAGTTATGCTCTCATTGAAATACATTATTGTCTAGAGTTTTGGTTGTTGTTGTTGTTGTTGTTGTTGTTGTTTTAAATATGAATCGTTGATAAATCATTTTCAAAATGATTGAGAAGTTGTAAGTGGTTATCTACACTTATTTTCCTCCATTACTTTTTCCTCATTATTAATAAAAATAATGATTATATAATATATATATATATATATATATAATATATAATATATATATATATATATATAAGTAAAACACATAGCGAAAGTAAAACAACCAGAATATATGGTTCCCCAATATTTCGGCTTTCCAGGAGGGTTGTTGCTTAGAAGGCAAGAAGCCTTTAGGCCAGGGCTAAGGAATTTACTGGAGTGGGGTTTTTTTTCTCTCTGATTCCTCATTAACAGCTCTAAGGTAAGGGAACAGATCACTGCAAGAAAATGATTTCATTGGATCGAGCCAAGCACCCCACAACAAGTTGATTGATGAAATATGGAACAAATACAATATTGAATTTTTATGTCAGCAAACCACCCACCTTTCTGCATCTTCCCAACTTTCTAAAGACGTTGCGAATTCTTCCCTCCTGCCCCCCCCCCCCCTCTCTCTCTCTCTCTCTCTCTCTCTCTCTCTCTCTCTCTCTCTCTCTCTCTCTCTCTCTCTCTCTCCTCTCTCTCTCTCTCTCTCTCTCTCTCTCTCTCTCTCTCCCCAGGTGGATAAATGATTAAACTGCAGACAAGTTATATAATCTAGCAGACGACTAAGAGCAAATACAGACGGACCCTATAACCCTTAAGGCCCTTCGACTTCAATCCCATAGATCCATGAAGTCATCATTTCCAACCCTAATGGGGTTTGGTGAATTAAAGGTGGAGATTTTTACGATCTCCTCGATCAACTTGAAGTGCAGATCTGCCAGTGCGTCTACACATGCATTATATCAAATATGCACGTTAAAGATCCCGTCATTTATGTCAGCGTTCGGTGGGTTACGGAAACACAAATAATTTTATACCCAGCATACACATCTCAGGCTGGAATGCGGCTACCTTTCTTGGGGCCAATGGTTGTAGCATACGTAAACTCTCACCATTGATGAACCTTAGAGCTCTGGCTAGCCAGGGAAAAAAAACAAACAAAGTAGGAGAGAGAGGAGAGAGAGAGAGAGAGAGAGAGAGAGAGAGAGAGAGAGAGAGAGAGAGAGAGAGAGAGAGAGAGAGAGAGAGAGAGAGAGAGAGAGAGACTTCAGACTTCAGACTTCAGATGATTTATTCATTTAAGGCCACAGCCCCATATGAAGGGGGCAGAAAAAAAAGCAATACATATATTTATACCAAATACAAAACAGCAAGCAATACTTTGTATTCCACACAAGATAACCTAAGACATAAGTTTTTCTCTTAACTGAAAAGCCTTATATAAAAATAGAGCCAGATTTTGAACAGTTTTATCATGGACTGATGCCATCAGCAAACCTAACCGAATAAACAAGGTCGGGCATAGAATTTCTCAGGAATGAATTTTACACGTAACTTAGTGAGAGCAGGACACTTCAAAACAAAATGGACTTCGTCTTCAACTGATTCTTTACATAGTGGGCATAACATATCGGTAGCAGATATTCTTCTATAGCGGAGAGCATGTGCAGAAATGTCCGAAATGCCACATCGAAATCTAGTTAGAACTAATCTCAAGTGTTTATCCATGTTTACTGAAAGGTATTTCTTTACTACATGTGTTGAACTATAAACCCTGTATATATCAAATCTATCACTAGTGTTGATATGGTTTTCCCACTTTTGCCATCTACAATCTACCATTCTCTGACGAAGAGTTTTAATAAATGCATTTGTTTGTCCTACACCCTGGTATAGCCATGCATACCCAAGTCCCAGTTCAGATAAACATATTCGTATATTAGAAACCCAATTAACTTTACCCTTTGCATCTAAATCAAGCAACATGTTGTATGCCTTTCGTGGTAGCCTATCGTTATTCATCTTTAATAATTTAAACCAGTACTGTATGCACCTAACTGCAGAATTAATGAAAATAGGGTATCTGTTTGTTTCTCCATATACTAAATCATTTGGTGTTTTCTTTCTAACCCCTAAAAACCTTTCAGTCCAAACAAATGAACAGACTCACAGAGCTCAGCAGTTTTTACATCTAGGCCCCATAATTCAGAACCATACTGCATTATAGGCTCTACTTGCATATCAAATATCTTAACAAACAGTTGTAGAGAGTTATTGTTTAACACAAACAGTTTCTTCATAATCTGAAACAGGGCATTCTTTGCTTTACTAGATAGGTCCCTACAAGCAGCTGCAAAACTTAAACGAGTAGAAAATAGTATACCTAAATATTTGTAAGCATTTACAATAGGCATTGGAACATTGTCATAAAACCATTTTTCTCTTGCTGCTAGGTGACCTCCCTCTCTAAATACTACGATATTGCTCTTATTCAAGTTGACTTTCAGTTCCAATTCACTAGCTGCAATCTTTAAGTTGTTGAGCTGAGTTTGCAAGCCAATCACTGTCTCAGAAAACAAAACAATATCATCAGCCAGTAATAAAATAAACAATTCAGTAGGATCAGTTGTGAATCTGGCACCATGCCTTCCTTTTTCAATTAGCTGTTCTGCTAGTTCATTTATAAATATCGTGAACAGGACAGGACTACATACATCTCCCTGTTTTACTCCTCTGCTACAATTTATATAATCAGTAAGCATATTGCCACATCTAACTCTAGTTTTAACTTTATTATACATACTTTTGATACATTTAAAGAGTTTTCCTTGAATTCCATGCTTTATCAAAATAGGCCACAACAAATTTCTGTTTATAGAATCAAAAGCTTTTTCAAAGTCGATAAAAGCCACATACAATTTTCGATTCAAAGAGAACTGTTTCTGTATTAATGCTAAAAGAGTAAACATGTGGTCAATGGTTGAGTATCCATGCTTAAATCCAGCCTGGTGTTCACCGGTAATATCATTTTGTGTTACATATTCTTGAAGCCTTCTGTTGATAATTGTACTAAATACTTTACTACTAATATCTGAAAGTGAAATTCCTCTATAGTTATTTGTGTCATTACAGTTACCTTTTTTATAAAGTGGAAAAATCACAGATTCAGACCAGCCCTCAGGAAAAATACCTTTATCAAACAGAGTGTTGAGAAATTTTACAAAAAAAATCAACTATTTGTTGGCAAGGAGCTTTTAAAAATTCCCCAATAATCCCATCTGGACCTGCAGCTTTACGATTTTTCAATTTTCGAAGTCCAAACAAGACTTCTTCTTGGGATATTGGACGGTCCATGAAATCATGCTCTTGTTCAAGAAAATCACAGTCACTGTTATCGCTCACTGAATCCTTATCTAATAACCCTTTGAAATGGTGAAACCATTCATCAACAGAAATATTATTCTTAGTGCCTTTCTTCTTAAAAGAAATCTTGTTCATGTGAGCCCAGAAATCTTGCTGGCTATTTATACTAGATACTAGTTTATCCAACATGGCTTTATTGAACATCTTTTTCTTTGTAATTAATGTATTTTTGTATTCCCTTCTAGCTCTAACATACAAATCTTTATCTTCTTTATTCTTTGAATGCCTGAATCTTCTTAACAAACTGCGAACTCTCCTTCTGCTCTCAAAACATACCTTATCGAACCAACCTTGCTGATGTCTATTTTGATCAATCCTAATTTTCTTCTTCATGCATAATGCACATTCTCTAATACAGTCATTAAATAGCTCTAAAGCATCGTTAGCATTCACATCAATCATGTCTATTGCAAAATTAAATCTATTTTGCATGTTTTCTTCATGTAACTTATCACAAAAATCTTGGCTATGCTCTTCAATCCAAACAAACTTCTCTATGATTTGTACAGCATTGAGATCCTGGCTTTTAACAACTTTCTCTGTTGAAAATACAATGCTAAATTCCAAAGGAAAGTGATCTGATTCTATACGATCAGCTACATGTAGTTTGCACAGATCAGAAACAGACTCATACAGTTCATTTGACATGATGAAATAATCATTTACACTGCAACCACTGTCGCTAACGTATGTGTAGCGACCTGTCTGGTCGCCATTACACAAACCATTTAGAATACTCAAATTCAAAGCAGTGCACATATTTAACAGACATTTACCATAAGAGTTAATTTGAAAATCCTGAGAACAACGGCTAGAACTTAATGTAAAACTCTTAGACTGATGTTGGGTGTCATGTACATAATGTGATGGAGATATGTCAGAAATTCGACTATTTAAATCACCACATAGGAATAAATAAACATCATCAAGTAACAACAACAAATCACACAAGCAGTCTTCAAGTAACTCAATTCCATTATCATAATCAAAATGCGTGTAGAAAGGAGAACCTTCAGGTGGGACATAAAAGCATACATACAAAATATCTTTTGTACAGTTCAATAATTGCTTATCAATCAGAAACGCACATATATTTTCATACTTTACTTCTAATTCACGAATATAAGAACATAACTCCTGTTTGAATAAACACAAAATACCACCTGATTTTCTCCCTGTTTAGTCAGTTTAACAGCAGGTTTTACATACATCTTAAATCCGGAAAATAAATCAACATCAACAGCTTCTTCAAAAGTCTCTGTAAGACATATAAAATCAAATGAAAATACATATTTCACAAAATCATCAAAAATGTATTTCGAACGCAATCCATTGACATTCCATGACAAAAAGGAAAACGTTCTACAGTTATCTACCGTAGGACAGACATCAGAAACAAAAGAATTATCAGAAGGCAAAACTTGCTCGAAAACTACACTTTCATTCGACCCCTCAAACTTTTGACATGAGGAGGGAGGAGGGGAAAAGCGTGCATGCGGGACTGAGCCATCATCCATACACACACCAGCCGGTATGTGTACATCTGGCTCCTGCTGTGGCAGTTCACGTGCAATATGTGAAGCCAAATCCAAGGGGGCACCGTTACAGGTATGCACTTGCAAATTTTTGTGTGGCAGGTAAATTTTTGGTCCCCCATCAGAATTAACCCCACTATTCTCTCCCCCGACAAAAGGCCGGCCGCGTTCCTATTTCATTTCTTTGAGATTGTCATGGGGATCCAGGCCAAATTTCCTGCCATCAATATAGAGATGGTCGTGAACCATGCGGACCTGTTTTCCCTCATCTCTGGCTTGCTTGAGGTGGGAGCCCAACTTACGTCGGATTTCCCTAACCCTCTGGGAGAAGTCTTCACCTATGAACGTGTTTGTTCCTCTCAGTTTTCCTTTTGCCTTCAGAATCTTAACCTTCTGTTTGTAAAAAGAACATCGGGCAACAATCGGTGAGTCTGGTCTGGAATTTATGCGGTGTACACGATCAAATTCGACTGTGTCTGTTAGCTCGAGTTTGTCTGTTAGCACATCTCGAATCATTCCTTCACATTCTTCATTCGTTTCTTTCCCTGTAATAGTCACACCATGAAAAATTAGATTGTTTCTTCTAGACCTGTTTTCCAGATCATCAAACTTCTTTTCCAGAGTGTTGACTTTGTCACTCAGATCCTGATTTTGTTTTTCCAAAGTCTCATTTCTCTCACGCAGCTCCCGGACTTCATCCCCGATGCCATGCACCAGGTCATGCAGGGCGTTGTGGTCCCGTCGCAAGTGACTGAGGTCTTCAGTCACACCGTCCAGTTTCCTGTTCATCTCCTGCAGGGTCGACATGACGTCAGCTAAGGATGGTTCCTTGCCAGGGCCAGAAGGATGAAGCGTGGGAAGCCTCGTCTGCCGTGTACTTTTAGAAGGTGTGGGGCCAGCAGACTGACTTGGGTTGGGTCCAGGGTTTGCCTCCACGTCTCCTCCACGCAACAGCAGCTGGTTTTTCCACGACGAAGGAACAAATTGTCCCCCCAGAACAAATACACGAGGGACAAGCCAAGGAGAACACCGGTAACGCGCGAGCGAACTTTTAAAATGGTTGCTCGCATTGCCATCTTAAACATGACCCTCTTCCACATAAAGTGGTGGAATACAGCCAAGAAGGAACCACAGGTCGCTCTAAAGTCCAGCTGCCCCGACGGCATAGTGTCTCACGCAGTATGTCGCCAACGTAGAACTCGGAACACTGCGTCAGTCCTTAGTACTTGAGGAAATACTGAAGACGATGCAAAACACAACCTTCGCCTAGCTGCACGTGCTGTGCACCCCGAGAGAGAGAGAGAGAGAGAGAGAGAGAGAGAGAAGAGAGAGAGAGAGAGAGAGAGAGAGAGAGAGAGAGAGAGAGAGAGAGAGAGAGAGAGTTGTTTGTTTTGTTTTGCTTTATTTTTGGTTGGAGGGTGTCTCTTTTTTCTTCGGTTTTTTTTTTAGGAGACTTTCTTTCGTGTTTGTGGTTTTTCTTTCTGTGTGTGAGGGGGGGGGGGAGGGGGTAAACTTACTGGTTAGGACCATTTTTTTTTTTTTTACACTTCTTCGAAAAGAGTCAATAACACCACAGCCGAATTTGTCTTGTCTGCATCAGCACAGATTGTCCCTTGTTCAGCATCGTTACATCTTCTTCACTTCTGGTTTCCACTTTCTTTGCATGGGAGGGAGGGGGGGCCGGGGGGGCGGAGGAGAGAGAGAGAGATTCTACGCCCAGTGATACAGTTTGTTCTTTCCAGTTTTGTGTTTAAAAAAGTTTCAGTCTGCTTTTCCAGGAAGGGATAGCTGCAGGCTAATTTAGTTCATTTCAAATCCAATGCGACAAAATATTTGAGCAAAAAGGAGCCACTGCAATCATGTAGAACAATCACATGCCCTCTTCTTCTGGCTCCTCTTTCTCCCCAGCTTCGTTTCTGCCTCTGCTATCTCGTAACCACAAGGCTATTGTGGGTGGTTCCCTTACCCCTCCTCCCTCTGTCTGTCTGTCTGTCTGTCTGTCTGTCTGTCTGTCTGTCTGTCTGTCTGTCTGTCTGTCTGTCTCTCTCTCTCTCTCTCTCTCTCTCTCTCTCTCTCTCTCTCTCTCTCTCTCTCTCTCTCTCTCTCTCTCTCTCTCTCTCTCTCTGTGTCTGTGTCTGTGTGTCTGTGTGTCTTGTGTGTCTGTCTGTCTGTCTGTCTGTCTGTCTGTCTCTCTCTCTCTCTCCTCTCTCTCTCTCCTCTCTCTCTCTCTCTCTCTCTCTCTCTCTCTCTCTCTCTCTCTCTCCTCTCTCTCTCTCTCATATTATTAAGGATTCCAGCAGGGGAAACTGCAGACAAAATACAATAATTTCATATAAACTAGCAGCTGGTTCAGTACAAGCAGACAGCTTTCTCTTTTTGGTCCTCAGCATCTCTATTTGCTTTTCTGCAAACTAGTGACTGGTGGTGGAAATAATTATACTGATGGTTTGAATAAGCTGGCCAGGTTTGGGCAATTTTTTTTTCTGTTCGTGCTGTAAGCAATAAATATCAATTTGCAAAAATTGATCACGGGGAAACAGGATAATCATACATCTTTTGCAAGATCCAGCGCTATGTGAATCCCATCATTATTATTATTTTTTATTATCATCATCATCATCATCATCATCATCATTATTATTATATATTATTATTATTATTATTATTATTATTATTATTATTATTATTATTATTATTATTGGCATCCTTGTCGTCGTCATCATCATCATCACCATCATCATCATCACCATCATCATCATCACCATCACCATCACCATCATCATCATCATCATTATTATTATTATTATTATTATTATTATTATTATTATTATTATTATTATTATTATTACTGTTGTTGTTGTTATCATTATTATTATTGTTGTTACTATTAAATCCTCTGAGATGCTCATGTTATGAGACTGATGACACTTGTAATATCTCAGAACAGCCACTCTCACACCATGGGCCTGATTTCCTTCACCAAAAATGCGAGATCCTCTTAATTCAAAGTTTCAATCCACCTTCAAAAAGAATCTACCAGAGACAGACCAAGCTCTTGAGTGACTACTGAAACATTTCTAATTCACAACATTGAGAAAGATTGAGCACATCAGTGCGCAGAGTGTCAACACATCAACCATAGTGAAAACCCCTGGCCTGTGCTAGCTAGGTCTAGCCATAACCTTTGAAAAACCACACCACAATAGCACAGCACTACCTCTCCAAACTCTCTCTAGCGGTAAAAATCAATGTCTAGTTCTGTTTGAAGCTGGGGTCTGCAAGTTTACTTTTCTCTCTTGTCCAGGATCACGCTTCGTGAACTGACGGTGAGAAAACTGTCTTAATTCTGAAAACGTGTCGATGACGTATCAGTACATAATATACAGCGCCATCTGTGTGTGTGTCCTCTGGTTGAAGGGAGACCACTGCGGAGTGTATTGATGCTGCACTGTTGGGAGTTCTGTAGTCTGTGGTGTGGATTGAAGGGATGGGTGGCACACGATGTTTGCTGCACAGTTTTTTGCTGGAGGCCAGTCCCAGAGATTGATTGGAGAGCTCAGATGTCAGATCGTCAAAACTTAAAATCATTTCTGACGGACCATTAATTAGTTTCACTGTCAGAGATTTGTCAGCCTATTCTTCCGAAAGGCAGAACGAGTTTTGATGACTGAATGGTTCCAGAGATATACGATGAATCAGCTAAGGTCTGTTCATGAATCCCACTTTCTCTTGTGCCATCTGCATTTCCGTTTGTACAAGATGAAAAACAAAGATGTTGCTTCCAACAAAACATTCACCTGGCTTTTAACCCATTCCTGTTGCTTATGACCTCACTGACTAAAGCTGCGATATATTATATTCTTCTTCCTCATTGATCCTTGAGACAGCAACTGTTGCAGTCTGTCATATGAGCGAAATTCCATTGCACTGCCGTTAAGCACATAAGTCAGGCCCAGCGCATCCAACTTATGCTGGGTGAGAATTATCCTTAAAGTCTTGTGGAGAAAAAAAAGGCAGGAAAACAGACCAAGAAGGCAAAAATTAGACAAGATAGAATTGACAGGAAGAAGAGGAACTAGGAAGCAATAAAGAGAGGGATAGAAAAGAGGGAATTCTTAGGACAGAACTTCCAGAAACTGAGGATGCTGATTATACTGACAGCCTCCTCCCCCCCTACCCCACGGGGAAAGCTGCCATATAAGGGCTCTTACAGTAAAGATAAAAAAATCAATTTTTTTTCCTCTTTACATACATGAATGGAAATTTTTAAAAATGTTAGAATTATTATCAAAACTTAAAAGACAAGACGCCTATCTACGTCACAGGGAAAAAATTCAAGTCTCTCTCTCTCTCTCTCCTCCTCTCTCCCTCTCCTCTCTCTCTCTCCTCTCTCTCTCTCTCTCTCTTTTCTCTCTCTCTCTCTCTCCCTCTCTCTCTCTCTCCTCTCTCTCTCTCTCTCTCTCTCTCTCTCATCTCTCTGTGGGTTCATTGCAAGAATAAATTCTAGTCCAGTTTTCACAGTTAAGATCAAAGCTGGGTAAAATGTAACCAAACAGTCCTTGTGTCATCACAACATGTTTCAGCTGCAATTACAGTTTGTCTCGGTCTTTTTCTCTTTTTACCCTGTAAAGCATCCAATTTTGTGGATGATACAGTTCCAGCCCGTTTTTTTTGTTCAAAGAGTGGGGTGAGAATGTTTGCTGTGAAACTAGAGAGAGAGAGAGAGAGAGAGAGAGAGAGAGAGAGAGAGAGAGAGAGAGAGAGAGAGAGAGAGAGAGAGAGAGAGAGAGAGAGAGAGAGAGAGAGAGAGAAGAGAGAGAGAGAGAGAGAGAGAGAGAGAGAGAGAGAGGAGAGAGAGAGAGAGAGAGAGAGAGAGAGAGAGAAGAGAGAGAGAGAGAGAGAGAGAGAGAGAGAGAGAGAGAGAGAGAGAGAGAGAGATCTTTTGGCAAACTGCGAAAAACTATTTGCACAACGATGGAGCAACTGCTATCATTATTGCAATCACATCACATGCTGTCCTCTGCTGCTACCTTCCCAATATCATCTGCCGTTACCCCCCCCCCCCCCCACCACCCCTTGTTCTCTCTCTCTCTCTCTCTCTCTCCTCTCTCTCTCTCTCTCTCTCTCTCTCTCTCTCTCCTCTCTCCTCTCTCTCTCTCTCTCTCTCTCTCTCTCTTTCTTTCTGTGTGTGTCTGTGTGTCTGTGTGTGTGTGTGTGACATTTCTGACCTAGTTGTAAAATTGCACACCAACCATAATTTAGCGGCTGATTCAGAACAGAGCGTGGTCTCTTTGTGGTCCTCTGCACCCTTTTATCTTTTTTTCCCTTTCTTTTCTTTTTTCTTCTTTTTTTTTGGCTGCTCCTGCAAACACATGACTGAATGTGGCCACATCAGTGCACTGAACAAGGTAATCAAACCCTATGACAGACGCTACAGCTGAGTGGTTAAGACAATTCAACTTCAATCCCATAGGTCCATGAAGTCGAAGATTCAAATCTCTGCAGCTGCATCTGGTGAATTAACTAACGGTGGATATTTTTACGATCTCCCAGGTCAACTTCCAAGTGCAGAGCTGCCATTCCCTTCATTCCTTTCGTGTATATACACATGCTGAAGATCAAATATGCACGCTAGAGACTCAGCAGTTCATGTCAGCGTTCGGTGGGTTACGGAAACATAAACATACCTAGTATACAGCCCAGAGGTCAGAATGTGGCTACAATCATGGTGGGTGTAGTATCACCCTATAAAAACTGACCGACCCCTATATGATTATATTACATCATAGTTGCTGACAAGAAAAACTTAAAACCTTATCTAAAACAACAGCAGCAACAACAACAACATGTTGACCATCCTCACTAATCTATCTCAATGATCTCAGTTTCCAAAGTTGATTAGCGTCCAGATTTCTATCCAAAAAATTCATAGCCAATGCGAAAAGTTTTCCTCTCTGGAAAAAAACCCCTCAATAAACCTTACAACTAGTGTGTTCACAGCTCTGTGGTGTATCTACTTGCAGAGTCTGGGCAGTGATTTGATTTGATTTATTCTTGTATATCTAGGATAATGGAATAAGCACTCTTGTGCTTTTTTACATCCAGTCCCCGTATGTATGCACTTTTGTAAATGTCATCTGTTCCCACCGGCACACGATGGCCTACTCTTACGAAAAGCGGAACAGGATTTAACGTGTGCGCAAGATGTTCTGCGTGCGTTCGCACACGGGGCTTCGGTTTAAAGCCTTATCCGAAGGACTTTTAGGGAGAATGGAGTCAGCACTGATGTTAACTCCAGGAGAAACATCTCCTCGACCGGACTCGAACCTGGGTCGTCAAATTACCAGCGCAATGTTCTGACCACTAGGCTATCCGTCCCCCCAGTGAGTTCCATGTGGACCAGGACAAGGCGATAGATACACCCTGCACAAAGCAAACACCATCACGGGCTGGGCACACTCTCCAGCCACCCAAAAATCAATCAGTCCTGTTGGGAGCTGGGGTCTGGCCACTTTACCTTCCTCTCTTGCCCAGGATCACACTTCGTGCACTGGCGGTGAGAAAACGGTCTTAATTCTGAAAACGTGTTACCCATACCCAATACTTTGTTATCTCAGTAAACAGAAAAATTTCGTGGGGATGAGGTATCAGTTCGTATGTGCACAAGCAGTGCCATCCCCGGAGAGTGGCACAAAAGGGAGAATTGTGAGGATATGCTGTGAACTTCTGGCACCTTGTGTGGACTATAGTGATGTCCATTCAGTCAGTCACTGCCTGGGAGCAAATGCTAGCAGCCGTAGAGAGTAATTAATCTGACTGACTGTGAAATATGTAAGTGTCAACCGAAACATCATTGATGACGTTTTTTCATGATCCCTTAATGGTAGCACAGTGAGAGAGCTAGCAGCATCTTTCAGGGTTTACATTGATTATAATCCCCAAATTTGGAATGTGGCTACATTCATAAATGGTGGGTAAAAATGGTTGCAATCACAAAAGTTCCCTTTTGATGAACCTCATAGCTCTTTGCCAGGACTGAATAAAAAAAAACTGACTTACCTGCTAGGTTTAAAACATATTTTTTTCATGTTAAAATCAAGATAGTCTAAATCATTCATTGTTTTGTTATTGTTTTTAAAAGGGATATAGGGTTTTTATATACGTTAGAAATAATATGATCATAATTATGGCTATTTTCGAAAAGAATCAAATAATAATGTTTTATGCTGGTTTTATGTTTGTTTCTGAGCTTACTCTAGCTTTGCATATTTTTGATAGGGATGGAGAGAGTATCTTTTTTGTTTAGTTTGACAAAAATTATTTTAAAAGAAAGCCCAATAAAGCCCACAGCTTATGGATATTTCTCTTTTTTGTGTTCCTCAGCTACAGGTCTTAGGTTCACCAATGGTGACATTCTACCCAGCCACATTACGACTTCGTCCATGTATGCTGGGTATGTTTAGGTTTCCATAACATACCAAAGGCTGACATGAACTACTGGAACTTTGATGGGCATATTTAATCTGCTGTGTGTATATATACACAAAGGGAATAAAGGCACTGGCAGGTCTGCACTTGGAAGTTGACCTGAAAGATCTCAAAAAATCCCCATCCTTAATTCACGAGACGCCGCTGAGAATCAAACCCATTACTTCATGGACCCATGGGATTAAAGTCAAACGGTTAGACCACTTCCCTATCATATAGCGTCTGTATGACCCATCTTCAAAGTAGGACAAGAATTTAGCAACGTAGAATGACACTGTGGTACAGTGTTGCTCCTTCACTGTGACTGTAGCTATTCTCTTTGTTCCCCCCCTCCCCCCCTCCCCCCCCCCCCCCCCCCCACACACACACACACATCAGCATCTTTGATTGGTGCAATCTTCATCCTGGTTAAAAGAGTGCTGTGGAATAATTAAGAAAACATCACTGGGTGGTTTTATTTTATGGTTCTTTTTATATTTTTTTTATAGTTCATTTCAGTCATGTATGACTGGGTATTTGGGCAGAGACAAAGCAACTGTGATCATTGCGCCCATCACATATCCTCCATCCCTTCCCCTCCTCCCTCTCATGACTGCATCCTACTGTTCTACCCTTCTCTCTCTCTCTCTCTCTCTCTCTCTCTCTCTCTCTCTCTCTCTCTCTCTCTCTCTCTCTCTCTCTCTCTCTCTCTCTCTCTCTCTCTCTCTCTCTCTCTGTGCGCGTGCGTGCGTGCGTGCGTGCGTGTATGTGTAAGCTAATCGCGAAACTGCAAGCAGACGATAATTTAAGCGCCTGATGAAGGACAAACAGTTGTCTCTTTGTGGTCGTCTGTGCCTCCCCTCGGCTTTTGCAAACACATGACTGAATGTGAAAAAGCACCCACCTTTTGAACTAAAGGATCATGCCCCTGCAGTTGTTGTCATACATTTGGGATGGCCTCGTAAATGCTACACCCTCGAACTTTGTCATAGATCATCATATTATAGATCCATATCAAGACTCTTTAAGAAGCACGTACTGAGTCTGCTACACATAGGTTAAAGTAATGGTGTTCCCATAACCTATAGGGTCGTTGTGGAGCAAGGTGTCAGAAACCTCAGCTTCTCTAGGGGCCAGTATTTTGAGGGCGGCGCCCATCTCCTCTCCCTCGTTGTCTTACCTTCCCTGTCCCTAAAGAGGGCAGGTGCCCATTTACCGCTGGGTGAACTGGGGGACTGTGTTGAAGCTAAAGTGTACAAATGGTCACCCTTCCGAAAGGTCACTACTCTCATTGCTGCTTAAGCTTAGCTTTGGGAGAGGGAGTGCTCTGACCACTGGGCTTTTTGTGGCTTTTTAAAAAAAAGTTTCTAATGAGATACTCTGTTTTCCAAGTGAAGATTCTTACTAGATGGTAACAAGATGAAATGTTTCCAAACTTGTGCAAAAATGTATATCCCAGCTAAAATGTAGGTGTTGAGTATAAAAAAAAACACAAATCATATCAAAATTGATTTTTTGAAATGCTTTTTTGCAGTCAAGGAGCCAGTTCCTATTTCATATCATTAGAATCATCAATTAAAAATTCCTAGAATTTAGAAAATTTATTCAGTTGGTATTTTAGAATTTACTGTTGTGAGGATTAGCAAAACGAAAGAAACCAGAATTACCTACTTCGAATAGATTTTGTTCAATAATTTTCAAAGTCCACAAATGTTTTATGTTGATTTTGGTCCCCAAATCTTCCATCCAATAGTCCAGAACTATTTCCATGTTTTGTCCATTATTTTTTTTAAGTTGATTTTGGTCCCCAAATCTTCTATGCAATAGTCCAAAACTATTTCCAAGTTTTGTCCATTATTTTTTAAAAGTTGATTTTGGTCCTCAAATCTTCTATCCAATAGTCCAGAACTATTTCCAAGATTTGTCCATTATTTTTTTAAAGTTGATTTTGGTCCCCAAATCTTCTATCCAACAATCCAGAACTATTTCCAAGTGTTCATCTGTGAGCAAGTCAATAAACCCTACTGTTAGCAAAATGAAGCCTGGGCGGTGGGTTTCACGCTGACAGGCCAAACAAGAACACTCCTCTGCAGAGGCCAAAATCGGCTGGTAGTCCTGCTTGGGATCTAGACCCTGCAAATTTGGTTTTTCTCTCTTGTCTGGGGTCTTTTTGTAACTCGAAGTGAGATCACTGTTTCAAAACTGAAATAGAACATGTTGATATGCTGTTGTTGTGACTGTCTTTACATCCCAGAAGAGATTTCCAATTCAGGACTGTTGATGACATGTCAGTAAACACGTAAAACTATACCCATAGAGGTAAGACAACTTCGAGTGTTGTGGTGGTGGCTACACAGAGAAAAATCCTTGTGTGCACAAAGTGTGTGTGTGTGTGTGTGTGTGCGTGTGTGTGTGTGTGTGTGTGTGTGTGTGTGTGTGTGTGTGTGTGTGTGTGTGTGTGTGTGTGTTTGTGTGTGTGTGTGTGTGTGTGTGTGTGTGTTCACTTGTCCTGTAGGTCTGCCATGGGCGACTGCAAACCTGTCATTGTTCTAATTGACAGTGATGCAATAAAGTGTCAACTGATCATAACAAATGATCAATTTAATAATCTATTAACGTCATCATAATCACAGAGATGTATGTATGGGTTTTGTTTAGTATATTGTTTTTACTATCTTTTGTCAAAATTGTGACATTAAAAACAGGTCTACAAACCCTTTCTCAGAAGAACTTAATTCCTATTTGCAGTTGTATTCTTTGGCAATAAATGGACTACGAGTTCTCGTTTTGTGCACTTGCCCACTTCTTAGCTGATTTTTTTGTCAATTCCATTTAAGCCCGTCAAATTTAAGAGAATGTGTGTTTGGCTGAGTGCATTGTATTGTGCTGTGTTGGCTGTGCACTGAATTATACAGAACATTGATTCTGCAGTTTTCTAGTTAGCAATCTATGAGGCATAACCTGTCTTATAGCACTGCATAACTCATTGATCGGTTCGCTTGTTAACCAATCATTATATAAGTATTTTGTTTTTCAAACTGGAATGAACTATAAGCTGCCATGCATTCTAAGATTGATAATTACCTGGTCAAATATTTTGAAGTAACACTATGCTATTCCAATCAGTCACTGTCCTCTCCTTTTGCAATGATCTTCATTGACCCAAATCCCCCCCCCCCCCCGCCCGAGGCTGTGCCAGAGACCTGTCAGTATTAATAGTGTTGTCCCCACCTTCAGAAAGTTATATGCTGGAAATTTCCTCTTTTCTATCCCTCTCTGTTTCTGCCATGTTCAATTTCTTCCTGGCACGCCCTTCTTGTATGTTTTGTGCATTCTTGGTCCAGTCTCCTGTCCTTTTTGTTCCAGACAGACTTACATCATAACCACTCTCTCCCATGCCGGTCAGTTGCCTGGGCCTAACTTGTTAGGTGCATTTAATGGCAGTGCGACGTATTTTCGCTCGTATAACAGACAACAATTTTTATTGTCTGAGCATTCCACAAGGACAATTAATTTACCCAAAGATGTTCTTTTCAGTAAATTTTGCCCCATCCTCCATTCAAATAATCACTAACCAATTTCAAAGTGTACATTTCTGAACAGGTCGATAACACCTTACTGTGTACAACTTCATGTAAAAAAAGGTAATGGTAAAGGTGTCCCATAACCTATATGCTTGTAGGGGAGCGAGCCATCAGAGACCTCAGCTTTTCTTGGGGTCAGCATATTGAGGGCGGCGCCCATCTCCTCTCCCTCACTGTTTTACCCTCCCTGACCCTAAAGAGGGCAGGTAACCATTTACAGCTGGGTGGACTGGGGGACTGTACTGACACCAAGGCTGAAAACGGTCACCCATCCACTTGGTAACCACACACACATGCTGTTTAACCTTGGCTTAGGGAAAGGGAGCACTCTGACCACTGAACTATCCTGTCCCCTTCATGTACCTGCACGTAAAACCCTTGGTGTTTTACCCTGTCCAGGACAAGGGATAGATACACCATGCAAAAAGCAAACACCATCACTGGCCGGGCACACTCTCCAGCCCCCAATTCCAAACATGGGGACGGATAGCCTAGTGGTCAGAACATTGCGCTCGCAATTTGACGACCCGGGTTCGATTCCCGGTCGAGGGGATTTTTCCCTCTGGAGTTAACATCAGTGCTGACTTCCACTCTCCCCAAAAATCCTTCGGATGAGACTTTAAACCGAGGTCCCGTGTGCGAACGCATGCAGAACATCTCGCACACACATTAAATCCTGTTTCGCTTTTCGTAAGAGTAGGCCATCGTGTGCCGGTGGGAACAGATGACACGATTTACAAAAACTGCATACACACGGGGACTGGATGAAAAAAAAGCACACGAGTGCTTATTCCATTATCCTCGATATAAAAGAATAAAATATTATTTTTTAAAAGCCCCGCAGATCAATCAGTCCTTCTGTTGGGAGCTGGGGTCTGGCCACTTTACCTTCCTCTCTTGTCCAGAATCACACTTCCTGAATTGGCGGTAAGAAAACTGCCTTAATACTGAAAACGTCTCCACGATATACCTCAAAATAAAAGAAAAGACAAACAAATAATTATATCAAGAAATAAATAAACAGACAAAGATATCAATAACCTAATACTGTCGTCAAGTCAGTGACTTAACGGGTGGTTTCCTGCTGTATGTTAACTCAGAACAACAGGCACCACAGAACACCACCAAAAGTGACCCAGCAGCAGTGCAAAGCCCCTCTGGCGGGTGGCACAGCGGCGGCCTGACATTGACAGACTCCCTATGGAGCCCTGACCCTGAGGATGCGACATGTGGTAAGGCTGGCTGTGCAGGCAGAGCGGAGAGATTGGTCTGAGCGGCGTGGAAACAGCAGGACAGAAACGTTATAGACGATGAGGCAGTGGAAAGGAAAAACTATTAGCAATCATCTTCCTCTTATTGTTATCACACACACGTATGCATACGCACGCACGCACGCGCGCGCATGCACGCGCGCGCGCACACCACGCGCGCACTCACGCAAGCACGCACACGCGCGCGCACAGTTACACACACACCATACACAGTCACACACACACCACACCACACCACACACAACACAACACAATCACACAACACACACACACACACAAACAACACACACACACACACACACACACACACACAACACACACACACACACACACACACACACACACACATACACACACAACACAACACAACACACACCACACAACACCACACAACACCACACAACACCATACAACACACACACCACACCACACCACACACACACCACACCACACCACACCACACCACACCACACCACACACACCACACACACACTCACTCACTCACTCACTCACTCACTCACTCACACACACTTTCAATCTCATCCCACCATCCATCCATCGATCCATCCATCCATCCATCGATCCATCCATCCATCCATCCATCCATTCATCCCTTGTCTCTAAACCCAGTACTAACAAAAAACAAGAGTTCCCACCCCCCACCCCCCACCACCACCCCCACCCCCTACCTCTAACTATTGACCTAAGCCTCGACACCCTCAAAGAGAACCAGTCTCTGTTATTGAGTTTAGCTTCTAAAACACACTTCGGGGCAAACGTTGCTATCCAGCGCTTAACACATCTTTATACTTCTACTACTCCCCATTTTTTGTCATCCTTGTGTTTTAGAAATAAACAGTCGGCGGAGTTTACTAACACAAGCAAATTGCCAGCTGCTAAATTATCCTTTGATTCTCAAACAGATAGTAATGCCCTTCTCATGTTCCACCTTTTACCGAGGGGTTTTCCTCGGGTAATTGTCAGAATCAACATTTGCCTGCGAGATTTGTTTCAGCGGGAAGAATCTATACAATAAAATCCCAATAAAAAAAATTGTGCCTCCTTTCCTTTCCCCTTTCCCTTCCTCTGTGGTTTTTAATGTGTCTGTTTCTGTGCCTCTCTCTGTCTCTCTTTCAGTATCTCTCTCCTATCTGTCTGTCTGTCTGTCTGTCTGTCTGTCTGTCTGTCTGTCTGTCTGTCTGTCTGTCTGTCTCTCTCTCTCTCTCTCTCTCTCTCTCTCTCTCTCTCTCTCTCTCTCTCTCTCTCTCTCTCTCTCTCTCTCTCTCTCTCTCTCCTCCCCCCCCTGTTTCCCTGTCTCTGTCTCCCTGTCTCTGTCTCTTATATCTGTTTGTCTGTCTGTCTGTCTGTCTCTGTCTGTCTGTCTGTCTGTCTGTCTGTCTGTCTGTCTGTCTGTCTGTCTGTCTCTCTCTCTCTCTCTCTCTCTCTCTCTCTCTCCCTCTCTCTCTCTCTCTCTCTCTCTCTCTCTCTCTCTCTCTCTCTCCCCGAGTGTGTGTGTGTGCGCGTGTGCGTGTGCGTGTGCGTGTGTGTGTCTGTGTCTGTGTCTGTGTCTCTATGTCGCTGCCTCTGTATCTGTGCCTGTGTCTGTGTCAGTGTGTCTGTGTATAAGAAAGTAAGAAAGAGAAAGAGACAGACAGAGAGACAGACACTGACAGACAGAGACAAAGACAGACAGAGAGAAACAGAGAACCCAAAGAAGCAACTGCAACATCAATGGTATTTCCACCCAGTAACCGTTGTTTCACAAGATGGTGCCAGATGTGGCTTGGAATAAATTGTGGAAAAAGTGTGTGGGCAGCCACACCTGAATTAGAACACACATTGGGGAAGGGTGGGGGTGGCAGGGGTTTCAAACTCAAATCCCGCCCTCCCCTGTAGGTATGCCAGAGGTCTGTCAGTATGAATAGCATCCCCACTTCCTGGAGATTCTGTGCAGGGAATTCCCTCTTTTCTATCCCTCTCTTTTTTTTTCCTTGTTCCTCGGTCCTTTTCTTCCTGTCACCTCTGTCTTGTCTATTTTCTGCCTTATTGGTCCATTCTCCCGCCTTTTTTTTTTTTTTTTTTTTTTTTTTTACCAAGATTTAACTTCAAAGATGACCATTCTCTTCCACTCGAAAGTTGGATTCGCTGGGTTTGACTTGTTAGACGCTTAACGGCAG
>CM060322.1:51201177-51211177 GCA_030674155.1 Stramonita haemastoma | reverse complement strand
AGCAATCTCACTATAGGTGAACCTAGCCTTGTGCAGTGGTCAGAACATTGCGCTGGTAATTTGACCACCCGGGTTCGATTCCCGTTCGAGGAGATTTTTCTCCTGGAGTTAACATCAGTGCTGACTCCACTCTCCCCCCAAATCCTTCAGATGAGACTTTAAACCGAGGCCACGTGTGTGAACGCACGCAGAACATCTTACGCATACGTTAAATCCTTTTCCGCTTTTCGTAAGAGTAGGCCATCGTGTGCCGGTGGGAACAGATGACTTATACAAAACTGCATACAAACGGGGACTGGATGTAAAAAAGCACAAGAGTGCTTATCCCATTATCCTCGATATAAAAGAATAAAATGAAAAAACAACAAAAAACCCTCGGAGCTGTAGCCGAGGAACCCCCCCCCCCTCCCCCCCCCCCCCCCCCCCCCAAAAAAAAAAAAAAACAGAAAAAAACAACCAACAAACAAAACAAACAAACAAAAACCCCAAATGGAAAGAATACCATTGCGACCCACGACAGCGGTGTGTGTGTGTGGGGGGGGGGGGGGGGGGATTAGTGAGCACAAAAGAGGGGATTCACCATAAGCCACTTCTTCAGGACTCACCATTCGTCTGCAACAAGGTGTTGTTCTTTATCAAGGGGCGCATAATCCCTCCTCACTGCCCCCCCCCCCCCCCCCCCCCCCGCCCCTGACCAAACATGGACACTATAGTACTACAGGCCAGGTATAAGACTGTGTGACTGGACAGACAGACAGAGAGGCAGACAGAGACACAGTCAGGCAGACA
Organism: Stramonita haemastoma; assembly: GCA_030674155.1. Lineage (NCBI taxonomy): Eukaryota > Metazoa > Mollusca > Gastropoda > Neogastropoda > Muricidae > Stramonita > Stramonita haemastoma. The sequence continues at coordinate 51,210,388 of CM060322.1, read as the reverse complement.
GACGGACAAACAGACAGACAGACATATAGACAGGCAGACAGGCTCAAAGACACACAGACACACAGACGACGGACAGAAAGACAGACAGACAAACGGACAGACAGACACACAGACACAACAGACACACAGATAGACATACAGACACACACAGACCGACCGACACAGACACACAGACAGACACACAGACACACAGACACACAGACAAACACACATACACAGACACACACAGTCACATACACAGACACACAGACAGACACACACAAATAGACACACAGACATATTCACAGACACACAGACACACTCACACACTCACACACACAGACTTACACAGACACACAACACACACACACAAGACACACACACACAACACACAGACACACAGACACACACACACACACACACACACACACAGACACACACAGACACACACACACACACACACAAGACACACACAGACACACAGACACACAGACACACACACACACACACACAAAACACACAAACACACACACACACACATTCCTAGTCACACAGGTACTTCACATAGTCCAATGCTGAGCCACTAAGCTGCGAGTTTGTTTGTACTACCTACCGCTAGACAGAAACAATCTTGTGCTTAGAGAGGGTGGGAAACCTCCTCCCCCTGTGTGAGAGAGAAAGGAAGAAAAAATATAGAAAGAAAGAGAAAGAAATGAAGGAAGGAAAGAAGGAAGGAAGGAAGGAAGGAACGCATGATTCGTGGTCTACAGGTAACGCACCTAGCTGTCTAGAAAGCCAGAAGTCTGGGTTCGAAGTGTGTAGTGGTTTGACTACTGTTTATGCCTGAAACTTTTTCCCTTCCCCATCAACTAGACTGTTAGTGGTGGTGTGGGTGCTGTAGTCTGTAGGATAAGACGATACACCGAGGTCCTGTGTGTAACACGCATTTAGCGCACGTAAAAGAACCCAAGGCAGCAAGAGAGCTTTCATTTACTATGAGAGGATACACCAAGGTCCCGTCTGTAATACGCATTTAGCGCACGTAAAAGAACACAAGGCAACGAGAGAGTTGTCCTTGGCAAAGTACTGTAGGAACAAAAGCCCACTGTGAGAGGGGAAACAAATTCAATACACATGTAATAGTAGGCATCCGTCAGTCTTGGCTGACTATGAAGCTGCGCTCTAGATTCTAGAGCGCTAAAGCCTGGGTAAGTATGGACTCTATGGAGGGCAAGCTGTTACCCATGCAGCGGCCCGCCCGCCCCCCCCCCCCCTCCCCCCTCTCCATGTCGCTGGAATGGTCCATTGGAAAGACAATCGCCGATACGAATGGTTCCAGTGCCGTCGCAGAAGCCACCAGAACGTTGCCTTATACAGCCCCGAACCACCCTGGGGACTCAAACACCCTGATTTTTCCTCAGGTAGGGTGTCTAAACACGCTGCTGGTTTTTAATTTTGTCGTCTTCCGCTCCTACTGGCACACAATGGCCTACTCTTCCGAAAGGCGGAACGGGTTTTTAACGTGTGTGCAAGATGTTCATGCAGACAGGAAAAGAGAGAGAGAAAAAAAGAATAGGTAGCGCTGCTCTTGGGGTACATGCTTTCCCCTGGGAAAGCAGCTCGAATTCCATGCAGAGAACTCAGCTGTGACTGAAAGTGGTATCCAACCCAATCCAATCCAATCCAATCCAATCCAATCCATCCAATCCAATCCAACCCAATCCAATCCATCCAATCCAATCCAATCCAATCCATCCAATCCAATCCATCCAATCCAATCCAATCCATCCAACCCAATCCAATCCAATCCATCCCATCCCATCCCATCCCATCCCATCCATCCAATCCAATCCATCCAATCCAATCCATCCAATCCAATCCAATCCAATCCAATACAATACAGTAGAATGCAATACAATACAATACAATACAATGCAATACAATACAATACAAAATACAATACAGCCTAGGGGCACTAGGAAAGAAGGAGAAAAAAAAGATGGGAATGGAAATGAATGCAGATCGTGAAAGTATCAATTTCGTTGTGTTTTTTATTTCTTCCATGCTTAGATTTAAGGAACGCAGAAGAACAAGACGGTTCACCCAATCTATGTTCAGATAATTATATCCTTATATCAATTGTCTTCCTGTAAAGTCCAGTCCAATGATACTGTTTTATAGCCCCGTCGACCCCAAAGGCCGTATCAGGTGTGTCAGCGATATTTGTACCACAACACTGATCTGATCGAGAAAAGAGAGAGAGAGAGAGAGAGAGAGAGAGAGAGAGAGAGAGGGAGAGAGAGAGAGAGAGAGAGAGAGAGAGAGAGAGAGAGAGAGAGAGAGAGAGAGAGAGAGAGAGAGAGAGAGAGAGAGAGACAGACAAACAGACAGACAGACAGACAGACAGACAGACAGACAGACAGAGACTGAGACACAGACACACACAGAGAGATAGAGACAGAAAGACAGAGAGAAAGAGCCTGGCCGGACAGACGGATATAATTATTTTTGAGACAGTCTCTTCTTCCATTTGCAATGATTTCGGTTATAGGGAACAGTACAAGGAGGCAGAGAAAGAGGCAGACAGAGAAAACGATGGGAAGACAACATCAGAAAGTGAAAACAATGGCCTTGGGTGGAGCGATCTGCTACGGAGGGCGGAGGACTGTGGGGAGTGGAGGAAGCTGGTCGCAAAATCTTTAGTGGTGCCCCCACAGTCCACAGAACAACGGGGACAGGTGAAGGAAGGATGGTTTGGTTTGATTGTAATAGAGTTCCATGGGAGCTATCTGATTTAGGGACTGTAACCATGACTTAATAGAATTTTGCTTTTGTTTTGATTACATGGGGACGGGTTAGCTCACTGGTCATAGCACCCACTTTCCCCAAGCTAAGGTTAAGCAGCATCGAGCGTGGCTACCAATTGGATGGGTGACCGTTTGCGCGCCTTGGCTTCAGTACAGTCTCCCAGTCCACCCAGCTGTAAACGGGTAGCTGCCCTCTTTAGGGTCAGGGAAGGTAAATCAGCGAAGAAGAGGAGATGGGCGCCGCCAGCCCTCAACATGCTGGCCCCTAGAGAAGCTGAGGTCTCTGACTGCCTCGCTCCCCTACGACCACATAGGTTATGGGACACCTTTACGGGACCTTTTTATTTATTTACGCTTTCAACGCTTCACATCACCTTATCCCATACATACAAACCCCATTCTAATTGGCAGTTTTCCCCTAGAAAAGACCCAATCAGTGGTCCCGACACATCACAGTTGTGATGGCTGACACTCGCGGTTTCCCGCCACCTGCTAAAGCCCGGAGTGTTTTCCAAAGTAGGCCTGGTATAGTATAGCAGACGACAGTAGACGCGGCCATTGTGGCAGATCATTGAGGGTAGAGGCCACTCTTAGGGCGCTGTTTGTTGGTGGATGTAATGAAGCAGAAAGTGCCACGCTACAGAGTTTCCGGCTCACTGGGAATCGAGGGACTTCTTGAGGAGTTTGGGGACACGTTGTATGGCGCGTAGCCAGCTCAGGCATGGCCGGAGTTGTGTCAACGTGTCATTGATTGGTGTGCTTCGTGTCAACTTCTGTTGGGTTGTTTTGGGTTTTTTCTCTTCCCGTTTTTGTTTAGGTGGTTTGTAGGTTTCGTTTCAAAGCTGTCAGCTTGCTTTTTTGTTGTTGTTGTTTCATTGAAATGAGGTTTAACACATGCGCTTGCAAACATACCTAAGTCAGGTCCCGTATGCGAACGCACGCAAAACATCTTGCACACACGTTACAAACCTGTTTTGATTTTTGGGAAGAGTAGGTAATTGTGTGTGGGTGGGAACAGATGACAAAATTTACAAAACTGCATACACATTGGGATTGAGTGTAAAAGTGCACATGGGTGCTTATAGCATTATCCTCGAAATAAAAAAGCAAACACACACACACACACACACACACACACACACACACACCACACACACACACACACACGCACGCACGCACGCACGCACGCACGCACGCACGCACACACACACACACACACACACACACACACACAAACAAACAGAGAGAAGGAGGGGTGTATTCATTTGACCACTGTCCCCAATGAAGACAGACAAAAGAGAAAAAAAAACTAAAGGAAAAATAAAACGCTGCACAACGTATACATATGTCAAGTCAGGAAACAACTTTCCCCTGGGTTGACGGCTTCAACACAAAACTAATACAATAGTAGGCAGTAGGCATCTGTCAGTCTCGGAAGACTATAGAATTACTTTCTAGGCGAGAGAGAGAGAGAGAGAGAGAGAGAGAGAGAGAGAGAGAGAGAGAGAGAGAGAGAGAGAGAGAGAGAGAGAGAGAGAGAGGAGAACCAGAAAATGGCGGAATAGATTTGAGCGAATGAATGAATAATGAACACGCAAGGTTGAAGATTTGAAACCAAACCCAATCTTATCATTTGTCTTTTTAAACAAAATATACACATACATCAAAAACAATCAGTAACACAAGAGGGAAGGGAGGGCACTGTTTGATGCCTCGATTGGGCCACTAAGGGCGCTCCTCCTTGCATAGTACTAGAGAAAACTAGTGTAGAAGAAGGGAAAATAGAGTGAAAAAAAAGAGGGATGGAAAAAAAGATGGACGAAGCCCCCCCACCCCCGACCCCCACCCCACCCCCACCCTCTCTCTCTCTCTCTCTCTGAAAAAAAAATATATTATTGAAAAAAAAAAGAAAAAAAACCGCACAGTTGATAGTAAATAAATTGGAGACCCCCATACCCCCATACACACAGACCAACCAACCAACACAGAGGATTAAAAGCAGGGGAGGTGAGTTTTCACACGGGCGGGGGCGGTCAACATTGACACGAGTTTGTTTCCTTTCAGCCCCCGAGTCAAAGCAATCGCCGGCCGGTCGCGCTGGACAAACACTGACCACTACTGTCCCCGCTGTCCGAAGGTGGACCCCACAGGCACCCAGGGTACCCGGGGTACCACTAGAGCGTGCCCGGTGAAGGAGCTTGTCCTACCTGCCACTCCACGCAGCTTCACTGGATCCCTATTACAGGTGGAATACCTTTCAAGTGGTCCCTGGTAGTAGTAGTGGTAGTAGTGGTGGCAGGACTATGGGGTTTTGGGGGGTGCTAGGAAGGGAGGCTAGAGTAGAGTAGAGCGCGAAAGTTTTTGTCCCAAGTTGGGTATGGGTGAATGTTGTCGTTGTGACAGAACAACGTTGTTGGTGAGCATTCATATTCCTGTTATCAAAAGTGTTGGTTTTGGGGTTATGATTGTTTTTACTATTACTATTATGAAAGGGGAAAAGGTCTGGGGTTTTTTGGTTAGAAGATCACACACCGCAACTCATGTTCAACCATAACCATTTCGGCTGAAGCTCTCTCTCTCTCTGTCTGTCTGTCTGTCTGTCTGTCTGTCTGTCTGTCTGTCTGTCTGTCGGTCTGTCTGTCGGTCTGTCTGTCTGTCTGTCTCTTTGTCTGTCTGTGTGTCTGTGTGTCTGTCTGTTCTCTCTCTCTCTCTCTCTCTCCCCTCTCTCTCTCTCTCTCTCTCTCTCTCTCTCTCTCTCTCTCTCTCTCTCTCTGTCTGTCTGTCTGTCTGTCTGTCTGTCTGTCTGTCTGTCTGTCTGTCTGTCTGTCTGTCTGTCTGTCTGTCTCTCTCTCTCTCTCTCTCCTCTCCTTCTCTCTCTCTCTCTCTCTCTCCTCTCTCTCTCTCTCTCTCTCTCTCTCTCTCTCTCTCTCTCTCTCTCTCTCAGTAAGCCTAACACGGGATCACCGTAGGCGTGCAAAGACTTCATCATGGTCGAGAGGAGTGGAGTTGCGGTTCCTGTCAAAACATCTTGTCCAAACCACAGACTCTGAAACCAGCCCATTGTCCTCCAATACCTTCCTTTCCTCCTTTCAGACACGTTCCCTTCTGGTAAAATGTCCTTCTCTTAACTTCCTCCTTCGTTTCCTCAAGTTGCCTTCCCTGAATTGAGTTGACACAGCTTCTTACGTTGACTACAACTGACGTCAAAGTCGGCTTCCAACATGTATGTAGAAATTCGCGGCTTGAAGGTGTGGTGACTTTAGTCTTTAACGAAGTTTTTGTCCTCCATGTCTTTTTCCACGGAAAAGGTGTGGTCAGCTGTATTTTAAAGTTGCCCTAGGATGTGTTCCTGTGAGGTTTTGATTTAATTTCGCTCCTTATCCGTGGAAAGCCTAAAGGGTGTGTATGTTAGAGACCAGGAAGGTCTTCTGAAGAAGCGGGTAGAGATCTTCGCCTGTGCCGGAATGTATACATACAAAGAGCAGCTGCTATTAGTTGTTCAGAACTAGTATTTACCGAGTTGCTAATGTGGGGGAACTAGAACTACTGAGTGTTGTTGTTGTGTGTTCGTGTCTGACAGATGATGTTGTTGATGTTGTTAAGAGCTCAACAGCTTAAACACCCTGGGGATCCCCCAGAATATAGGCTCCACTCTTGTCATCCCCCCTCCCCTTCATTCCTCGTGGGAATCCGGTGTGAGATTGAGAATACAGGCTGTAGTGTGGAAAAAACAGTACATTATGGCTGTTTTTTTAAGTGGCTCAGAGAATTCTGATTCTTTTTCTGTAGTTCGCTTTACACCGTCAGATGTGTCTGGGGAAAGTAAAGGCATGTCCTTTCCAGCTCCTGTCCTGGGCCGAACATCTTGGTTTGTAGGGTTATCTCCGTCGGCCACACCATCTTCCTCGTGTGTCTGTATAGCGTATATCTTTGAAGAATGTGCTCACTTGTCTGGTTTTCTTTTTTCCACAGGCACACAGGAGATGGGTACAGGATAGCTCGGTGGTCAGAGCACTCGCCTTCCCCCAGCCAATTTTCAGCAAGATCGAGCGTGGTTCTAGATTGGATGTGTGACCGTTTGCTTGCTTTGGTTTCAGTACAGTCCCCCTGTTCACCCAGCTGTAAATGGGTTCCTGCCTCTTCAGGGACAGGAAAGGTAAAGCAGCGAGGGAGAGGTGATTGGCGCCGCCCTCAACATGCTGGCCCCAGGCAAAGCTGAGGTCTCTGATGCCTTGCTCCCTTACGATCACATAGGTTATGAGACACATTTACCATTATTACCTTCTTATATGACCAAGAGCTTGTCTTGGATTAGTACAACTCTCCCTTTACCTTGCAAAGCATTTCTTTGCTATTGTAGTCCTTGGCGTTTCGCTTCTACCAATAACTGACCGAACCTTTGCAAGTCCGACACTGTATCGAGTTTACTGTTGTTTAACATTATCAGGCTGGCGTTGCATGTGTGTATGTGTGTGTGTAAGTGTGTGTTTGTGGGTTGGGGTGTGTGTGGGTGTAAAATATAGAGAGAAAGCGACAGAAGGAGAGAGAGGTTTCAATCCATACCTAGGCTACCCTCTGTCCTGTACTGATCACAGGTGTACGCGCACATGCACCCACTCTCTCTTCTCCCCCCCCCCCCACACACACCCAAACGTTGGTCATTCAGGACTTTTATGTATTCATTGTAAAACTGAACAGTTGATTCGGGGTGAATGTCCATCCAGTGAATGGGTCATAGTACCCAAGAAAAAAATATATTAAAAAAATAAAACATTTAATATTTTTCTTAACAGAAACAGCGGCACCACCACCACACTTCTTGGGTTGCTATCACAAAAGTACGGGGGAAAAAAGAATCATATAAACCCCTTTACTGTCACACACCTTTACACACACATCTCTGCTGTCAAGAGCCTACACCTGGACACTCCCTGCCCCATCCCCCTGTCCCTTAGTTGATGCAGGTGGATCAGTGGTCTAGAGGTAACTAACGCACCTGCCTAGAAAGCTAAAAAAAAGAAAAAAAAAAAAAAGTCCGGGTACGAAGTGTGTGGTGGATGTGATTCGAACTTCATTTGTGTTGAACTCTATGCCTGAAACTTTCCCCCCCATCCCTCAAACCGTGAGTGGTGGTCTGGGTGCTAGTCTTTCGTTGTTGGCTGTGTCATGACTGATTTTTCAGGTGTTTAACGGCATTGTAGCGCATTTTTGCTTATATGACAGACAACAACAGTTGCTGTCTGAGCGTCCAAAGAAGAAAAAGATAAAGAAAGATTGCTAAGAAAATAAAAATCAGATTTTGTGTGTGTCACGGCGTGCGCATGTGTGCGCCCACATCCAGACGCTCCCCCTCTCCCCAACACACACACACACACACACACACACACACACACACACACACACACACACACACACACACACACACACAGAGGTGGGTGCTTGTGATGACGCCTGGTTAAGAATAATCAACAAAACCTATTTCCCCCCTTTCCCCCCCCTTTGGACTCTCTCTCTCTCTCTCCCCTCCTTCCCCTCTTCCCCCCCTCTCTCTCCCCTCTCTCTCCTCCCACACAACACACACCACACACACACACACAACACCACACACAAACAAAACCACACACACACACACACACACACCACACACCTTGCCCCCTTTAGAAGAAAAAAAAGAGAAAATCTCTTGCATTTTTCTCAAGGGCCCCACCCACAAAAACGTTAACTGTGCCTAAAAAAACTAACTCTTTGTGTTGATATTCAAACAAACGATTGGCTGCCAAATACCAAAAAAAAGGACGGTCTCCGTTCCCTTTCTTGGCACACGTCCTTTTTTTTAAAGCATAGCCTCGATTCCGCTTTGTCCAGCTTGGGAATGGTCTCTTGATATTTTCCCCAAAAACTTTTTGAAGTTGGCCAACCTTGACAAACACCCCCCAGGGTTTTAAAGACCTTTTGAGACGCACTGTTGTTGTGTTTGTTTGTTTGGTTTTTTGTGACTTTTTTTTACGGAAAAAAAAAAAAAAAAATTTTTGCAAGTTAGCATGAACCCTTTTAACCGGTTTTGATCTCTTAACATGTTTTCCTAGCGATTTCTGCCTGAATAGGAAGGCTGCCCATAGGTAGGTAAATTAAACATTTTGGGGGAGACCTCCAAAAATTGACGCTCCACCCATAATGGTCGATTCACCAAGTCAATTTTCAGTTTTTACATTTCAAATCTGCAAAAAAAGGGTTTTAAAAGGCAAAAACAGATTGAAAATTGGAAATTTTAAAAAATTACACGAAAAGATAGACCGCGAAATAAAAAAGAAAAACTACAATTTACATCCTAATAGGAGGTCAGAATGAAGGCTGACTTTTTTAAAAAACGTTTTAAGGAAAGGGGAAAAAAAATTATCCTTGATATTTCACACAATGTAGAAAAT
>CM060322.1:51191353-51201077 GCA_030674155.1 Stramonita haemastoma | reverse complement strand
TTTGTCAGTCAGTCAGTCAAGTCAGTCAGTCGGTTAATCATTCAGTTAATCAGTTTGTCAGTCAGTCAGTCAAGTTCAATGACAGGTCTACCACACTAAAGGGAAAAACATTCAAAATTGTTCATCTAAAATGTGGATACTGCTCCCTACTTCTATTTCTGTCTGTCTGTCTGTCTGTCTGTCTGTCTGTCTGTCTGTCTGTCTGTCTGTATCTCTCTCTCTCTCTCTCTCTCTCTCTCTCTCTCCTCTCTCTCTCTCTCTCTCTCTCTCTCTCTCTCTCACACACACACACACACACACACACACACACACACACACACACACACACACACACACACACACACACACAACAGAACCTACCCCTCACCCACTCACCCACCAACCTACACCTCCCCCCCTCAACCCCCCCCCCTCCCGCCCCCAGTCTAATAGTCTTCTTCTTCACTCTCATCCTCCTCCTCAAAACGCCAATACAGTTTTACAAACAGAAAACACTTTCAAACTCTTGTTGTCTCCTTTTCTTCCTGTAAAGCAAACACAGTGATGAGATGATGATGTCCCCACCATCCCCATTATTGTCCTACCCCCTCATCTTGCCAGAGCTAACACAACACAACACTGCACAACACAACACAACACAACACTGCAAAGCGCAAATGATAGAAACATCAGAAATCAATAGGAATCCCGCAGGGACCCTATTATAACAGGAGAGCGGGATATTACAAAAACAAAGCGATAATTTTGCCAGACCGAGTGTTTACTTTGTTTGTGCATTGGTCATTGATTTTGGGGAGAGGTGGGGTGGTAGGGGTGGTGGTGGGGGTGAGGGGGGGGGGGGGCTATTGTGGAGCCAAACACAATGCTCCCATGATAAATATTTGATAAAGTATGCGGGTTTAATTTTCACTCTCTCTCTCTACCTTGTGGTCAAAATCAGCAGGAATTTGTATGATCTGGGGTTTTTTTCTTTCTTCTCTTTTATCTGGTTAGCTTTCTGTATGTGTCTTTTTGTCTGTCCGCATCCATGTCTGTCTGTCTGTCTGTCTCTTTCCGTCTGTCTGTCTGTCTGTCTGTCTGTCTGTCTGTCTGTCTCTCTCTCTCTTCTCTCTCTCTCTCTCTCCTCTCTCTCTCTCTCTCTCTCTCTCTCTCTCTCTCTCACTCCTGTGTCTGTATGTGTGTGTTCGCGTGTTTGTTTGTTTGGGTGTGTGTATGTGTGTGTGTGTGTTTATTTATTTTTTATCATTTTTTATTCTTTTATATCGAGGATAATGGAATAAGCAATTACATGCTTTTTACATCCAATCCACGTGTGTATGCATTTTTGTAAATGTCATCTGTTCCCACCAATGTCCTAACATGTATATGTTAGAGATACGAGAGAGAGAGAGAGAGAGAGAGAGAGAGGAGAGAGAGAGAGAGAGAGGAGAGAGAGAGAGAGAGAGAGAGAGAGAGAGAGAGAGAGAAGAGAGAGAAACAGACAGACAGACAGACAGACAGACAGACAAACAAACAGACAGACAGGACAAGACAAACAAGACGGACAGACGGACGAACGGACGGACGGACGAACAGACAGACAGACAGACAGACAGAGAAATATGGATCAGTATGTGTGCAGTGTGTGTGTGTGTGTGTGTGTGTGTGTGTGTGTGTGTGTGTGCGCGCGCGCGCGCGCACGCGCGCGTGTGTGTGTGTGTTTGTATGTGTGTGTGTGTGTGTGTGCGCGCGCGCGCAATTGTGTGCGTGTGTGTATGTATGTATTCGTGTGTCCGCGTGCGTGTGTATGTGTGTGTCCGTGTGTGAATGAGTGTGTATGATTGTGCGCGCATGCACGCTTATGTGTACTACTTCACTACCTAAAAGCAGCTTGTGACACTAATTGATTTATTTAACGAGGACAAACAAGAAAATGAGGAGGCATAACATGCAGTGACCGACAGCACGAAATACCAGTGCAGTATGTACCGGTACCTACCAAAATTTCCATGCTGCTTGCAGCAATGCTGGGGAACGCTTTATGTGACGTCAACAGAGACCTGTACAAACCGATGTCACACCACCAATTGCCCCATGGGAATGCCAAGGGTTCTTTTCAGTATAAATAGCATCTGTCTACCTACCTATCTACCTACCTATCCACCTACCTACCTACCTACCTACCTGTCTGTCTGTCTGTCTGTCTATGTGTCTGTGTGTCTGTCTGTCTGTGTGTCTGTCTGTCTGTCCGTCCGTCCGTCCGTCCGTCCGTCCGTCCGTCCGTCCGTCCGTCCGTCCGTCTATCTATCTATCTATCTATCTATCTATCTATCTATCTATCTATCTATCTATCTATCTATCTATCTATCCCCAAGTCTGGCGACCGTGGGAGTACCCATGAAGACTTGACAACCAGTTCCTTCCATTCCTCTCTCTGTTCTGCCTTTCTCAGGGTTTTCATCTATCACCACCTTCTGGAAATTCTGTGCTAGATGGCTTGATGAAGAAAAAAGCAAATCTATTACCTACTCAATATACCATCTGGAAATAAAATTTTGACTTGATTTACGAAAAATTTCCTCTTTTCTATCACTCCCAATGTTTCTGTCCTTCTCACCTCTCTACCGTCTCTCTCTGAAGCTTATTTTCTGCCTACTCATTCCATTCTCCTGCCTTTTTTTCATACAAAATGATCTGATTTTTTTTTGGATAAACATTCTTATAAGCTGCCCTGAAGTCGGAACATGTCGGCTGAGGCCAGCAGGCAGACCTCCTGCAGAGTGACAAGCACAGGAGATGACCAGACACTACGCATTTTATCCAATATGGCTATACAAAAAAATACCAGCAATGGAAAGCGCTTGAGTTGGCAACAGCTTCAAGTTCAGCATAGATGCTATCCTAAGCAAGGACAGTAAAGTTGCTTACACACTCCGTTTTAATCTGTATGTGGTTACGTAATTTTATTCTGAGTTTTAAATCTGACGAGGCGACAGCTCCGATATGGCCTGTGTGGTCGACGGGGCTATAATCAACATGACTGGATTGGATTGGATTGCATGCTATCCTACGTTAATTCCATTTTATGCTGCTTAATCTTGTACTTTAAGTCTGACATTTACAGGGAAACATTCAGTGTAGAACAAAAACCTAACACAGGTGTGTGGTACACGCGAATTACTCTGGTAAGAACACATCCTTACTTTTTTTTAAACTACAAGTGAGTCAATAAGGAACTGCAGTGAAGAATATGAGTAAATGAACAAAGAAAAAGAAAGAAGGAAAGAAACTGTAGCTTTTGTTCATTGTAAAAGGGTTGAAAGCACGTATATTCAAACGAATAATTCTTTGGAGAATCAACTAGCATGTAGATTATTTTAAAAAATGCAGTGAAACGAATGGAAAACTTAGATCTATATGGAAAACCACAAAAAAAGCAAAACAGTCCCCCCCCCCCCCCCCCCTTCTACCTCTATCCCCCAAACAAAAAAAAAGCCTAAACTGTGACTAGACAAATTAAAGCAAAACCACAACCACCACCATCACCATAACAGCTACAAACTAAGAGACAAAAGCCAAACAAGAAAATCAGGAAAAAAAACTCGGAGAGCTTGAAAAATCAAGAGAAAAGTCAGTCCCAAAATAAAACTTCATTCCTGTGGTGATGATGTTGATGATGATGATGATGATGATGATGATGATGATGATGATGATGATGATGATGACGACGACGACGACGACGACGACGGTGATGATGACGACGACGACGACGACGATGATGATGATCACCATTTCCTCACATGCAAGATGGGGTCACAGGAAACATAGAGATGGTTTTAATTTTTGCAAGCCCTTTTATATTCCTCTAGGTGACCATTTGTGCCCCTTGGCTTCAGTGCAGTCCCCCAGTTCACCCTGCTGTAAATGGATACCTGCGTATCTTTAAGCTCAGGGAAGGTAAAGCAGCGAGGGAGAGGAGATGGGCGCAGCCTTCAGTATGCTGGCCTCCAGAGAAGCTGAGGTCTCTGATGCCTCGCTCCACTATGACCATGTAGGCTATTTACCCTTTTAACCTTTCCATTTCTGCCTTTCTCATATCATATATATATACAGAACAGTCAGAACAGTCTTTTGAACTGTAACTTACATGTCTGGTCAAAAACTGTCATAGCAATTTTTCTACCAAGTTCTGACAGATTTTTTTCTCTCTTTTTTAATCCCTCTGTTCCCTGTCACAAAACAGTGCAAACTGTAACTAAAACACACCAACGACCCAACAACTCTCTGTTGACACGCACGCGCTGAACCCTCTTGCCGCCATTGATCTGTGCATCGCATTAACCGACCGATTCTTTCTCGCGAGAACACCGCGAAATGTTGATTTGCATAAAACGCCACTCTCTCTCCAACGCTAGTGCCTTGACTCATATTTTGATAAACCGCAGAGTAGTGCTGTTTCAAACTGCTTAGACGGTGGAGTTTAACAGGTTTTTGTTAGCTTTGGGATGCAAGATGTTTTGCAGCAGACGACACAAACATGAAAACGGGAGTTGGGTAACCGAGACGAAATGTGTACAAACAAGATGGCAGGAACTCTTCAGGAGAGCTATAGACCGACTTCAACTGTTGTTGAATGGGGGCTTGAAGATCTGTGAACTTAGGGTTCAACTCGATTTTTCTCCCTTTTTTTTGGCGTAAAGAGAGAAGAAAACTTTACAGGGGAAATTTTAGAGAGGGCTGATGAAAAGCAGTTCAAAAAATCGTTGTGGGTGAACTTAAAAACCTGGTGTGTGTGTGTGTGTGTGTGTGTGTGTGTGTGTGTGTGTGTGTGTGTGTGTGTGTGTGTGATTTGAGTGTGTGTGTGTTTTGTGTGTGTGTGTGTGTGTGTGGTATAGTATGTGAGTGAGTGTGTGTGTGTGTAGTATTGACAGTTGTAAGGGAAGAGAGTCGGGATATATACCAACATAATTATAATGTCATCTCTATGATTGACAAATTTTACCATCTCAACAAAAAGGAGAATGATTTCCAATGAACATTTAAATGAATAAATTTCAGTTGATTTGTAAACAAGTAAGCTTTGCCCGCTTACGAAAATCACTTGAAAGCAAAACGGAAAAAAACAAACCAAAACAAACAACAACAAAACAGCATAAACAAACAAACGGCAACAACAACAAAGCAAAACCAAAACGGAATAAAACAACAAAAAGTAAACTGATGTTAACAAAAATGGAATAAACTAATCTTACCAACTTATGAAAAGCAATGAAACAAACAAAAAAACCAAATAAATACATGTAACAAAAACCAAGAAACTCAACATCAACAAACAGTAAAAAAAAAAAAAAAAAAAATAAAAAAAAAAAACAATCCCCAAAAAGAACCACAATATAGCCAACCCAACCAACCAAACAAAAAACCAAACAAACCAGATAATACAAAAATGCCCACAACTACATATGATTATATGTATATAAATATATACCCCCGCCAGACCATCAACCCCCCCAAAAAATTTTTTATTTTTTTAAGTTCTGGAAAAGTTGACGACAGGAACCAATAACATTATTTGTATGGATGTTGCCTAGATCTAAAGGAAGCCAAAAATGTTTTAAGCCGAAAACTAAAGGTACAAAACGGTACCATACTTATGTACGGTCAAAAATCACTGTGTGGAGCGACTACCTGCAGAAAAACAGGACAGTTTTCATTCAAAAGAAACAATGAAAAAATCCGAGTTTTGTTGATTTTGGGGAGGTTATTTCAATGAAACCTTTAGTCTTGCTATCCCCCAATCCTCTCTTTTTCCCCTAGCACATAATCATGGATATCTGCCCTCACTTTTGATTCCCAATCCCCATCCCCTTCCCAATGCACTATGACTTTTCTAAGAAAAGGACATTCACATTTACTGATGATGCCAATCAATAGAATTTAGTTCTACACACACACACACACACACACACGCAACCACACACCACACACACCACACACACGCACACACACGCAGCGCGCGCGAAAGGAGAACAAAAAGACATTATGCATTGAAGGAGTCGAAGTGAAATGCAGAAAAGAATGGTTGTGCGTAAGGGATAAAAAGCAGAAACAAAAGAGTTAGTTTTGTAGTAATATGGGCTTGCGTGTGTTTGCTACCATATTCATACCATAACTGCAAGGCCTCCATCCATCTCTGTGCGTTTTGTTGGTAGTGTTGGGAATTATATTGCAAGGAACACAGAACCACAGGATCAACTGGATCCACTTGAAATGTGATGAGGTGAGAGTCTTGGGGTTGTGATGTCGTGCAAGCGCACACGCGAATATGTGTGTGGTGTGTGTGGCGTGTATGTGTGAAACACAGAGAGAGAGAGAGAGAGAGAGAGAGAGAGAGAGAGAGAGAGAGAGAGAGAGAGAGGAGGAAAGAGAACAGAGAAAGCACAAAGAGAGAAAACAGATCAGACAGACAGTACTGCAGCAAGACAAGACAGAGAGACAGAACAGACAGACAGACAGACAGACAGACAGGACAGTATTGTTATGAATAATTCTGTTATCTGGAATAGAGTCTTTTTGTCAACAAGAAAAATACACATGACTTAGAGACACAAAAATCCAAACAAAAAACCCCCAACCAACCAAATAAGATTATACCATCAAAAAACTCGTGTAGGCACAATGTGTTATATTATGCAAGTTTATCATCTTGTACATCAGAAATAAGAATCTGTCCACCCTAATGTTTTGATGGGCATTGTAAAAACAAAACAACAAAAACAAAAAAACAAAACACTGTCATCTCTCTATCATCCTAAAATAATTGGCCACAGGTGTCCCATCGAAAGTAGAGTGAAAGTTTTGGGCTGGAACAGTGCAAAAAGGGGGACTATTTTTTTCTGAGGATCATCATCTGCTGTCCCCCTTTTCCTTGCAGTTATTTTCTGTGGTGTAAACTTTCCCCTTTCCCTAATACTTCAAAATAATCACCTGTACCCCTCTGCACCAATTTACAAGGTATGTATCGAACAAAACACGCTGAAGGAAACAAAATGAAAGAAACGGCACAGAATCCTTGAACATGTCAAGAACTAATCCTCTCTCCTACTTTCACTTTCCCACACTGTCACTATTAAAAACCAAACAACATGAAAGCACTGAACCGGTATAAATCCATCCTTAACTCTTAGAAAGAAAACCCACTTTCTCTTCACCTATGACCCACGCATAATATATTCCCACTCTTTTGAACATCAGGGTAAACTATTGTGACTCAAACCTGACACGGAAGGGAAAAAATCGCCGGAAATGAAGCGTAAGCTTGAGACAGGAATCTCCCTACACCAAGTGTGAACTACTTTTGTTGGCAGGTGACGAATCACCGCTTGACACAGTCAGTCAGTCAGCGACATCCGCGAGACAAAACTGATCAAGCGTGAAAGTAGTCCCATGATCAACAAAACGGTGTCAGAGGTAACAGGACACTCCCGAAATCTAACACTTGGCGGGAGACTCATCCGATTGAGAAATTGCCGGCCTAATGAACTTGAGGAGTTAATCAGGTGACACAGGTCAGGACTGTGGTAGCGCAGTGCATTCCTACTGTGTACGTTTCAGTGAACAAGCTTTTGAGGGGTGAAGAACCAGTCTTGAGATGTCATAGTCTAGCAGGCCGGGTTAAGTGACCTGTCAGTCGCCTCTAAGTCCAGTTAGGAGAAACTGGGTGTTAAGTTGGGGGACGGGATAGCCTAGTGGTCAGAACATTGCGCTTGCAATTTGACGACCCGGGTTCGATTCCCACCAGGAATTTTTTCTCCGGAGTTAACATCAGTGCTGACTCCACTCTCCCCAAAGTTTTCTTCGGATGAGACTATAAACCGAGGCCCGTGTGCGAACGCATGCAGAACATCTTCACACACGTTAAATCCTGTTCTGCTTTTCGGATTAGTAGACCATTGTGCTTCGGTGGGAACGGATGACAAAATTTACAAAACTGCATCCACATGGGGACTGGACATTAAAACCACATGAGCGATTATTCCATCATCCTCAAAATAAAAGAATTTAAAAATATTAAAACCCGCACGCACGCACGCACCGCACGGGACACACACACACACGCGCGCGCGCGTGCACACACACACACACACACACACACACACACACACACACACACACACACACACATTGGAGAGAGAGCCAATCCGTGCAACGTGTTAGGTGAAATATGCAACCACACTCAAAATAATTAATAATTGCAATCTCTCTCTCTCTCTCTCTCTCTCTCTCTCTCTCTCTCCTCTCTCTCTCTCTCTCTCTCTCTCTCTCTCCTCTCCACACACACACACACACACACACACACACACACACACACACACACACACACACACAACACACACACACACACAACACACACACACACACCAAACAAACAAAAAACCCAAACCGTTTTGTTCATCTCTCGTGTAAACAGACAATCCCGTTACTGACGTCATTCACGCGGCACGCTTGAAATGAGTTTTTATGTCAACAAAAGCTTGTCAGTTACCTGTCATGCATAGTTACCTGTCATGCATACCTGCCTTCATTCCAACTTGATTGACAGTTCGATGACAGTAGGAAACTGACAATAAAATTAACTACTTTTGATCTAACTCACGAAGTCACTTTCTGTTATGTAACGAACTACTTATTCTAATAATGATGATACGTTAAAATAAAGTTAAGTGAGACTGCGTCGTAGAACTACCTACCATCCACGTTACTTAAACTAACATTAGGCTACTAAACCATCGCTGGAATAACAACAACAACAACAACAAATATCAGTTTCGTGTTTGCTTATTATGAAATCAGTCGTAAAAAGATGTTTGTGGGTTTGTTGGGGCTTTTTTTTTGTTTGTTTGTATTTTTGTAATTTTTGGGGTATTTTGGACCACTTTATGTCATGGCAGATTTCTCTGCGTGAAATTCGGGCTGCTCTCCCCGGGGAGAGCGCGTCGCCACATGTGCAGCGCCTACCCATTTTTCTTTTTCTTTTTCCTGCATGCAAGTGTATTTGTATTCCCTATCAGAGTGGCTTTTTTCTACAGAATTTTGCCAGGGACAACCCCCTTGTTGCCGTGGGTTCTTTTACGTGCGCTAAATAGTGATGTGTAACACACGGACTCCGGTTTATCGTCTCATCCGAAAGACTAGCGCCCAGACCACCACTCATGGTCTAATGGATGGGGAAAAAGTTTAATTGGGTCCAAACGGGGTACGAACCCCGCACACACTCCGACCCGGACTTCTTGCTTTCTAGGCAAGGCGCGTGACCACTAGACCACCGATCCATTAAAAGTTTGTTTTTGTTTGCTTTTTGTTTGTTTTTGTTTTTTTCATATCTCATTAGTTTCAGTTTCACTCTTTTCTTTGTCATAGGCTTCAAAACTTCCAAGACAGGACGAAAGGAGAAGAAAGAGGCAAAACTTAAAGCTGTGCTTTTGGTTTAAATTGGGTTTCTTCATTCAATAAGCATGGAACAAGATATAACATGAAGGTGGATCGGTGGTCTAGGTGGTAACGCGCCTGCCTAGAAAGCGAAAATTCTGGATCGGAGTGTGCGGTGGTTCGAATCCCATTTGGACCCAAAACTTTTCCCCCATCCATTAGACCATGAATGGTGGTCTGGGCGCTAGTCTTTCGGATGAGACGATAAACCGAGGTCCATGGCAACACAGGGGTTGACCCTGGCAAAATTCTGGAG
>CM060322.1:51173853-51178853 GCA_030674155.1 Stramonita haemastoma | reverse complement strand
TATTAACTTTAGTAGTAAAACTGAAACCCAGATAATAATGTTCATTAACAACCTGGAATGGAACATTATCACAGAACAACTGAACAACTCTTTTTTTTTTTCTTTTTTCTTTTTTTTTACTGAGGACGCTGCCTTTAGAGACCAACAGAGAAAGACAGAGAAGGACAAACAGACTAGCAGATAGATAGATAGATAGACAGAGGCAGGTCCAAATCCCATAAGAGTGGTTGAATTTTTCGGACACATACCAGCTGTAACCCAGAGTGAATGCTCTAACTGTGGACCCATTATTAAAACAACTGGCCCGAAGTCAAGCTTCATCCACTTTAAAATTCAAGTGTGAGAGTGTTGCTCTAATTACCTGACCAACACTGCAAGTGTCGATATTTCTCAGCCCCTGTTGACAAGGGGTATATTTATTATAATCGGAACTTAGAGTATATCCCTATCTGGTATCCTAAGCACATGCACTCCTATAGCAGTATAACTACATCACTCTCGTCATCATTAATCCTCTGCAAAAAAAATAACATTTTCTCTGATTGGGTGGCTCCCTGTTGCCTTTGTCTCCTGTTCACCTTAATTTCAGTTTCCTGTACACTTCCTGCCTGTGTGTGTTTGTATCAAAGCGAGTTTAAGGAAACAATTTGACAGTTTAACGGATCAGTTTAACGAGAGAAGATCATTGGCGCGATCAGGTTAACGAGAGAAGATCATTGGCCGATCTTTTGGTGCATCAGGTTGCCGATCAGGTTAACGAGAGAAGATCATTGGCGCATCAGGTTGCCGATCAGGTTAACGAGAGAAGATGATTGGAGGAATGTTGTGGTGGTAGCCGCCTACAAGACGTTCCACACTTACTCTAACTTCTCACCTGACCTATGGTATCACTGTCGGGGTTGTGACAGATAGTTGTGAGTGTGCATGTGCACGTGGGCGCATGTTAGCTTCTCTGGCTTGTGGCTTCTCTGGCTTGTGGCGACACAGTGGCCCAACATTGATGGGCTCCATGTGGACTTCTGATCCTGAAGATGCCACGTGACAAATCTGGGTATGCCTGTGGCGGAGAGATCAAAATGAGGGGTGTTAGAATAGTAAGACAAGAACATCACAGAAGACGAGGCAGTGAAAAGAAAGACTTCCCTTGTTTCTTTACAAGCTAGATACAGATACGATTCTGAAACTCACAAAACATAACTGTATATACTGAAAGAATGGGGAAAGATCTTCAACATGCCTATGTACTATGTAATAGTGAAAGGAAATCGACAGCTGTACAAGGCAGCTAAAATAGAAGACCAGAAAGTGTGGTGGTAGTTGTCATACATTCTGTCTGGAGTACTACCACCCACTCAATCTTTTGTATGTAAATCGTGGAGCTTTGTGCAAGTATCAAAAAAATATATAAAGCCTAAGCTGACACACTCAGCAGTAAACTTCTTCTCAGCGGAGAAATCAGACATTATATATGACACTACCTGGCACTATGTTGGCAATGATAAGACAAAATCGCCCAGGGGACAAAAGTCATGTCATATTGGGGACAAGATCATGACAAGGTCAAGCTTTGGAAGAGATTAAGGCGTAAATACTGCTGTTGATATCTGTGGGGAATGTTTGGACATCTCGGAAACAGGTCACTGAACAACCAAAGTTATCTATAGAAATGACACTTCGGATTGAGAGAGATGGAAGAAAATCAACAGAGGTATCAGGACATACCCGGTGAACTGTACTCTTAACATATTTCATTTTATGGTGGATTGAGGGGGGGGGGGGGGGGGGGGGAGAGGGGGAGGAGACCGGGTTCTTGTCTTTAGGAGAGGACAATGACATACAAAGTCCCCTGAGCCTCATATTTTTGAACATGTATTATCATAGGGAACTAAACACAACAATGCTTCTTCTAAAACACAAACTAAACTAAAAACAACAACAACAACCAAATAGATAAAACAAACCAAAAATGGAGGAACATAAACGAGCAAAAGGTACCATGGGATTTTTATTTTCCTTGCTGGATATGTTCATGTTACAGGAACAGTGACAGTTACATGATCTTTAATGTTCATTTTTTAATCTTCAGCATGAGTATATGCCTGAAGGGAATTAAGGCACTGGCAGGTTTGCACTTGAAATTGAATGAGCCATCATAAAAGTTCCAACCCTTAATTCATCATTCTCCAGTAAGGATATAATTATGGGTCTTTCACCAAAAAAAAATGCCTTCCCACTTTCTGGAAAATCTTTGCTAGGGACTGGGGCACAAAACCAGCAATACCCTGTGCCTGTGTACATACCCACAGAGACAGAGAGTGAGAGACAGAGACAGAGACAGAGAGGGTGCACTTTACTATGTGCACACACAATAGAGATAGATAGATAGATAGATAGGTAGATGGATAGACAGACAGATAGATAGATAGATAGATAGATAGATAGATAGATAGATAGATAGATAGATAGATAGATAGATAGATAGATAGATAGATAGATAGATAATAGGTAGGTAGGTAGGTAGATAAACAGACAGACAGACAGACAGACAGACAGACAAGTCACTAAAGATGACAGACAAGCAAAATGGATGGGAGACAGTAGGGGAATTGGGAAAGACTGGGTTGTTTTAACCAAAACCACTACAAAAAAACTGGCAGTAAAGAACAATTATTATTAGGAATTAACTCTTGTCCATGCTGACTCATTTGTCTACTTTGAGACGTTGATGTATAATGCCAGAAACTTTTTTTTCAATTCTCTGTCACTCCATCTTGCTGTGGAGTAGACATAAGGCACCCCCACAATCACACAGCCATTCTTCACACAAGAGACAACAAACAAGCAGGCTGGTTCCACCGACACTGTTCTTCTCTCTCTCTCTCTCTCTCTCTCTCTCTCTCTCTCTCTCTCTCTCTCTCTCTCTCTCTTCTGAAGTAGCTTCCCTTGCTTGGATACCAGCAGGAAGGAATTTGAACAGTGTCTGGATAATTTCTGTGTTTTTTGCAAGAAAGGCCTGAAATATGCCCGTAATAGGACTGCCATCTCGTTTGGAACGTGTCTTGAACACTTTTCTGCAAGAAATGTGTCTTACTTCCTTTAAAATCCACGGCAGAGAGGACCAGACAGTGATAGTGCTGCGTCTGTCACCCACTGGCCAGCCTTCCACTCCTCAACATCAAACAACACACAGTGACACTGTCGTGTACAAAAGAAAATCTCTGACACAAGTGGCCAGGGACAAGAGAAAGACAGAGACACACAGGGCCACTCTGCAACAAAAGAAGAAGGTAAATACTATTTCGTCTCCCTCTGGCTTATTTTTACCAACGCCACCCAGTTTATTTTACAATACTGAAAATGCCACTGCTGTTGATACTTTCGCCAAGCCCACTGACACTGCACGCTGTGTAGGGCAGTTTGCACGTGCTGCTCGCTCTGGCCACCTGTCTCCAACTACACGAATGAGGACACCAATGTTATTTCGGGTCAGGTCGTGCATTGATCCGACATTGGAAGAAGAGACAGACGATTGTGACAGACACAGTGACGTTTGGGAAATGACAGACAGTTGTGATCATATGTGCGATGACAAACAAGCCACGCCAGGTGTGATGCTAACAGATGACGCTACAGAAGATGTGACAGGAGAAGAAAAGACAGAAGAAGAAAAGACAGAAGAAGAAAGTCTGTTAAGTGAAGACGATTGTGCACCAGTACGTGAACCATCACAGTCCACCCGTCTGTCAGCCAATGACTGCAGGATCATACTGGAACGACTGCAACAACTAGACAACAATGTGGGCAGTTTCCTTGAAAGAGTAGAAAGGAGAGAAGAAGACAGCCCCAAAGACAGCACTGTGAAGTCAGAACAGCCTTTCAGCAAATCCACAGGACATGAGAACATCTCTACCCCATCGATAATTAGTGACAGATGTGTTTGATAACGGTGACAGTATCGTTCATACTGTCTTGTTCTCACGGATGTTATGACATTTATTACTACCACGAATCGGTTTCCCTTTGCCATGACTTTGATGTGAATTTCGATTGTTCATTTTGTTTGCTGTTATATTCGATTTTCTTCCTCTCCCCCCAAGTCCCTATGTGAATGAGCCGAAGAGCTTGACACATTAAACCATTTGTCATTGTCATTGTCATTGTCATTCTCTTCTCTCTCTCTTCTCTCTCTCTCTCTCTCTCTCTCTCTCTCTCTCTCTCTCTCTCATATTTTTCACTCAATGAGCAAAAGGAAAAAAGAGTTGTCTGAAATCTAATTTTGGATTTGATTTGTCTTGATAATTTATTTCAGGGTAAAGATGTCTCCATGGTGTTTAGATTTGCTTTTGAAATGCTTAAAAGTGTATGTGTGTGTATGCGTGCGTGCCTATGCGTGCGTGTGTGTGGATGTGGGTGCGTTTGTGGGTGTGTGTGGGCATGTGTATATGTGAGTTTTGCATTGATAAAGCAAAGAATGCTGGAAAGCAACATATTAATAGTATTAATAGTATTATGTCCATAATGATGTACATTTGAGAAGTGAACGATATTTTACTCCATGAATGTTAGTTTAAAAAAAAAAAGTTAAGGTCTGTCCCGAGCCTGGGGCTCATCGTGCCGGTGCTTGTCCCTTGTCCCGGTTCTGTGGCGATGGGAGACTGAGAGTTGTGGGCTCCCCCCTGGATGGGACGCCAGTCGATTGCAGGGGTGCCTTTTCCGGGGGCGCAGCGCCGTGGCCGAGGGCTGGGATCGAACCGGCAACTTTTGGATTGCGAGTCCGGCGCCCTGACCACTAGACTACAGCGGCAGCTCGCATGAATGTTAGCATGATGCATAAACAATGATGCTGAAGGTGATGAAGATAATATGGATGAATGTTTGGATTGAATCTCCGATAATGATGATTATCTAAGTCATGACTGTGTGAGGAGGATGTAAACGATGAGGCTCCTCATTGTATGTTATGTATTTCAATGTGTTGTATTTCTAGACAATTGATTGAA
>CM060322.1:51153885-51163885 GCA_030674155.1 Stramonita haemastoma | reverse complement strand
GCTTTACGCTCTAGAACCTAGAGCGCAACTCCACAGTCCCCCGAGTCTGGGGGATGCCTACAATACTTACACAGTTATATTTGAATTAACAGAAATAGATATAAACGAGATATCGACATACATCTTTTTTTTAGTTCCTCAACTAGAACTCTGGTGCTTACCAATGGTGAGATTTGATGCATGCAACCAGGGTTTTTTCCCCCCCACTATGAAGGTTGCCGCATTCCAACCACGGGAATAGACTGCAATTTATGTATAATCTGTATTAAGAGAAATGTACAGTAGGTGTAACGACCTACATCTATCTCTAGTTTGTATTCACTGAGGTAGATAAAAACTAGATATAGACCTGTACTTCGATTTATAGTTTATATTGACTGAATTGAATCGAAGTGGTTTGACGATATAGATCTTGACCCACATATATTTACAATCTTTATCATATTATAGGGTTATGTACTAAGGACTGACATATATTAATATTATCTGTAGACGTCTATATATTGAGATGGATACAAACTGGACATTGGTCTGAAGTTTATAACGTTTATATCTGAGATGGGTGTTACTTAACTGTAAACCTATAATCTGTTTATAGTCTCAGTCTGTATTAACTGATGTTGATATCAACTAGATTCTTATTCTGTATCAACTGAGGGGGGATATAAAGTAAAGATAAAGACTGACATCTATTTATTGTATTTATCAAATACGATAAGATCTCATCGTTATATAACATCCTCTACTGTAGGCGGGCCTCGCTTTTCGGAGTGTGATAGAAAGTTGAGGCAAAACTTCACGGCTCACAGTTGTCTCATGCTCTCGTGCGCATACACGCACATGTACATGCAAACCCACACGCAGTTGCATGCTCGTGTGCGCGCGCAGGTAGGCACACACACACACACACACACACACACACACACACACACACACACACACACACACACACACACACACACCACACACACACACACACACATTCACAAAGGCGCTGTTCAGGTATGTGTGGTTGGTTATTTTTTTTGTGATTATCATCATTTTAGTCCTCGGTTTTGTTGTAATTATTGTCGTCATCATTATTATTTTTTTCTTTCTTTTTCATCTTTTTATATATTTCTTTCTTTCGTAGTTGGCTTGATGAAAAAAGGGAAGCGTTTTGCTTATTCAGTGTACCATCTGTGATTAAAAATTTGACTTTGACTTTGACTTTCACACACACACACACACACACACACACACGCACGCACGCACGCACGCACGCACGCACGCACGCACGCACGCACGCACGCACGCACACACACACACACATACACACACACACACACACACACACACACACACACACACACACACACACACACACACACACACAGTAGACCTGCTTGGCAGTTGGTTTAAAAATTATAAAGAAAAAAATAAGATAATTAAACAGTGCGTGGGGTGAGGAAAACATGTGGATAATCTCCTGAAATCAATTAATTATTTTTTACTTTGTGTGTACAGCATTTCTGATATTCACAACATTATTTCATATTACCTCTTAGATCTTATGGCTTTGGGGATTCACCTGTAGTTTGATACAGGAGTAAAAGCTGTTGCTTGGTTTTAAGATTTTTTTTTCTGAAAAAAAAACTGTGGTTATAATGTACAGAAGTATTGTGAGCAACAACAAGCCAATGAATGGCTTATATCATACTTCAATAATAAAATATATTTTTTAGGTTTTGATCATAATAATTATATCCCGTCAACTTGTTAAATTAGTTCTTCATAACAAACTGACCCGCTATTTCTAGTTGTTGTTTTCTTGTTGTTGCTGTTGTTCTTATTGTTTGTTTTTTAAATGAATTTGGAACTGCGTTTCTGTACAGGGGACTACATTAGGAACAACAACAACAACGACAACAACTGCATGAAGTTTGTGGATATTTGTAGAGAAAAGAAGTGACAACATTACTACACACTGACAATAATGAATGGATGCATATTAATTATGTAAATAATGGAGACAGATCTATGTATTGTGCGCATTATTTTTTATTTCTTAAAATTTTCTCATGTATCTACATCTTTGCTTTTTTGTTAATTGTTGTTGAAGACGTGTTTGTTACAATGTTGGCAATCTTTTCTTAGGATTTCTTCTCATAATTATTTTATGTGTTTATTTATCCGGTCAATTGTCATGCTGTATGGTTTTGTTGTTTGTTATTGGGTTTTTTTTCCGGTGAGGGGGGCTGGGAGGGGAGGCGGGAGTGGACGGAGGGTGCTTGTTTCTGTTTGCTTTTTTTATTGTTTGGATTTTATTTTGTTGGGGGTTTTGCATGGTGTGGGTTAGGTGATTTTTGTTTGTTTGTTTGTTGTTGTTGTTTTTGGGGGAGGGGGGGATAGAAACAAATGTTAAACGAAAATTTATTTATCTAAAAAAAGAAAAGAGAAAAATGGGCTCGCACTTCCGTCCAGCGTCCTTTAAGATGACTTCTCCCATAACTTCCTGAGGAGTTGATCTTAGTGTACTGCACTGTTTTCGAGTTGTTGTTGTTGTTGTTTTCCAGAGAGTGTGTTTTAGGCAAGTTGAACCTTGCGGAGTACATCTCTATCCAAATAGGATGCTTACTAGAAATGTTCGTGTCACCCATCCCACCAAGCATAAGTGACCCACTAATACACACACACACACACACACACACACACACACACACACACACACACACACACACACACACACACACACACATACACACACACACGCACGCAGATGGCGTTTTAGATTAACTTGAGCGCCACACATGTGTTCATGATACATGCTTGTAGCTCCAATGATATTTCCGAGTCTCTGTGATGAAACAGCTTCCGCAAGATTCGTGTGTTACTCAAGTCTCCCAGGGTCTATCTTGAAAGTCTCAACGAAGTAACTGAAGTCTCTATGTGTTAATGATCTACTTATGTCTGGAGTGAAGTTGCCGCCTGCTTGCAGCTTGGTCATTATTTCCAGTTAATAAATATAAAAGTCACGTCTCCAAACACACACATGCGCGCGCGCGCGCACACACACACGTATACACACACGTATACACACACACACACACACACACACACACCACACACACACACACACACACACACACACACACACACACACACACACACACACACACTTCACTAGCTACATCACCTCATCGTAATTTATATTGTGCGGCTAAGTAAAAACATAAGTAACGTTGAAATGAAATGGTGACACGCACAGGTTAACGACCCTCCGGTCATGTTATGTGCATAGAGTCTTCTCACACACTTGTATCCACATACATGTAGAAGAATAACATGAGAGACCGAATCCAAAATGTACTGTTAGTGTTATATTGTTTGTTACGTTGTAGTTATCGTGTTATGTTGCGTTGTGTTGTACTGACTTGCAATGTATTTCGTTTCTTTATGTCATACCATAATAATAATAATATTATTATTGTGTTGTATTGTTTTGTATTGCGCTTCATTGTGTTGAATAGCGATGTGTTGTGTTGTATCTATATGTGATGCTGTGTGTTGTATATATCTAGACTCTATAATAAGTGATGTTGCTCTGTATTGCATTGTTTTGGTTTACGTTGCGCTGTGTTGTTATTTATTGTATTGCACTGTATTTTGAAGTGTGCTCCGTTATGTTAGTGAGCATTGTCTTCCATTTATATAGTGCATTGCACTCGACTGCGCTGTGTCGCATTGCGTTATGTTGTTGTATTGTATTGTATTGTATTGTATTGTATTGTATTGTATTGTATTGTATTGTATTGTATTGTATTGTAATTGTATATTGTATTGTATTGTATTCATAATCGTGGCAGATTCTCAAAGCTGAAAGTGAAGCCACTCTCCAAGTGGAAAGAAAAAGTGTCGGCATGGCATGGCATCATTTATTTCCTGCCTGAATACAAATTTATTATATCACAACCCCCCCCCCCCACACACACACACACGCACTTATATCTTGTTGCTATTATTATTATTATTATTATTATTATTATTATTATTATTGTTGTTGTTGTTGTTGTTGTTGTTGCAGTTGTCGAAGAAGTAGCAGTAGCAGCAGTAGCAGCAGCAGTAGAAGTAGTATTGATGTTGTGACCAACCCTTTCCGTTACTGACTGTTCTTATCTGGAGAGAGAGGCTGAAAAGTGAAACATGTATTTCTTGTATACATGTTTGTTTGCTGTTTAGTTTACTTATGTATTCATTTATTTATTTATCTATGCACTCAAGCAGCATCTATTCAGCCACTTATTTTATTTATTTATTTATTTATTTATATATGTATCTATTATTGTCCCTCTGGTGTTGTTTCAGTGTGTGGATTCTTTTTGTCTTCTTCTTCTTCTTCTTCTTTTCTCTCTCTCTTCTTCTTTCTTCTTCTTCTTCTTCTTCTCTTCTTCTCCCTCATCTTATTCTTTCTTTCTGTTTTTGTTTGTTTGTTTTTAAGGGGGGGGGGGGGGGGGGGGGGGAGTTTTTGGCTGGTTGGGGAATTTGTTTTTGGTGGGGGGGGGGGGGGGGGATCTGCGCAATTCACTGTTGATGACAATAAAATGTTTTGCCTCGGAAGGCATCCGTTTAGCCTCAGAAGATTGTGCATGAGTTGCGCTTCTAGGCTCCAATGTGTTGCATATGCAACTGTTTTCCCATCAATTAATATCGCTGCATTTTGGCTTTTAAGAACAGTGGATGATTATTTAGTTTCTATAACATAATCATGTACCAAGAAAATCACCCTATCACAGGCTGGTCACAGCTGCATAACTGTTGATAATTATCATGTAGTGGTAAAGCCTCGCGCACACATTGTGTAGAACTTTCTGTACATTTACAGTACAACCTAACGCGGGTATAAGTTACGGTATCTTTAACGCGCAATGTTGATCTTTTGATTGCGTATACGCATAAAAGGGAGAGTGATATTGAGACAGGTGAGTTGACTTGATAGCTCGTAGAAATTCCCACCTTCAATCAATCCATCAGGCATCCCCGAATTGGAATGCGGCTACCTTAACAATTGGGTAAAAACGGTTGATACGCGTTTGGGCCCCAAACTTTTCTCCCATCCATTAGACCATGAGTGGTGGTCTGGGCGCTAGTCCTTTCGGATAAGACGATAAACCGGGTCCCGTGTGCTACACTCATTATTAGCGCACGTAGAAGAACCCAGGCAACAAGAGGGTTGTCCCTGGCAAAATTCTGTAGAAAAAAAGCCACTCTGATAGGGAAACAAATAGATCTAGATCTACTGTGTAGACAGGAAAAAGAAAAAGAAAAAAAGGGTAGTCCCTGCACTTCTGGCGAGGCGCTCTTCCCCCGGGAGAGCAGCCCGAATTTCACGCAGAGAAATCTACTGTGACATAAAGTGATATAAATAAATAAAATAAAATCTGATCCTTAGGGAACCTCCGAGTTTTGGCTGAGAAACAATAACAACAACAAAATCCGTCAAGCGCTGCTAAGATTCGAACCTGCAACGCCAAAGTAGTAGGAGCTTTGTTGTCTTACCCACTCTGCTGATTCTGTCCGTTAGCAATGCAGTGTGTCACCATAAACTAGATAAAAAAATAAATCTTGATAGTGTTGATAAATGGAACTTTATTGCCCTATTCATTGCAATTCCTGCCCCGTGGGTATTATCACTATCACTAGATAAAGTGGGTTTAATCTTGATAAATATTCCTAAGAGAAACAAAGTGATCATAAACGTAGCAGGCGATATACTGGTGAAGAAGATAGAAGATGAGTTCCTGTATTCTACAGCGAGAATACATGTTGATTTTGCCAGGTTGTAAAACAAGACGATGATGTATATTATAATCAGATATCAATATTATTGTTTTTTGTTGTCTTGGGGGGGAGGGGTGTGTGTGTTAAGTTTAGGGTTTATTTTTGTTGTTGTTTGGTTGGTTGTTTTGGGTTTCTTGTTGTTTTGAGAATTTATTTGTTTATAGTTTTCTTTTGTTTTGTGTTTGTTTTGTCGTGTTTTTGTTGTTGTTGTTGTTGTTTTTTTGTTGTTGTTTTTTTGGGGGGGTGTTTTTTTGTTGTTGTTGTTGTTGGTTTGTTGTTGTTTTTTGGGGGGTGTTCGTGAGTATTTGTTCATTGGTTTGTTTGTTTGCCTGTTTGCTGATGTATTTGTGGGGTTTCGATTTTTATTTTGGTTTTAGTTGGTTGTTTTTGTTTTTAATTTATTTTTAAATGTAGATCTAGACTATAGGTTTATATATTTTTTTTATATGTAATTTTTTTAGTTGTCATTCTTAGGAAATAAAGTGTTCGATTTTTTATATTTTAAGAACAAAGCCCCCAAAATCAGTTTTCATTATTTTAATTTTTGTTTTGTTTTTATGGTTCAAATAATGTTTATTCGGAAAGAAAGAAATATATACAAATACAAATTGATGTAAAGAGCAACAACATTTAAATAGCTTATAACCTGCTCTTCGATGTCTGAATTTAGTTGTTGTCAACTGTACTAGTGTGTATTATTGATGTTACCATTATCCTTAATTTCATTTATAAAATCGCTGTATCTTTCTATCTGTTTGTTGATGTAATTACTTTTTACTATCTTTTGTCTAAAAATGTGTGAAAATTCACAACACACACATACAGACCTACCCCCCACCCACCCACCCACCCCCACACACACACATACTTAAGTTTTAAAAGGGCATTGTCGTGCATTGCGTAAATAGTTCGCCCTTGCTTTTCCGTTTGTTTGTTTCTTTCTGGTTTTGTTTGTTTTTTTTGTTTGGGAGGGAGGAGGAAGGGGGGGCGGGGGGCGGGGGTAGTTGAGACGGGATAAAGGAATGTTCGTGTTGGCTTTTTTTTGTTTGTTGAGATTTTGGTGTTTTTCCGTTTGTTTGTTTGTTTGTTTTTTTAATTTTGTTTTGTTTGTTTTAGGTGTGTTGTGGCTGTGGTTTTTTTTGTTTTGTTTTTGTTTTTTATTTGTTTGGATGGGTTTGTGTGTGTGTGTGTGTGTGTGTGTGTGTGTGTGTGTGTGTGTGTGTGTGTGCGTGCGTGCGTGCGTGCGTGCGTGCGTGCGTGCGTGTGTGTGTTGTTGTTGTTGTTGTTGTTGTTGTTGCTTTGGGGGGGGGGGGGGGTGCATGTTGCTTGTTGTTTGTTCATTTGTTTGTTTTTCTTTCTGTTTTGCTTATCTTTCTATTTTATCTGTTAGATCAACATAAAGGAAAAATATTGTATTCGAGTTTTACTGGAGTAAAAATTACTCTTTGTCTAATACTTTTGCATACTTGCCCACAATATTGATTATTTTACTTATAACTAAAGTTCATTTGCCCCTCAAATTGGACTCTGAAAATAATAATAATGATGATGATAATAATAATAATAATTAATTGTAATAATGATATGGAATTAATATAGCACTGAATCTTGAACAGCAAACAAATAACACCGCTTGGAAACAACAAGGATGACAATTAAAAGAAACAGTATTAACAATAACCACAACAGCAACAACGACGTCAACAGCACAAAAGATAACCGCTACTCATCAACAAACGAGAAAACGAAGAAAAAAAATCCAGAGACGAAGTCTTGAACAGACTATTAAATTTTTGTCTTGAGTTGTGTCTGTCTTGGGAGTTTGCTGTAAGTCTATCAAGGATCAATTTTTAACTAAGGACAAAATCGTGTTTGTAATGTAGTCTACATTGTCAAAAAACCAATTCTGATCAAAACCTGGTGGACAAAAATCCCGAAAGTGATAAATAAATGTTATATATATATATATATAATAATATATATAATATATATATATATATATATAATATATAATATATATATAATTATATATTAATATATACTATATATATATATATATATATATATATATATATAAATATATATTTTATATATATTACTTTACTTATTTTTTTGTAATTCAAGCGGGGGAAAAATTGCATGACAGTTGTGTCAAAATGCCGTTTCTCTCAAGAGAAACACTCACACACACACACACACACACACACACACACACACACACACACACACACACAACACACACACACACACACACAACACACACACACCGAGTAGTAGTAGTTGTAATAGTAGTAGTAATATTGATAATAGTAGTAGTAGAAGTAGCAATAGCAGCAGTAGTAGCACTCGTAGTTGCAACAACGGTAGTAGTAGTAGTATGTAGTAGTATAGTAGTAGTAGTAGTAGTAGTAGTAGTAGTATAGTAGTAGTAATAGGAGCAAAACTTTGAACTAGTTAGTCAGCAAAGGAGGGAGGAGTTAGTGGTAAAGGCAAATTGATAATCATTAGTTGGGGGAAGAAGAAGAAAAAAAGATGGTTTGGGTGATGGGAGATGGAAGTGTTAAATGGCATTTTTCTTCGGGTGGGGTGGGGGGTCTGGGAACGATGGGGAGGGTGGTATGGGGAGGGCGGAAGGGGGAGGGCGACGGAAAGGAGAAAGGGAAGACTGGAAGGGGGAGCCGGAGAGGAGGGGGAAAAGGGCACTAGACTTGCTTTTTTCTGTCTCTTTGGTTTCTGCAAAAAAGAAAAAAAATCTACCGGCACAGATATTTTAGATCCCTCATGGGGTGCGCGCGGGGGTGGGGGTGGGGTGTGGGGGGTGGGGTAGTATAAATAGTATTTTCCACCTTCTGGAAATTTTGTGTTAGAAATTCCCTCTTTTTAGTCCCGCGTTTTGTCTCTGCCTTGTTCCGTTCTTTCTCTCTGTCATTTTTCTTCTTGTCTATTTTCTGCCTTCTTGGTTTATTCTCTTGCACATTTCCTCCCCCCGGAAAGACTTTTATTCATTAGGTGGGGGAAGATAACAGATAATATAGATAACATATAATATAGATAACATAGAATATAGATAACAATTCTCTCCCATGCCAAAATCGGATACGCTGGGCCTGACTTTTCAGGCGCTTAACGGCAGCATACCGCATTTTCTCTTATATATCAGACAATAGTTTCTGTCAGAGTTTTCGACGACAACGACAACGAAGAAGAAGACGGATGAGAAAGAAGAAGAAAAAGAGGAGGAAGAAGAATGAGAAGAAGAAAAGAAGAAGAAGAAGAAGAAGAAGAAGAAGAAGAAGAAGAGTAGAAGAAGAAGAAGAAAGAAGAAGAAGAAGAAGAAGAAGAAGAAGATTATAATCTTAGCGGAGACTTAAACCCACGGTCTCAGTTAATATTAGATCCTATGTTCCATGATCTAGATGTAACTGCTAAGCGATTCTGTTCTCCAATGTTTGAAGCAGACACAAGCAAGCAAATAATTAAACACAGACGAACCAGAAACAAAGCAACTGGTGTGTTATGACACTTGTGTCTGAACATTATGCTTACACTACACTCCCTCCTTACCTATTTTCTCATTTCGTGTTTCAAAAACTGTTGTTATATGGGTTTATGTTTGAATACAATGCTTCTCCTTGTACTCCTGCCCCCCCCCCCCCCCCCCCCCCCTGTTTCTGTTTTATTCCCAGTACCTCCCCCTCTCCCCTCCCTCCCTTTATTTTTTTAAAATATTTTTTGTTTTGTTTGTGTTTTTTGTGTTTTTGTTTTTGCTTTCGGTTGTTTTTTTGTTTTTTGTTTGGTTTTTTTTGTTTGTTTGTTTTTTACTGTAGTAATCCTCTCACCCTGTTTGTTTTTTTGTTGTTTGTTTGCTCGTTGCTTTCGCTGACCTTCCGTTTGATATACAACCCCCTGTATCATGACTGCTGGCTTGTATACATTTTTCCCTACATCTTTTGATTGATTTCATGTGTTGAGCACTGTATTTAACATTGTTATCATTTTTTAATTATCTTATTTTTCTTGTCATTATTATTCTTAAAGACAGTCTGCCCTTTCTTCTGAATTTGCGTCTAAAGACACCCTGCATTCTAAATTTGCCTCTTCCGTTTTTTTGTTTTTGTTTTTTTACTTTGCGTTTACGTAATTTCCGTTCTCCTCTCTCTCTCTCTCTCCTCTCTCTCTCCTC
>CM060322.1:51106385-51148885 GCA_030674155.1 Stramonita haemastoma | reverse complement strand
CACACACACACACACACACACACACACACACACACACACACACACACACACACACACACACACAACACACACAGTGTGTACACGCACGCGCTATGTATACATGTATACAATTAGCATCACAGAAAACTTCTCTGTGAACATCGGCCTGCTCTTTCATTCATTCATTTTTCAGTCATTTATTTATTTATTTTATTTTTTATCAATGATAATGGAATAACACTCATGCGCTTTTTTGTTTTTCTTTTGCATCCAGTCCCAGTGTGTTTGCAGATTTGCAAATTTTGTCATCTGTTCCCACTGACACACAATGGCCGGAAAACGGAACAGGATTTAATGTGAGCGGAAGATGTTCTGCGTGTGTTCGCACACAGGGTCTCGGTTTACAGTCCCATGCGAAGGACTTTTGGGAAGAGTAGAGTCTGCACTGATGTTAACTCCAGGGGAAAATCCCCATGAACGGGATTCGAACCTGGGTCGTCAGGTTGCGAGTGCAATGTTCTAACCACTAGGCTATCCCGTCCCCATTTCTAGGGTATGTGTTAGTGCGTGGCTACAAGACCAACGCCACCTTATAATCATTTTAACCCTTTGTTAGCGCTGTTTTTTTGTTTGCTTGTTTCTTTTCTCTACCAGTTTGGGTAATAATTATTTGATACATGTCCATGGGAAACTTGTTCAGAGGCACATTCAAGTGTGCCACTTCCACTCTAAACATCCTGCTTTTGTCTTCTAGATCTATGTGAATGTGGGAGTGTCAAAGCGCTTTGTCTCCTTAAAATTTCACTGAGCAGGAAAAGGTGTGTTTGTGTGGATTATCATCATTACTGTTAGATCTAGTAGTAGTAGTAGTAGTAGTAGTAGTAGTAGTAGTAGTAGTAGTAGTATAGTAGTAGTAGAAAGCAGCAGCAGCAGCAGCAAAAGTAGAAGTAGTAGCAGCATAATTACGAGTAGTGGTAAATCTAGCAGTAGCAGTAGTTTATTATTAGATTACTTTATTATTTTTATTATTATTTTCATCATCATCATCATCAGCGTGGTCATCGTGGTCATCATCATCATCATCATCATTATTATTATTATTATTATTATTATTATTATTATTTTTATTATTATTATTATTATTATTATTATTACCGTCATCGTTAACAACAGAAAATGAAGGAAAATAACAAAACTATGAATTGTTTCTGTTTACGTTGTTGGTTCAGTAGGCTAACTGCAAACTCCTTCATTTTAACTTCTTTTTTTTTTTCTTTTTAAAAAAAAGTTGTTTGGGGTAATATAACAAGCACAATGCTATTACGTATTATACAAGTCCTTTTCATGACTTTCTCAGGACGTGGGGGGTGATTTATTTGTCCGTTTGTGTGTTTTATGGTTTTGCCTTACATTTCAGATTCGAATAATTTATTTAGTCTATTATCTATCTATATGTGCATCAATTTATTGGTAAGGTCATTTTACTACCTTAATATCTTTCAGAAAAGTCTTCTCAGTGCCAGATATCTTTTATGAGTAGACAAGATGGAAATGTTCATAAGGAATTCAATAAATAGACAAATCAATTAAAAACATCAGTCAGTCCGTCTGTTCATGTACGCACTTTTTTGTGGTATAGTATGGGTACACATTTTTGTTTGTTGGCTGCTATGGTTTCTTGGGGCTTAGGGTTTTTTGTTTGTTTATTTTTTCTAAATGTGTATGTCCAGAAATGTGCCCGACCCCCCCCCCCCCCCCCCCCCCTCTCCCAGCTCATCACAATTAGTAATTGTGTTGCGTGCCATTCATGATTTTAGGCAGCTTGTTTATTAAGCCTACCCATGTCTTCATTTACTTAATATTCATTTGTAGTGGATAATGGTCTAAAGTAATGTGGTATATTATTCTAAAGCAAAGAAGAAAACGCACGAAACAAATTACTAAAAAGAAACCGCCACAACAAAAACCCAAACCCAAACAAAGCAACATAAACAGACAAACAGACAAAAGAAAAGAAGACAAACAATCTCTGTCAAGGTTGCTTTAATATAATGATGGCATTTTTTCCCCTACAGATATAATAGAACTCTGAAATTTTATTTTTATTGCGGCCGATTGATATTTTATTTTTAAAACTTAGCAGTTTGATCATTTTGTTCAGACAAAAACTAATCTGTTAACACAGCACATGATTCAAAACACCTCAAAAAGCACGCACAATGATTATGAAACAATGAAAGATGATAATTGAATATTTCAGTAATAAACCAGGAAAGAAAAAGTCGGAATTTGTTTTTGATTATTTGTTTTGGTCTGTTTGGGTTGATTGGTTTGTTTGGTTGGTTGGTTTATTAGTTTAGGTTGTTTGTTAGGTTGGTTGGTTGGTTGTTAGTTAACTTGTGTGTTAGTTTCTTTGTCTGCTTGTTTGGTTTGCTTCTGGGCTAGACCTCCAAGGTTTACGGATGCTGAGATTTTGCGTCTGCGACCATTTACCACCCATCTTCAGGGTATTTTGAGTTACTGGATCTTCTGCCTCTTTCCAACATAACAAGAATGATTAGTACTTTACAAAGGAACCTTAACTTCTGTACAGTAACGGCCATTAAAATTTTTTATCCTCTTTAGATCTGTATCTTTCGTTAAGTCAGTTTGTCAAATCTTGCAAATATTCCGCTGTCAGTTTTAGTACGAATAAATGCAACTCTGAGATTTAAAAAAAAAAAACAAAACATTTCTACATATCAGCTATTCATTTTTTTTAACACATTATGTCCAAGTGTTTAGTCACTCTTTCCCATAATTATGCGTTTAAACACTGAAAGATCAGAATCGAATATTAACCCTCCTAGCTAACGCAAATGTTCTATGTCTGTGTGCAGGTATAGCAGTGTAGCGCGGTGAACTCCACACAATCCCAGGAGTCGCTGAGATGCCTCTAAGGATGGACCAGAACGCCTTCCCTCCTACCTCGGACCCACACCACCCCTCCTTACCGCGCAGCCACCAACACCAACACCACCACCACCCCCACCACCAGACTCTAACCCACGCCTACGGGCACCGTACCCTTCTGGAGCTGCGCAAACCCCTGCCTGCCCAGCTGGCACACCCCTGACCTACCAACACCTCGCCCAGGGCCGAGCCTTTGCCGGATGCCTCTGGACGCCTCCTTCCCGGACGCCTCCTCCTTCCTGCACACCCGCTGCTCCAGACAGCAGGGCCGCCCACCCTGA
The DNA here is from genome assembly GCA_030674155.1 of Stramonita haemastoma. Classification (NCBI taxonomy): domain Eukaryota; kingdom Metazoa; phylum Mollusca; class Gastropoda; order Neogastropoda; family Muricidae; genus Stramonita; species Stramonita haemastoma. The sequence continues at coordinate 51,145,673 of CM060322.1, read as the reverse complement.
CTCCCTACCCGGGTCACCTGGCAGGTCTAGCCCGGCAAGAGTCGAGGATCTACGACGCCTGATTCGCCAGATGCTCAACATTCCTCTCCTCCTCTTCTTCCTCCTTTCTTCGTCGCAGCCTCATCTTTCCATCAGCAGGGGGGGTCACCACGGCAAGGAAGTCTGGAGAGCAGACACAGGTTCGGGAAAGCAGTGACTTTGAGGATAGTGGGTGAGAGACAGTGCTGTGAACGTGAACAGTGACACCACAGAATGGAGACTTCGCCTTCGGGGCTCCGCAACAAGGATGGTATGGACTCGGGTCTCGTGGGCGGCCTCAAAAAGAACTCGGGGTCTACTGGAGACAGTCCTGGCTTCACAAACGAAGACACAGCAGGTTTTCCTTTCGTGAAGAACACCACCACCACTCCTCCAACACGGGAGAACATCGAGTGATGATGACGACGATGTCGATGATGACGATGAGACCCCCCTTTAGAAGTGGACTCGCCCCCTTCGTCCCCTCTGCACCATCCCTAGGTCTCGGTCCACACCCACTCACTGGGAGGGGGGGCAGGATGGAAAGGAGCACGAGGAGAGAGATCACCACCATCACTTCATGGACCAACAAGACGATGCGGAACACGACCACAAAGGCAACGACAGTTACGATGACCTGCACTCGGCCAAATGCTGGAGAATGGGCAGTACGTCACGGATCTGGAACGCCTCAAAGAAGACCTAGACCGCATGAAAGAAGAAGTAGACTACGACAACGACGACGTGACCAGACCAGCACTGACCAACGGCGACGACGAAGAAGAAGGAGAAGACGGCGGCGACAACAACAACGACAGCAAAAACAAGAAGGAGGGGAACAAAAAGAAATCCAACCTGGTCAAACCTCCTTACTCCTACATCGCTCTCATCACCATGTCGATTCTTCAATCACCACGAAAACGGTTAACGTTATCCGGGATTTGCGAGTTCATCATGAATCGCTTTCCATACTTCAGGGAGAAATTCCCAGCCTGGCAAAACAGCATCCGCCACAACCTGTCCCTTAACGATTGTTTCGTCAAGATCCCTAGGGAACCTGGCAACCCGGGAAAAGGCAATTACTGGACCCTGGACCCTGCAAGCGAAGACATGTTCGACAACGGTAGTTTCCTACGCCGGCGAAAACGTTACAAACGCGTGCAGCAAGCAGACTTGATGTCGCAACCTACGGCTTTCATGTGCGCTACGGATCCTTACTTCAACCCCCATCACACTTACTTCGCTGCAGCAGCTGCAGCCGCAGCCGCAGCCGCTATGGCCGCCAACAACCACCACCACCCCCACCCCCACCCTCACCACCTCCCACCACCCCCCTCACCCTCACCTGACCCCTCGCCAGCACCCTCACCATCACCCTCACTCACCCTCACCACGCCACCCTCCGTTCCCTCCTACTAGTGGAGGTGGTGGTGGTGTGTGGGTAGTGGGGGTGGTTCCATACCGGGGTTGCCTCCGTACACCCCTTACATGTCGCAACTGTTGCAGCAGTCATTGTTGCAGAACGAGTACACCCGGGTCACGGGGTCTCAGCAACATCTCTCTCCGCATCCTTCTCCGGCCGTAGCCGCTTTCTCCAGCAGCATCGCGGCTCTGACGGGGATGGGGGTGGTAGGGGGAGCGGGAGGAGGAGGGGGGATGGGGGTGTGGGGCAGCATTGACCTTGCCCGGGTTGATGACCCCGACGGTCCCCCCTGCCCACTTCCCCAAACTGGAGAGCAAGATGGAGCAGCTCAAAGAGAAGGCGTCCCCCTCCCCTCCTCCTCCCCCGCCGCCACCACACCAACCCCTCCTCCCCTTCCTCTTCTTCTTCCCCTCATGACCCCCCTCCTCCTTCCACTCCTACTCCACCTCCTCTTCCACTGCTGCTCCATCCCATCCAGCTCCCTTCCACCACCTCTCTCTGTTCACCACCCTCCTCCCTCACCACCTCTTCATACCACCACCACCCACCTCCTCTTCCTCTCCCTCTAAACCAGCTTTCAGTATTGATAGGCTGATCGGCACCTCCCCTTCCTCCTCCCCCGGACCTCAACCCTCCTCCACCCTCACCTCTCCCTCCTCTACCACACCTCCTCCTCCTCCACAAGAACGGAGGTGCACACCGTGGGTAGCAACAACACCACCAGCAATAGCAGCAGCAACAAGAACAGGGACACCTCTCCAGCCCAGATGTCGTCTCCCGCGGCTCTGCTCTCAGGGTTCGCTTTCCCCAGGAACTCTACGCTTCTGTGCTGTCCGGATTTCCTTCCATGACCTCCTGGCTGCTTTGCGTCACGGGGGGATAGGGGCAGGAGCAGCAGTAGGGCCAGGGGGTGGTGCAGTAGGGGTGGGGAGTGCCTTCGCTTCCTCCTTTATCCCTCTCCGCTTTGTCCGGGATGGCTCCTGTGGATATCGAGAAATACCGCCAGTACCTCCTCTTGCATAACATGTGGAACCGATAAATTGATTTGACCCGTGACGAGCGTTTCGTTCCGTTCCGTTCCGTGCGTAACTCGGGACACTAATAATATTCTACGGACGATGTAGGGCCTACCTAGTGGTGGGTGTTTTTACATCGTGACAAAAGTAAGCAGAGATGATTTTTTTATGGTCAGATCTCTTTTTGAAGACCATGCAATATGACCCCTCCTCCTCCCCCCCCCCCCACCCCCCTCCCCCCCCTCCCCACCCCCATCCCACTCACCCAAAAAGCAACAAACAACAAACTTCAGACACATTTTGTGTCCTCTTGCAATTTTTTAGCAATAATTGAGAATCCAGTGGTGACTTTTTTTCTTGCAGTGATGGACAAAAATTAATCAATCAACTTGATGGCATATGTAGCCTTTTTCAGTTCATATGTCTTTCTTTAAGTTAGTTTTAGATTATTTTTTTCTTAAAACGTGTATCATTTCTTTGCTGTGTGAACTGTGTTAGCGGCGAGTTAGCTGGGAATGAAATCAGTCACAGAAAAAAACCAAGTAGACTTTTTTTGCAATAGTTTTTACTTTTTTCTTATTAATTAATGACATCAGGATCCCTGAGGAGGATCCTGTGGGACAGTGGGATCCTGTGGGACATGGGATCTCATTGAGAGGATCTACAACTGCAGACTTGTGTGAAATGGGGATTTTGTGATGACTCTCTCTCACGTCTGTGAGAAGGAGAGAGAGAGAGAGAGAGAGAGAGGAGAGAGAGAGAGAGAGAGAGAGAGAGAGACCTTTTGACAGGGTCTCAAGTCCAACTCCTTTTTTTATGTACTTTCCATACAAAAAGAGATGTGTGGTGTGTGGTGTGTGTGTGTGTGTGTGTGTGTGTGTGTGTGTGTGTGTGTGTGTGTGATGTGTGTGGTTGATTGACAGGAATCTTCAGTGGGTGTGGGTGTGTGTTTGTAGGGGGGGGGGGGGGGGGGGGGGGGGGGGGTGATGGCGTGAGAGGGGCGAGTATATGTCACAATTCCAGGCTTATATTTCCGGCATGTCGTATTGCAGCTAGCTTCATTGCTCTTGAAGAATTGTAAAAAAACACATTTCTGAAATATTTTTTACCTCAAAGTATCATATCATTTTCTTGACTATATTCGTGGTTTTTCTAGTCAGCGCTTTTCTGTGAAATCCAGTTGTCAAGCAAATCTGAGGGAGGTTTTTTGTTTTGTTTTATTTTGATTGTATTATAGTCACAGCGGAGATGTCCGATTTAGGGACTGTGGTAACCCAAAATTCATCCCACTTTGGTGCCGTGGGCTACCCTAAAAATTGTACAATTCTGGCAGTAATGCAACTCTATGCAAGCATATTATCTTAGGAAAATCATTTTTTCAAGATTTATCAGATAAGGAGATGGGCTTTATAGTCTACCAGCGTCAACTTCTGGTCTCTGTCTAGTCTCTGTCTGTCTCTGTCTGTCTGTCTGTCTCTGTCTGTCTCTGTCTGTCTGTCTGCTGTCTGTCTCTGTCTGTCTGTCTGTCTGTCTCTGTTCTTCTCTGTCTGTCTCTCTCTGTCTCTCTCTGTCTCGTCTCTTCTCTCTTCTCTCTCTCTCTCCTCTCTCTCTCTCTCTCTCTCTCTCTCTCTCTCTCTCTCTCATTCCTCTCTCTCTGAAAGAGTATAATATGTATATATATATGGCGAGCGCAGGCTTAACATCTTGCGCACACCTTAATTAAATACCGTTCCACCTTTCAAAAGATTAGGCTGTCGTGTGCCCTGTGAACAGATGACCAAAAAGAAAAAAATCGCTTGCACACGTGTCATGTTTAGAAACCATCCCCGAAGTCGGAATTCGGCTACCTAATTGTGGTGGTGGATGTGGGTGGGTAGGTGTGTGTGTGTGTGTGTGTGTGTGGTGTGTGTGTGTGTGTGTGTGAGGGGGGGGGGGGGCAGTGGCATACTCAAAAATCTCACACACTTGTGAATGTTGGAGCTCAAGCCCATAAACGAGAAAAAAAAAAAAAGATAAAATAAATTTATGGTATGCATAATGATTTATGATGAAATTATACTTTTTGAAAAATTAGATATATTTTTTTTTTAGAAAGTAAACTAGAGCCAATAGCGCAACTCCATAGTCTTACGAGACTGACGGTTGCCTGTTTAAAACTATAGATTCGTTCCATCATTTCTGTTGATTTTACAGCCGAGCACTGAGCCATGCCAGGACTGAGAAATGAACTCTAAAAAAAAGAAGAAAAAAAAAAAGGTCAGTACCGTTGGGATGCTTGGAGCCTGTCAGTATCAATAACATCCCCCCACCTCTGGAAATTCTGTACTTAAAATTCCCTCCTCTCTAGTCAATCACTGCCTTTGTTTTTCTGCCTTGTAACTTCGTGTTATTTCCTTCTTGTCTATTTCTGCCTTCTTGGTCCATTCTTCTACTAAAAGGTAACAATGCTCTCCCATGCCGAAGTCAGTCGGATGCGCTGGGCCTGACCTGTCAGGCACTTAACGGCAGCGCAATGGCATTTTCACTCATATAAAGACATTGTGAGACAGCAATAGTTGCTGCCTGAGCGTTCGATGAAGAAGAAGAAGAAGAAGAAGAAGAAGAAGAAGAAGAAGAAAAGAAGAAGAAAAAAGAAGATGGATGAGATGAAGAAGAAGAAAAAGATGAGAGAGAAGAAGAAAAAGATGAAGAAGAAGAAGGAGAAGAAGAAGAAGAAGAAGAAAGAAGAAGAAAGAAAGAAGAAGAAGAAAGAAGAAGAAGAGAAAGAAGAAGAAAGAAGAAAAAGAAGAAGAAAGAGAAGAAGAATATGACATACAACAATTGTTGCTGCCTGAGCGTTCGATGAAGAAGATGAAAGAAGATGAAGAGAGAAGAAGAGAGAAGAAGAAGAAGAAGAAGAAGAAGAAAATATGGCCTTGCTTCAGGCTGTCTTGTCAGAACACGAGACAAGGACTAAAAGGAAGGGAAAGGAAGGGATGGTAGGGAGGGTGGAAGACGCACCGTAGAAGAAGTAGGAGAGCATCATCGACAGCTGAGAAAAAAATGAGGGATAGATACGAATTAAAGAGGTGCTGAATAGGCCCCTTCTTTTCTTTTCATCTTCGGCAGCGGCTCCATGGTTCACCAATAGGGATTTTTGTGTGTGTGTGTTTGTGATGTGTGTGTTGTCGCTGCCGCCGTGCGTGCTGCGTGCGTGTGTGTGGTGTGTGTGTTGTGTGTGTGGTGTGTGTGTGTGCAACATCTTAATGCACCATTGTCCCTCTTACCCCCTTACGCCACCACCATTTAAGCACTTTGATTTTTCGCTTTACAAGATTCACCCTATTAGTAATTTCACAAACATTATTCATTTTTTCATATTTAGGTAGTCCGACACTACCATTTCCGGATGGTGTCTAAACACGACAGTTGTGCTTGCATTAAAAAAAAAATTGTCGTCCGTTTCTACCGGCACGAAATGGCCTAATCTTTCCGAAGGCGGAACAGGTTTTTAACTGTGCGTAAGGATATTCTGCGTGTATTCGCACACGGGGCCTCGGTTTGTAGTCTCATCCGAAGGGCTATCACATTCCGTTTGATTTTGTTTGTTGTTTGTTTTTGCGTTAACGTGGGAAGGAAGGGCGAGGCTGGGGATTGAACACAGAACCTCACGGTTTATTGTTAGGTGTGTGAACGTCTTAACCGCCTGCCACTTTTTTTTTACCCTTGTCGATGAAGCACAAAACTGGACCTAACTTTGTCTATATTTCTGTGAAGAGAAATTAAAGGGAAAAGATATTGAAGAAGAATGAACTGGAATTTTCAACAACTAAAAAAATCAGACAAATTGTGTCTCGACCAACTGATATTTTGTCCCTTTTTCTCCCCTTCTTCTCCACGTGAGATATAATCATGCAATGAAAAAGTAAGAAAAAAAAGATATGAACGATTTTTTCCCCAGAAATTTATGAGCTTTACTACTTTTATAAAAAAAATATTTAAAAAAGGAGATGGATTTATATCTTAATGTGAAACGTTTACTAATTGTGAAAAAAGGAAGAATATGGGAGATTTTCTTTTTTTTCAAAAAAATATGAAAGCTTTACTTTCAATGTTGTTTAGAGCTGTGTGTGTAAGAGCGTAAGAAAACTCCTCTTATGTGTGTTCTGATCGGGTATTAGCTAGAACATGACTTGTGTGGTGTGTGTGTGTGTGTGTGTGTGTTGTGTGTGTGTGTGTTGTGTGTGTGTGTGTGTGTACTTTTGTCTTCGTGTGCTCCTGCATGCTTGCAAAAGTGGTATGATAATGTTTGTAAGATTACGAGTGTGCGTGGTCATGTGTATATGTGTGTGTCTGTGTCTGTGTGTTTGTGTGTCAGTGTATGTATGGGTTTTTTTTTTTTTGGGGGGGGGGTTGTGGGTGTGTGTGTGTGTGTGTGTGTGTGTGTGTGTGTGTGTGTGTGTCGGCGGCGCGCGCGTGCTACATGTTTACCCTTATATACCTATATGGGTGGTATGACAACGTGTGTACACTGATGAGTATATTTGCATGGTAGATGGGTAGAGGAGTGTGTGTATTTTCGTGTGATAAGAACATTTCTGATACATGCCAGTGAATGAGAAAAATAACCCTTTGGGTGTGAACATGTGATTGAATCCTAATTATGAAATACAACTGCCCCTAATAATCATGCAATAATAAGGTGTATATGTATTACACCAAAAAAAAGTGATTTTGACAATGATTGTCGCCATTTTTTGGTTTTCTAATTCTTTCACAACACGGTTCTTTCTCTTTTCAGTGTAAACTTTGTCTATGCTTGCCATTGTTGATTATTTAATGATAGTAGTATAGTCAATGATCTTTTTATCTTCTTTTCTTTCTTTGAATCTTGACGTGTGACAGTATCCAGTGTATGACGAGTGCAGACGTGTAGAGAAGTAAAGATATCAGCGTGATGAAGACGTAGATAGGTAGCTAGAAGCGAAAGGGTTAATTAAACCAGGACTATGTAGACTGTCCACCTTGGCTGACCGTTCGCTGGGACGTTATAATACAATCACGAGAATAATAATATGATTGACAGTTTTTTCATGATTCGTAGTCAGCTGTGTGATTGATTACCAAGTGTATGTTTTGATTGTTGAATTTTTTGGAGGGGAGGGGTGGAGGGAGGGGTAGTTTTTTTTTTCTTTGAGTGTGTGTGTGTGTGTGTTTTTCATTTTCTTACCTTTTAGTGATGCGAAATTGGTGAATGAAATGTATTAAATGTTTTCAGCAGGTTTTTTCTTTATTGTTTGCCTCTCTTTTTTTGCCAGTGTGTCTCTTTTTGTGTCTCTGTCTCTCTATCTTACTGTCTGTCTTTCTGTCTGTCTGTCTCTGTCTGTCTGTCTGTCTGTCTGTCTGTCTGTCTGTCTGTCTGTCTGTCTGTCTGTCTCTCTCTCTCTCTCTCTCTCTCTTCTCTCATTTTCTCTCTCTTCTCTTTCTCTCTCTCTCTCTCTCTCTCTCTCTCTCTCTCTCTCTCTCTCTCTCTCTCTCTCTCTCTCTCTCTCTCTCTCTCTCTCTCTTCTCTCTCTTTCTCTCTCTCTCTCTCTCTCTCTCTCTCTCTCTCTCTCTCTCTCTGCTCTCGTCTCTGTGTGTGTGTTGTGTTGGTGTGTCTGTGTGTGTGTGCTGGTGTGTGTGTGTGTGTGTGTGTGTGTGTGTGTGTGTGTGTGTGTGTGGTGTGTGCATGCGCGCGCGCTCTCTCTCTCGTGCGAATGGGGATTACTTAATAGTCTAGTAGCACACATCACCACCACCATCATTAGCACCACTGCCATTACCATACACCGGTAACATCAACAGAAACAACAGCAGTGAGAAATCTTTTCTTCTTTTGATCATGCACCGTCTTGACACAGCAGAAGAAAAAAAAAAGATTACTTTTCATTTCTGACAAACGTGAAGGGTTTTCATCTCATATAAATAAACATTGTGCTTTGAAGATAAGACAAACAAGCACAAGCAACAACAACAACAAAACGGTTCTTTATTTGTTTTTACATTTAAAAGTTTGTTCCAGCTCTTGTGTTTCCAGTTTGAAAAAATCACATTTCTGATAGGACATAAAAGCTGTGGATTACAAAGATTAAGGTCAGTGTGTGTCACTAAAACCCTGCCTTATTGGGTTTAAATCATAACCACACAAACTGCCGTCAAAAAAATGCTATGAAATTCATGTTTCTTACTGTCAAATCCTGTGTGTTAAAATTGATGAAACTATGTGAGAGGAAGATATAGATCTAGATTCTAAATGAAGATATAAACAGGACGAAAGAAAGAAAAATGGTAAAACCAACTGAATTCAAGGAAAATCCCGAAATAAAACAAATACAAAGCAAATGTTTATTTTCATTGACATAACGTTTGTGCTAACGGGAACCCTCTGTTGCAAAGGTTATGACACAACTATTTTTATAATGATATGCTGGACGTCAAGCTCATTTTGAATCAATTTTGAACTAGGGAAGAACATTTTTTTCTATGGGATGAAAACTGACGTGAATTAAAGAAATAGATATATTTTTTAGAAAATTATTTAACAACCTTCTGTTAAGAATAATCACTTTACAATCTTCTTTAATTATATGACATAGTCTGATTCAAAAGGGACCTAATTTCTAAACAATACAAAAGCAGAACAGAACAACAACAAACAAAGAAACAAATTTACGGAGATGAAAACAGAATAATTCTACATTAAATATGTTGTTAGTTTGTGTCTTTTGGTTTCGTTTGGAATTTTGTTCATTTTCTTTTGACTTGCTTTCACAATTATGAACAATGCTGGTTATTATACACACACAGCTGAGTCTTTCACTGGTTTAAATAGAAAAGAACAGAAAATACCTGTTGCTTACGTACTGAGAACATTGTCTAACGTCAAACCAACACAAACAAATAGCGTGGTCAAACTCTGATTCTGTTACAGACCTAACGTTAACTTGGATGTAATGAACCCAATACATGCCAAAAACGAATTATTTGACATTATTTTTGTTCGGAAAGCTGAGCATGAAATCTGTTTAGGAATAAAACCAAAAATAAAAAAAAATAAACTGGTTCAATTCAGAAGATCTAAACATTTTAGGATGAGCTTGTTTCGAAACACTAAAGAAAAACACTGACACTATTTCAGTTGTGAAACATGGGAGTTTGTTTCGTTGTTTTGCCTAACTGATTCTGATTGTCTATAATGGCTGTAGGATAAGTTTGACAGCCTAGATGTAGTGCCACAAGATTTCGCAGGACACTAGATTTCTGTTGAGGAAAAAGTAGTGGAGGAAAACAAGTGCAGGAAACCACTTAACAAACTAGATTTCTGATGATAGACCGAAGTAGAAAAGAATCTTGGCAAAATTTTGCCCTTTCAATTTGCTTTAAAAGATAACAAACGTTCTTACATACATGAACTTTTTTAAAAATAAAAGGTGTGAATTCCGGAAGATTTTCACATACTAGAAATATTTTCAGCAGACCGAATATTTTAAACGAAGGTTCGATAACTCTGCCTAAATATTTGTCGGAAATATGATTATACTAGAATTTTTAAAGGAAGTGCTTTCACACGATAAGACAAGAGAAAAATAAAACAAACAAGACATCGGTGTATAGACAAATAAGAGGACAAAACTATTGGCACAGACCGGTAATGTGGCACACATCTGACATACACGAGGAATCTGGACAACAACATGTCAGATATCTCAGCATGCATTGAACACCATTACAAATTCAATTCTATCATTTTAAAATGAAGTAAAAAAAAAAAAAAAAAAAAAAAACCGCCAAAAAACACACAACAAAAAACAAACAAAAAATAACATGAAATAAAATAAATGAAATAAAACTTAAATTGGGGGCGGGGGTGCGAGAGAGAGAGAGAGAGAGAGAGAGAGAGAGAGAGAGAGAGGGGAGAGAGAGGAGAGATGGAGACGAGAGAGAGAGAGAGAAGAGAAGAGAATTCAAAGTTAAAGACTGCACAAAACCAACATCAAACATTTCGTTTTATATGTCTGCACAATCAAGTAAATCAATAAATGTCTTTTCTTTTCTTTTCTCCCCCCCCCCCCCCCCCCAATAATAACACCTAAAAAATAATTTAAAAAAAAGAACAAAACCCCATTCTTATAGCATTTGACCTCGGCGGGAAGTCCAAGAATACATTTGCCTTAAAATAAAAACCCATTTTTGACATTTAAAAAGTTTTGTGACTGACAACATGCAATGACTCGATAAAAAAAAAACATGTGCAGACACACAAGCTTGATATTTAGCGCACGTACAAGAACCCGAGGCAACGAGAGAGTTGTTCTTGGCAAAATTCTGTAGAATAAAGCCACTCTGATAAGGGGAAAAATGCACATGCGGAAAGAAAAAGAAAAAAAAAAGGGTGGCGCTGCTCTTGAGGTGACGCGCTCTCTCCGAGGGAGAGCAGCCCGAATATTTGACGCAGAGAAATCTGCTGTGACTTAAAAGTGATATACAATACAATACAATACAATACAATACAATACAATACAATACAATACACAACGCAACGCAACGCAACGCAACGCAACACAACACAACACAAACACAATACTATTCAACTCACATAATTGAGGAATTTGGTAGATGGCTCTTCAGTGGTCTGTCTCGTTTCAACGACTCTCTACAGAGTAAAGAAGAAACAAGAAGAAAAAAAAAGAGAAAAGAAAAAGCTCACGTAACAAATGGCATCGGTTATGACATTTAATTTGTGCTATCAGAAACTGGGACTGCAACTTTCCTCTCTAAAAAATACCCAACAACAACAAAAAAACAATCAACCAAATATCAAGAAATGGTTGCAAAATGTTCCTTTTAATTTGCTATCGGTCTTTCATTTTAAAAAAATGTTTTTCACATTTCTGCAATAGTGTCATGAGGTGAAAAAGGGGGCCCGTTTTCGCAAGCTTTTTAAACTGACGTAAACACATAAAAAAAAAAAAAGCAATCTAATCTCTTGCTTTTAATCTTGTTATTCATCATCGAATGAACCATGCTATACACATTAATTACTTTTCCAGGCAAAGTAAATGTAATGTAGAAATAAAAGTCAGAAAAAAACGAAAGAGAGAAAGGACGAATTAGAGAAAGAGAGAAAGAAAGAAAGAAAGGAAAGAAAGAAAGAAAAAAAGAATACTTAACCAAAGTTCAATCCAGTTGCTTGTTTTTGTTGAAGAAAGATTAATATCGTTCAGGCTGTAATTTTCTGCCCTATTAAGATCAGACTGATAAGCTGACTGTCTGTCTGTCTGTCTGTCTGTCTGTCTCTGTCTCTGTCTCTCTCTCTCTCTCTCTCTCTCTCTTCTCTCTCTCTCTCTCTCTCTCTCTCTCTCTCTCTCTCTCTCTCTCTCTGTTATTTTATTTTATTTATTTATTCATTTATTTCGAGGATAATGGAACACGCACTCATGTGCTAAAAAAAGTTTTACATCTAGTCCCAGTGTGTGTGCAATTTTGTAGGTTTGTCATCCGTTCCCACCGGCACACAATGGCCTACTCTTCCGAAAAGCGGAACAGGGTTTAACGTGTGCGCAAGATGTTCTGCGTGCGTTCGCACACGGAGCCTGTGTGTGTGTGTGTGTGTGTGTGTGTGTGTGTGTGTGTGTGCGTGCGTGCGTGCGTGCGTGCGTGCGTGCGTGCATGCTTGCGTGCGCGCACGAGTGCGTGTGTGTGTACACGAAGGAGGGAAAAAAGGGAGTGTCGCGTAGGCATACTATGATAGTATACATAACAGTACAAAAATCTGTATGTATATATATCAAAATAAGCACCGTGTGGCATTACAACTCATTGACCGGAGGGCGGCACCGCTATATTAATAATTCTCTCTTCATGTCTTTACCCAGGATTGACATGAAACAGACTTTTGGCGGGCTGACTTAAAATAATCACCAGAATTCTGCCTACAGGGGCTGGCTGGCTGGCTGGCTGGCTGGCTGGGTTAGCTCTGTAATTCTAAATCACCCCGTTAACAATACAGACTTAGCTGCAAGAGGCTGGGGCTGGTATTTAGAGCACCCCCCTCTCAAACACACACACACACACACACACACACATACCACAACCACCAACCATCCTACACCACCACCACCACCCCAACCAGCCAGGGATAGGAGTGTTTTCAGCTTGCGAAGTTAAACTCGCAACGCCATGATTAAGTTGATTTTGTGTATAGAATCAACCACGCATCACTTAACACAACGGATTCCCGTACTTGGCCTGTACAAAAGCGGGGCTAAAACCCTGCTTAGGTTTTCCTATTCAACGTCCCCTTTCGTTATCAACACAGCCCTCAAAAGCTATTCGTGTGAATTTTTCAGAAGGGATTTTCATAATCCCCAAGCTGTTCGATTCTCAATGTTGTGAGCCACGTAAGTTTTTCCCCCTCTGGCTTTTTGCTGTTAACTCTTTTTTTTCCGGGGTTGGTTGGTTGGCGGGTGTTTGAGAGCTTGTGTGTTTATCCGGTATGCAAAAGCCGATTACCATCTTGCTACCCTTAGTGTGTGCTGGGTGGGGGTGGAAAGGTAACTCATTTATTTACTGAATATTGCAAGAGAACAGGTGGAATGTGTGTCGTTTAGGTTATAATCGTGCATGTAGCGCGGTTCCTTTTTTTTTTCTCTTCCCCCTTTCCTCTCTGCTCTGTGGCTTGTATTGACATTATTGGCCCAGTGTTTGTGCGTTGCCTAGCATGTGCTTGTTGGGTTAATTAATCCGCCTGTCATATTGTGGCCTGCAGGGGAGTTATTCCCTTTTTAGCTGTCCTTTTGTTTTTTTTTACTTTGTTTTGTGAGGGAGTTAACTTTTCCCGTACGTTACATGCCAATAAAGGGGACACGTTTAATGTAGGATACTGGTATGTTATGATTATAGAGAAGGGGGATTGGCTTTAGACCTGGTTTACATGGTGGTCTGAGAAAGTCTAGGTTAATGTCACAATGGGAGAAGCGAACACAAAGAGGAAGTGTAGGCTTTGGAAAGATGGGCTCAAACAATGTTAAACTTTGTAATTGCAAACACTCAGAAAAGTAAAATGATAGCACGCACACACACACACACACACACACACACACACACACACACACACACACACACACACACACACACACACACACACATAGGTGACAGGAAAAACTGTCAGAGTGCTCGCGCTTTCCCCAGCCAAGGTTAAGCAGCATCGAGCGTGGTTACGAAATGGATGGGTGACCGTTTGCACGCTTTGGCTTCAGTACAGTCCCCCGGTTCACCCAGCTGTAAATGGGTACCTGCCCTCTTTAGGGTCAGGGAAGGTAAAGCAGCAAGGGAGAGGAGATGGGCATCGCCCTCAATATGCTGGCCCCTACAGAAGCTGAGGTCTTTGACGCCTCGCTCCCCTACGACCACATAGGTTATGGGGCACCTTTACCTACATGTTGTGTGCGTATAATTATATAAAACTTATCATGAAACATGATGCTATTCGCTACATCTCTATCTCACCAGACCATCTTGTCCCAAAGACCATCATTTGAAAGACATCTATTGTGCCAGGAAAGAGAAAAGGGCAGACAGACGAAAAGGCAAAAAAAAAAGAAAGAAAAGGCAGCATCCAAAAATAGACAGCTGTGACTTGTGTCCTCTGTGACAGGGCAGAAGAAAGAGAGAGAGAGAGAGAGAAAAAAAGGGGAAAGGCAAAGGATTGTCAAGCCAGCTTCTTCTTTTTTCCTTTTTTTTTTTTTTTTTTTGTTTAATACATTTTTGCATATACATTTTACAAAACTTTAAGTCACAGCAGATTTCTCTGCCTGAAATTCGGGCTGCTGTCCACGGGAAGAGCGCGGCGCCACAAGAGCGGCGCCACCCATTATTTTCTTAATTAAAAAAAAAATCTTTTCCTGTCTTATGATGCCTTTATGACAAGAAACTACACGTACTGGAAGATGGTTAGGTGCAACACACCTGCCTTAAAAGCGAGGTTTGCGTCCAAACCTTTTTCCCATCAACTGGATCTTGAGTCGTGGTCTGGGTGCTAGTCTTTCAGATGAGACGAGAAACTTAGGTCGTTTTTGCAACATGCATTCAACGCTCGTAAAAGAACCCAGGCAACAAGATAGTTGTGACTCGTCTCTGGCAAAATTCTGTAGAGAAAAGCCACTCTGATATACGGAAGCAAAAACACAAACAAGAAAGAAAAGAAAAAAAAGGGTGGCGCTGCTATTGTGGCGATGCACTCTCCACAGAAAAAGCAGCCCAAATTTCACGCAGAGAAATCTGCAGTAGCTGAAAGTGGTAAACAACACAGTAGAGGGACCAACCACCACAGCGCCTTGGATTCTAGATTGGAAGGTCGTAGGTTCGATTCCCCATAAGAGTCATAGGGAATTTTCGGGCTCCAGCCGGCTGCTACCCAGAGTGTGTGTGCAGTGGGCTCAGTGGGGAGACTGGGACCACACAGTCGAGCTTCATCCACTTTCCGAATGTGAATTTGAGAGTGTTGCTCCAATTACCTGACCAACACTGCAGGTGGCAGTATCTCTCGGGCCCGGTTGACGCCGGGATATATTATGGTAGTAAGCGTAGAGTACAACCCTGTCAAGTAGTCTCAAAGCACATGCACTTCCATAGCAGCATCATTAGATCTACATAATCCTCATTCTCATCGATCATAATGCAATGAAAAAATTAATTGCCTCTGATTCTGTGGCTCCGGCTGCTCTGATCTCATGGTGACCTCAGATTCGGTTTCCCCATACGCTTCTGTGCCTATAATTTATGACAAATTGTGTCAAAGCCTTTGGGGTTGGAGGTTCGAGGGGGGCGGGCGTTGGAGGGACGTTGTGGTGGTCGCCACCTCGGGTGGGCGTCTCACTCAGTCTGGCTCGGCGACTGAGCAAATACTGTCGTTAGAAGGGGGCTTAGTATGTGGTGTTCTGCGTATGTTAGATCAGAACAGGCACCACTGAACACCACCAAAGTGACCCAGCAGCAGTGCATGGCCCCTCTGGCTGGAGGCCCCATGGCGACCTAATATTGATGAGCTCCCTGTGGACTTCTGATCCTCAGGATGAGACATAGCGAACCTTTGGTATGGCTGTGTACGCGGGGAGATTGAAATGAACGGCATACGAACAGCAGGGATAGGGACGTTACAGAAGATGAGGCAGCAAAAATAAAACAATAAAACACACACACACAGTAGAGGGTAGTTACACTTACTAGTACTTGATTGATATCACTTTATTGATTAAACAGACCCCACTCATTGCATAAAACCTTAAACCATTGTAGACCTGATTGATAAAGGGCTTTGACAGTGTTATTGTGGATAAAGCCTGGCCATGACCATATTGGGTGGAATGTGTGGTGTCTGGTCTTCTCTGTGCTCGTACCTAACTCTGCAGGGGTGACTGCTGGCCTCAGCCGACGCATTCCTACTCTAGGGCAGCTAATCGGAGACTTCATAAGAAACATTTTCAGTAGGTAAAGGTAAAGGTGTCCCATAACCTAGGCGGTCGTAGGGGAGTGAGGTGTCAGAGACCTCAGCTTCTCTAGGGGCCAGCATATTGAGGGCGGCGCCCATCTCCTCTCCCTCGTTGCTTTACCTTCCCTGACCCTGCAGAGGGCAGGGACCCATTTACAGCTGGGTGAACTGGGGGACTGTACCGATGCCAAGGCGGGCAAATGGTTACTCATCCAACTGATAACCACGCTCGAAGCTGCTTAACTTGACTGGGGGAAAGCGAGTGCTCTGACCACTGAGCTATCCCGCCCCCTCATTTTCAGACTTGCATGAAAAAAGATATGAGAATGGGCTGGGAAGGCGTCCGTCATATATACAGTAAATGAAGTAAATTCTTTCCAGTCATATTGTTTGTACAATTAAAGGACAGAAAGAGAGAGACAGAGTCATTGTTTCATTCTGATTCTCATCTTGTCATTCATAATGGCCTGAATGACCACGTTTGGTGTTGTAAGATGTATCAGTGACCACAGTCTCCATGCGAATTATCATAGTATTGTTGATGTGATCTAAGGTATTGTAGTAGTAGTAGGAGAAGAAGTAGGAGTAGTAGTAGTAGTAGGCACCCATCAGTCTCAGAAGACTATGAAATTGCGCTCCAGTCTTTAGAGCGCAAAGCCTGGGTAAGTAAGTATGGAGGGCAAGCTGCCACCCATGCAGCAGAACCCCCCCCCCCCTCTCCACGCCACTGGAACGATCCATTGAATCTCTAAGGTATAATGCTGTATTCCTATAATAATAGTAGGCATCCTTCAGACTCGCAAGACTATGGAGTTAGCTGCGCTTTAGGTGTTAATTCTGGTACAGCGTCGGGTGTGGCTGGCCAGTCCGACACAGGAATGACAGTCCCTATGGCAGAGGGCACAGATGAAGTCATCCAAGGATTGGCATGTATTACTCTGGCACAGATGAACTCTGATGACACTACAAATGATTATCAACATTGTGAAAGAGACTTTCTCTTCATGCCTCACCCTCTATTATCATCACCTTTTTTTGTGATGATGTCAGTCAAGTTGAAAGAGTTGTAGGCAAAGACCGATGTCCACAAAGGGAATTCCTAATCTACTCTCTCTCTCTCTCTCTCTCTCTCTCTCTCTCTCTCTCTCTCTCTCTCATAGAGAGCTAAAGTGTAATGTTTGTACGGCGACATTGTAGTTAATCCCAGCATACTATGGTCTGGTGAAACTTGCTCGGCGAAGCGTATGACGAAACACGGTGACTTTTCCACCCTTAAACACACACACACACATACACACACACACACGCACACACAACACACACACACACACACAACACACACACACACACACACACACACACACAGAGGCACACACTCACACACACACACACACACACACACACACACCACACACACACACACACACACACACACACACACACACACACAGGCACACACTCACACACACACACACACACACACACACACACACACACACACACACACACACAACAACACACACACACGTAGGAGGAAAAGTGTTTTGTGCTTTGATACAGTGGGCTCTACCACTACAGGAAAAACGCATGGTTCAGTGCTAAGGCGAACAACATTGAGCAGAGGTAATCCGCTTACAATCCTGCCTTAGCGAGCTTAGTGTCGCTACTACTACTACCTTTTTTTTTTCTTCCTTTCTGTATTTTCTTTCCCATTCTGTGTGTGTGTGTGTGTGTGTGTGTGTGTGTGTGTGTGTGTGTGTGTGTGTGTGTGTGTGTGTGTGTTGTGTGTGTGTGTGTGTGTGTGTGTGTGGTACTTTTTTCCCCACCGTGTGTGTGTGTGAGTATGTGTGTGTGTGTACTTTTTCTCCGTGTGTGTGTGTGTGTGTGTGTGTGTGTGTGTGTGTGTGTGTGTTTTGTGTGTGTGTGTTGTGTGTACTTTTTTCTCCACTGTGTGTGTGTGCGTGTTTACTGCCAGAATTGTCCTTCTCTAATCCTTTCTTACACGCCTCCTATACTATACCTCGTTCTTGCCTTTTAATAAAGTTAACTTAGACACAGTCCGCACATGTATGTACGTGTATGCAAAGCAATCGCACCGCCTAGTGCGTATATACATACAACATGACATGGCCACAAGCGAAAAGGCGCAATCACATGTTATCTACACACACACACACACACACACACACACACACACACACACACACACCACTCTTTAATATCACCGTTTTTCTAAATAGACGATAAAGTGGACACCATTCACACACTGCCTCGCAATTAGGTATAATAGTACACAGTTTTTACAATCAATTATCGATGCTTACGATCTTTGTAGCCAATTGTATATCATTCATGAATACCATCTACTCTCTCTCTCTCTCTCTCTCTCTCTCTCTCTCTCTCTCTCTCTCTCTCTCTCTCTCTCTCTCTCTCTTATTGTGAGTGATATTATCACAGGATGACTGACACCAAGGAGTGGAAATGCCTGGCAATTGTTGCATGCTACAGTTTTCATTGAACGGCTTGTACACGCTTGCTGTATCTGATGAAGATTTGTATCGGCTGTCTCTATCTGTCACCTAAGGCCTATAATTATGTTGTGTTGCACAAACGTTGTTTTGCGTAGGACAGTAAATGAAGACAAATTAATTTATCAGTGTGAAAATCGCTTTTCTCTGTCGGGGTAGAGCGTATTGTATTGTGTCGTATTGAATTGTACTGCATTGTATTGTACTGCATTGCGTTGTATTGCGTTGTACCCCCTGTGGGGATCTTGTGGGCTCTTTCAGTATAGGAAGCATCCCCACCTTCTGGAAAATCTGTACAAGAAATTTCCGCTTTTCTATCTCTCTTTGTTTCTGTCTTTTCTCCATACCTCTCTATCATCTTCCTTGCATACTTTCGGCTTTCCCGGTCTGCCTTTTTTTCAAGCAAATCTTTCAAACAATATTGTGTTTTCATTATATGACATTGTGCTTGCGTTTTTATTTTTTTGGTTCTGGCGACCAGGTAGTGATACTTTTAAAAACACTGTGTTGGGCATAGGATGTCAATTCTGCAGTGGTATTTGCCCGTGTCGCACTTTTTTTATGTATATTTCTGTACTTTAATAAATTTGTTATCCTTTTTAACAGTTTTTTTTTTAAGTCTGCGGATGATAAATTAACATGTTTGTTTTCATTTTTTATGTGTTTTGTAATCTGGGGGTGATAAATTAAATGGAATGGCTGGCGTCCTCAGTACAGCCTGGTTTATTAACCTTAAGGAATGAAATGATCAATTAGGTATTGTGTCATTCAATGTTTTTTTTGTGTTTTTTTCAGATGGACGTTGTTAGATATTTGAAAGTATTAGAACTAGGAGGTGTTGGTTTTGAACCTGAAGTTGAAAGTTACTGGAGCCACTGAAACTGAATGAGGTGACAGCCCTGATATGGCTTTCGTGGTCGGTAGCGCTATAAACAATATGGTATGGTATGGTATGGTATGGTATGGTATGGTATGGTATGGTATGGTATGGTATGGTATGGTATGGTATGGTATGGTATGGTATATAATTTTAAGTCACAGTAGAGTTCATTCCGTGATAGACGGGCTGGTTCGTCCAGGGAGAACGCGTCGCCACAAGAGCAGCGCCACTCGTTATTATTTTCTTTTCCTGTCTGCGTGTGTTTTGATTTGTATTCCCTCTCAGAGTGGTTTCTTTAACGACAGAATTTTGCCAGGAACACCTCTCTTGTTGCCGTGGGTTCTTTCAAGTGTGCTAAATGTTACACACATTACTTCGGTTCATTGACTCATACAAAAGACTAGCACACAGACTATACCTCTCAGGGTCTAGAGGATGGTGGAAAGAAAAGTTTCGGGCACAAGTGGGGTTCAAACCACCACACACTTCGGACCCGGACATTTCACTGTCCATGCAGACGTGTTACCTCGATACCACCGACCTATAGAGTCTATAATTTCTTTCTTTCTCTGGTGAATTAAATGGCAATTTTTTCTTTGCGCGTTTCTGACATGCTGCATCAGATAAGGGTTTGTGCTTGTTTGTCTCTACTATTGCATTGCACAAACATTGTGTACTGTATTGTATCGTAACCAAGACAAATGTCTCCGCATGAAAAATCGCTCTTTTCTATTCGAGCAGAGGGTGTCACCACACTTCATCACCAGATATTTCTTTTCCATTAATTGCCTGTATTTGTTTGCCCACAATTGTAGATTTTCCTGTAACAATTTCACTAGACGTTCCCAATAGTTGCTGTGGGTTCTATTACATGCACAAATTTATTTTTCTTTCGCCGAGACGTCAGCGGGCAAATCGCTTCATCTTATAGATTACTATCTAGATTATAGGTGGAATGGGGAAAAGTTCGGCGGGGCCAGATCTGAATCAGAGATATTCTTGTTTTGTGACTGCTTAGGTTTGTTCAACTCTTGGGGTAGGAGGGTACCAGGTCTTTATTTTCGCTGTAAGACGGTTGGCTACAGTAGTCGCTGGGTCATGGTGTACTCAATGAAAACACACACACACACACACACACACACACACACACACACACGCACGCACGCACGCACGCACGCACACACACACACACACAACACAACACACACACACACACACACACCACACACACACACACACACACACACACACGCACGCACGCACACACACTTAACACATCAACAACACACACACACAGATACACACACACATACAGACACACAGACACACAGACACACAGACACAAAACACACACACACACACACACACACACACAACACACACACACACCACAACACAACACCACACACACCTGACACACATACATGACACATGCACTCACAAATTGCAGGTATACACTCGCACGTATGCATGCACATATGCCCCCATGCCACTCACTCTTCCCCAAACCACACCATCAAGATAGCCACATTATGGTTTCTGGGACGATGTCTGACACGACACCAGTTTGTTATAATGATGATGATGATGATGATGATGATGATGATGATGGTATCATCATCATCAATCATCATCATCATCATCATCATCATCATCATCATCATCATCATCAATATGATCATGATCATCATTCTTCTTCTTCTTCTTCTTCTTCTTCTCTTTTCTTCTTCTTCTTCTTCTTCTTCTTCTTCTCGTTATTATCGTATCTATTATTGCTGTTGGTCGTCTTATTATTCCGAAGACCGAGAGCTCCAAGGTTCACCAACGGTGAGATTTTGCATAGGCGTCAGTTTGCCCATCATTAAGATAGCCACATTGTGACTTCGGGGACCATGTCGGACAAGACACCAGTGTGCATGTTTTTTGTTTTTTTGTTTTGTTGTTGTTGTTTAAGTTTGGCATCCCTACCTACTGACAAACAGGAGCTTACTCTCCCGAAATGCGGCTTTTTATGGGTAGGCAAAATGTTCTGCGTTAACTCGATTTATAGTCTAACCTAAAAGACATTTGGTGGAGTAGAGTCGGTATTGATATCTTCTTCTTTGTCAAACGCTCTGACAAACTACTGTTGTCTGTCATATGAGCGAAAATGCGTTGTGCTGCCGTTAAGCGCCTGACAAATCAGGGCCAGCGCATCCGACCTCGGAGTGGAGGAAAATTGGCATTTAAAAAAAAAAGAAGTCTTTCTAGAGAAAAAGCAGAACGGTGGATCAAGAAGGCAGAAAATAGACATGAAAAAGGTGACAGGAAAAAAAAAAAGGAACAAAGCAGACACAAAAAAGAGAGAGATAGAAAATAGTGAATTCCTTGAACAGAATTTCCAGAAGGTGGGGATGCTATTAATTATGACAGGTACCCAGCATCCCCACGGGGGAGGTACTGATGTTAACTCCAGGGAAAATAAATTCCCCTGAATGGACGTCTCGAAGGTGGCTCAAACCGTCAAATCGTGAGCTCAAGCCTCTAACCCTTGGTACTAACCGCTAGGCTATTCATCTTGATGGATCGGTGGTCTAGAGGTATAGGATTGTTTTTTTGCCCGCCATGAAGGTACCCGCATTCTGACTTCGTGAATGTATGCTGGGTATTTTCGCGTTTCTGTAACCCAGGGAACGCTGACATGAATTACAGGATCTTTTATCATGCATATTAAATCATCTGCGTGCGTGTATACGCGATGGCAATAAAGGCAAAAGCAGGTCCACACTTGAAGTTGACCTGAAGTTGATCGTAAAAAATCCCTATCCTTTGATCACCACCAAGTCTTCACCACTCGGCTATGCGTCTGCCAATATGTGAGGTTTGAAAATAGACATTGACTTACACACAGTACTACTACAGCTGATCTAACTTGCCTTCCAAAGGCTTGAGTCAACGCAGAAGAATTAGTACAAAAACAGAAAGGGCTTTTAATGTTGCTTCGCAGTTGACTTCACAACAAGCACCAGAGTACTTGGGTAAGTAAGTAAGTAAGTAAGTAAGTATGTGGACACAGCAGAACTGACATCAAATGTCCATGAATAGTTGTTTATATAGCCAGTTGATTTTCATAGACCATAATGTACTTTAAGTAAATGGACAGAACCGAATTGGCAGAAAATGTGTATGAAAAAAATTGTTCATAGCTTGATGATTTTCATAGACCATAATGGACTTTAAGTAAATGGACATAGCCGAATTAGCATAAAATGTATATACAAACAAAAACATTCATAGCTTGTTGAATTTTCCATAGACCATAATGTATTTAAGGGAAATGGTACGGAGAAAAATTGGCATGAATTGGGCACTGGCCGAACAGTGTCCTGTCCAGTTGATTTGCCTGGGCCAAGGGAGCGAGAGGAAAGCAGGCGGCTAACAATAACTGTTTGGCCTCAGTATTGGCTTGCCAACCCGGGTGGGACCAATCATTTGGGTGGCTAATCCCGGGGTGGCCTAACTAGCTTTCTGTACCATTCGTTTTTTTTTTTTGCGTCTGCTTGGGTTTTAAGAGTTAATCTCTCTCTCTCTCTGTTTCTCTTCTCTCTCTCTCTCTCTCTCTCTCTCTCTCTCTCTCTCTCTCTCTCTCTCTCTCTCTCTCTCTCTCTCTCTCTCCTCTCTCTCTCTCTCTCTCTCTCTCTCTCTCTCTCTCTCTCTCTCTTGTGTGTGTGTGTGTGTGTGTGTGTGTGTGTGTGTGTGTGTGTGTGTGTGTGTGTGTGTGTGTGTGTGTGTTCACATATGTGTTTGCGTGTGTTTGTGGCTGTACACGGTATTCATATCCTGGTCAAACAAACAGACACACTCATAACAAAAAACAACAAACAGGTATAAAAAAAGTATCTCCACCAATCCTATCTTTAGGATAGAGTCTTTCAACATTGATTCATTCATGACACTTACCACCACAACAGGTAAAATATGTCCTCAGAGAAAGTCCAAAATGTCCACATCAGGTCTTAAACCCCCCAGGATATAATAAAGCAGACAAATAAGTAGGAAAAGGACATTATTATGGGAAAAAGCTGGGAGACTAGAAGACATTACTTGTATCTAACAATAAAGAAGGAGGAAGTCTTTTTCCTTTTTTAAGATATAAAGACGATCAAAGCCAGTTCGTTTTCTGTTATTCACTATTTGGCACAAATAAATGAAGGAGAGCATATACAAAAACCCAACAGAAGCATAAAGAAGCAAACACAATAGGATCAAATATTATATGGTTTAAACATATTTCATTCAGATATGAGAAAAACATATTTTATTTAAAAATAAGAACAAAACATTGAAAACAAACATGTTGAAATAATAGCAAAATCAAGCTTGTAGGCTATGGCGTAAAATGTATTTATAGACTATCTATACCTTAGCCTACTTCTACACACCTACCCTATACCCAATGAATAATAAACAAAGGAACGAAGAAGGTGCAAAACGGTTAAGACGTCCACCTGCCTAACAAGTAAACCCGATGTTCTGGGGTCTTATGTGCAAAATCTCACCACTGTAAACCTTGGAACTCTAGCGGTGGAACCGGGAAATAACAAACAAAGACATACATTTCTTTATATACCGTAAATCCCTAGCATAAGCCCACCATCTAGCAAACGCCCCCCCCCCCCCCCCCCCCTTTGGCCAAAAGTTGTGCACAGGGTAACTACCTAGCAAACGCCCACCTGCTTTTTTCAAAGAGACTATGCTCACTTTCACTAGGATTTGTGCAGACTGTTCTAAAGTCATCTTTTCCCCTCTTCTTTACCTTCCGTGTTTCTTTCCTTTTTATTCTTTGTCGCCTCTTCTCACTCCCACCCATTCCCACAAAGTGAATTAAAATTACGTCATGCTTTTCCACTGACGTCTTTTGTCTGTCAGTGACGTGCCAGTACTTGAAGACGCTTCCTGATGGCCGGAAGCTGTTCTTGAATCTCTCTGTGCCATTTTGAAATGCCGAAGCTAGTCTTACACGTATCTTTCAAATTGGAAGCCCTCCAGTATCTGGATCACTCAATACAGGTTGAGCACAAGAATTACTTGTGCAAAGGGTCTATCCCTAGCAACACCCACCCCCCAATTTTGCCCTAAATCAGTGCACAGGGGGGTGGGGGGTGGCGTATGCTAGGATTGTACGGTATATATATATATATATATATATATATATAATATATATATATATATATATATATATATATATATATATATCCCCTTTTATGTCACAGCAGATTTCTCTGCCTGAAATCGGGTTGCTCTCGCCAGGGAGAGCTCCTTGCCACAAGTGCAGCGCCATCCATTTTTTTCTTTTTCCTGTCTACAACTTATTTGTTTCCACATCAGAGTGGCTTTTTCGATAGAATTTTGCCAGGGACAACGCTCTTGTTGCCGTGGGTTCTTTTACGTGCGTTAAAGAATGATAAGTAACACATGGGACCTTGTTTTAAACGTCTCATCCGAAAGACTAGCACCCAGCCCACCACTTATGGTCTAAAGGATGGGGAAAAGTTTTAGGCCCAATCGGGGATTCGAACCACCCCACACTCCCACCCGGAACTTTTCACTTTCTAGGCAGGCGCGTTATCTCTAGACCACGGATCCATCCAATCATATGAGCGGATAGATAGATAAGTAAATAAGTGAATATATAAAAGTAAATAAATAAATTGATAAAAAAAATAAGCTCAAAACTTCAATTAACCCACTCACTACAAACAACAAACAACTTCTACTACTAACCTACCCACTACGACACAACAGACACAAGAGGACAACAGACCCTAGTACACTAGTAGTATAGTAGTAGTAGTAGTAGTAGTAGTAGTAGTAGTAGTAGTAGTAGTAGTATAGTAGTAGTAGTAGTAGTAGTAGTAAGTAGGCACCCATCAGTCTCGGAAGACTATGGAGTTGCGCTCTAGTCTTTAGAGCGCAAAGCCTGGGCAAGTATGTATGGAGGGCAAGCTGTTACCCATGCAGCAGAGCCCCCCTCTCCACGGCACTGGAATGATCCATTGGAAAGGCAATGACCGATACGAATGGTTCCAGTACCGTCGCAGGAGCCACCAGAACGTTGCCATATACCTACAGCTCCGAGCCGCTCTGGGACTCCAATTCCCCGATTTTTCCTCAGGGATGGTGTCTAAACACGACACCTGTGTGCATGCTGGTTTTTATTATAATTTTATCATCCGCTCCTACCGGCACACGATGGCCTACTCTTCCGAAAGGTGGACGGGGTTTTAACGTGTGCGCAAGATGTTCTGCGTGCATTCGCACACGGGGCCTCGGTTTTGAGACTCATCCGAATGACTTTGACATTCAGATCGATTTTTTCGTCAAACTGGGAAGAAAGGGCGA
Source organism: Stramonita haemastoma (assembly GCA_030674155.1). Taxonomy (NCBI): domain Eukaryota; kingdom Metazoa; phylum Mollusca; class Gastropoda; order Neogastropoda; family Muricidae; genus Stramonita; species Stramonita haemastoma. The sequence goes on along the minus strand of CM060322.1, from coordinate 51,119,920 downwards.
GGCTGGGTACGAACCCAGAAACTCACGGTTTACATATTGGCAGGCGAACGTCTTAACCCTCCTGCCACCGTCCTTCCAGTCCTAGTACACTAACACACACGTATTTACCCACCACAGTCATTGTCACGGTTCAGTCGCAGCGGTCACCTAATCCGGCTTTGGCCTCCCCTGAAGTTTGTGCCGCTGGCATAAACAAGGCCACGGGCCAACGAATCCTGGCCACAAAGTCCTGCTGGCCGAAAGCTGGACAGTCCAGGATAAGCCCAAGGTTGAAACAGCTGCCCTTTCCGCCTGGTTAGTCTGCCAACGTAAGATATGGCTTCCGAGTGGACTCACACAAACACCTTGCTTTTGGCAACCGGAGTCGTTTTTGTGTTGTTTTTTTTTGTTTGTTCTTTTTACTGTCTGGCTTGGTTTTTTTTAGGGAAGCTGAGAGGAAAAAATTGTTGTTGTGGTGTTTGTTTGTGCTTTGTGTGTGGGCTGTGTGTGTGATGTGGAGTTTTTGTTGGGTTTTAATGTATTAATGGAGTGTTTGAAATGTGTTCTCTCTCTCTCTCTCTCTCTCTCTTCTCTCTCTCTTCTCCTCTCTCTCTCTCTCTCTCTCTTCTCTCTCTCGAGAGAGATGGAGGAGGGTGTGATGATGAGAGAGAGGAGAGAGAGAGAGAGAGAGAGAGAGAGAGAGAGAGAGAGAGAGAGAGAGAGAGAGAGAGGGGGGGGGGGTCCCATAACCTTGGTGGTTGTAGGGGAGCGGCATAGAGACCTCAGCTTCTCTAGGGGCCAGCATATTGAGGGCGGCGTCCATCTCCTCTCCCTCGCTGCTTTACCATCCCTAACACTAAAAGAGGGCAGGTACCCATTTACAGCTGGTATAGAAAAAGATATTAGCTGTAAATAAAATACCATAAACTAAAACCAAACCAAGACCTTTCGGGAATTCCCTCTACATTTTAAAGCAATTTCATGGAACCACCATTTATGGAACCACCATTACTCAAGAATAATGAAAAAAACCCACTTTGATTCAATTTCAAAATAATTTTTACAAGATTAGTCATGCCTTTGCTTCACGAAAATTTAATCCTGATTCTCCAAATCATTTTGTTCCCTTTCCATTCCACCCTTTAAATACTTTCAATACGGGGTAACTCTCCAGCGATAAGATCGCTCCAGGGTGAACGCCATTAAAACTTCCAACTTCCCTTTCCGTTTAAGCATGCGCAAGCAAGTCAATCGTACCCAAGCAACCCGCGGCCGCCTCTAAGAACGATGAAGACTTTAATGATTCCGCAACCCTCCTCAACACTGACGGGAATAGAATGGAGGTGAACCCACAGATTTGTTTTCCCACGTGCAACAGGGGATAAACCCAGCAGTGTTGTTGCAAGTCTTCAATGCGCGTCGAGCATCAACTTTCGTGTAGATCAACAAACCGCCCTGGCTTTTTCCACATGGCCACAAGCTGAAGCGACCTTGGGGAAACGATTAGAGCTCTTAGTGCCAGAATAGACAGACTTTCAGGAGATCGAGTTAAAAAAGATTATAAAAAAAAAAATTTCAAAAAAAAAATTAGGGGTGGGTGGTGGGTGGTGGGGATAGGGGAGAGAAATGAGATGGGGTGTGTGCATGAGAGAGAGAGAGAGAGAGAGAGAGAGAGAGAGAGAGAGGAGAGAGAGAGGAGAGATGAGGGGGGTGGGGTGGGGTGGATGAGGGGGTTGGGGGGGGTAAGACTTCCCAAACTTTTGGTTTGTAAATTTACACCCCCCTCAACGACCCCCCCCCCACCCCACCACCCCACCACCCACCCAAGTCATGGACTTTTTTTTTGAAGAGGTTTACCATGTCGGTTGCACAGATGTCAAAAGCGCTTCGGTATCGTTTTCACTCTGCCGCGTGTTTGTAGTGAGCTTAAATGGGGTATGACTAGGAAAATATGATTGTAGCCTGGAGAGCGGACAGGGAAGAGAGAAGGGTTAGTGATTCGGCCAGATGTAAGCAAATAAGCACGTTCTGCAAGATGAGGCCCTAGGGGTAAAGAGAGAGAGAGAGAGGGGAAAAAATCTCTTTTTTTTTTGTATCCTCGCTCTATGTGTGTGTGTGTGTACGGTTGAAAAACGCGGAAAACATGTAGGCTGAACATTGTAGAGGTGTTAGGAAAATGGCCTTTTAAAGAGCGAGCGTGAGATGTTAGAAGGGAGGGAGAGAGAGAGGGCTGGCTGGCTTCAATGCGGTGCCCATGACGGTACAGTGTGTTGAAGTATCGAATTATTTACAGCATAATCACTCTCTGTCGTAAGTTTAAAGTAGAGAGGAGGGGGTAAAAAAGACAAAAAAGAAAGAATTTTGTCTAGAGTAAAAAAAAAAGAGAGAGAGAAGAAAAGATTCCCAGATCTTCCTCAAAACGAGAGAGAGAGAGGAGAGAGAGAGAGAGAGAGAGAGAGAGAGAGAGAGAGAGAGAGAGAGAGAGAGAGAGAGAGAGAGAGAGAGAGAGAGAGAGAGATTGTGCATAGAAAACACTTCAAAACTCTCTCCCTATCTCTATCCATCCCATAGTCTGGCGACCGTGGGGACACCCCCGAAGACTTGACAACCAGTTCCCTCCATGCCTCTCTCTGTTCTGCCTTTCTCAAGGTTTTATTGAGTTCTAGGCCTGTCCATTCGCTGATGTTGTCCTCCCATCTCTTCCTTGGTCTGCATCTTCTTCTTCCTCCTTGGACAGTGCCTTGCAGTATTGTCTTTGCAAGTCCCTTTTGATCTTGTGACATGTCCATACCATTTAAAACAGACCGTGAAAAAAAAAACAAAAAAACCAGGAGTCAGACACCTCTGGCTTGTAGATCCTCTTCGTTTCTGTCCTCATTCATTTCTTCCATGCTTGCTTTGTGCCTTCTGCGTCAATTGTTTGTTTTTTTTTTCAATGAGGAAATTTCCTGCACAGAGTTTCCAAAAGGTTGGGATATCATCCATATCATTCTCACAGAGAGAGAGAGAAAAGAGAGAGAGAGAGAGAGAGAGAGAGAGAGAGAGAGAGAGAGAGAGAGAGAGAGAGAGAGAGAGAGAGAGACAGACAGACAGACAGACAGACAGACAGACAGACAGACAGACAGACAGACAGACAGACAGACAGACAGTCCTTGTATACATCCACTGGGGTACTGACGGACACATTTCAAAGTCAAAATCTGATAAAGAAAATGTTGACTTTGACTTCATCGATTGAATAACAAGAAACAAACAAACAAAACAAAAACAGACAAAATGAAAAGGAAAAGCATGACAGAAACTACCCCCCCAAAAAAAACAAAAAAGCAAAAAACACCCAAAGACATAACAAAGTAAATGTCAAATACAGCGAGTCCGAAGCGACTGCCTGTGAAAGAAAGTGAAGGCTCCTCTCTCTCTCTCTCTCTCTCTCCTCTCTCTCTCTCTCTCTCTCTCTCTCTCTCTCTCTCTCTCTCTCTCTCTCTCTCTTGCAAGGAAATCAGTTTATGTTGTTGGTATACCAAGGTCCAGTGTGCAACACAAATTTAGCGCACGTAAAAGAACCAATGGCAACAAGACGTCTGTTCTCTCCCAAAATTCTATTGGAAACACCCACCCACCCACACACACACACACACACACACGCGCGCGCGCGTGCGCGCGCACACACACACACACACACACACACACACACACACACACACACACACACACACACACACACACACACACACACACACACACACACACACACCTTCACCTGTCCCGTAGTCCCGGGGACCGTGATAGCACAACTGACGATTTTCAAACCAGCTTCCTCCACTCCCCACGGTCCTCCTTCGCCCTCCGTAGCAGAACGCTCCACCCAAGGCCTGTCCACTCTCTGATGTTGTTTTCCCATCGTTTCCTCTGTCTCACACACACACACACACACACACACACACACACACACACACACACACACACACACACACACACACACACACACACACACACACACACACACACACACACACACAGACTCCGTGTGCAAACGCAAGCAGAACATCTTGCGCACACGTTAAATCCTGTTCCGCTTTTCGTAAGAGTAGGCCATCGGTTGCCGGTGGGAACAGATGACAAAGATTTACAAAACTGCATACACATGGGGGCTTGATGTAAAAAAAGCATATGAGGGCTTATTTCATTATCCTCGATATAAAAAAGAATAGAATAAAGTACACACACACACACACACACACACACACACACACACACACACACACACACACACACACACACACACACACACACACACACACTCATGTCATGTCTGCCTGTGGTCCCTTCTGGGGCATAGGCCGCCAACTAGCTGTCTCCAGGCATCTCGGCTCTGGGCTAGGCGTTCCAGTTGTCCCCACGTCTTGCCCATCTTTTTCGCATCTGCATCCAGGTCCCGGCGCCAGGTATTTCTAGGCCGCCCTCTCTTTCTTTTCCCTTGTGGATTCCAGGTGAGAGCTTGTCTTGTGATGCTGGATACAGGTTTCCGTAGGGTGTGTCCTATCCATCGCCAACGTCTCTGTAGGATTTCTTTCTCAACAGGCTGTTGTCTGGTTCTTTGCCATAATTCTTCATTACTGATCTTGTCTGGCCAGCGTATCTTGAGGATCTTCCTGAGGCAGGTGTTGATGAAGACCTGGATTTTCTTCATGGTGGTGACGGTGTTTCTCCAGGTCTCTGCTCCATACATTAGTATTGGCTTGATGATGGTGTTGAAGAGCCTGGTCTTGGTGGCGATGCTGATGTCGCTTGATCCCCAGACGTTTCTGAGCTGCTTGAAGGCTGCCCTTGCTTTACCGATGCGGGTTCTGACGTCTGTGTCTGTTCCTCCCTGTGTGTCCACGATGCTGCCGAGGTATGTGAAGCTTTCCACCTCTTCCAGCGCTTCTCCTTTGACTGTGATGGGTGTTGCGTTGGCTGCATTTGTCTTGAGTACCTTGCTCTTTCCTCTGTTGATGTTGAGGCCCAGTTTAGCTGAGTTCTCCACAACGATGTTGGTCTTTTCCTGCATCTGTTGCTGGGTGTGGGAGAGAAGGGCCAGGTCATCCGCAAAGTCAAGGTCGTCTAGCTGTTTCCAAGGTGTCCATTGGATGCCATTACGTTTCTGGTCCGCTGAGGTTTTCATGACCCAGTCGATGGCCAGCAGGAACAGGAAAGGAGATAGTAAGCATCCTTGCCTTACTCCGGTATCTACTTCAAAGGCGTCGGTGAGCTGTCTGCCATGAACTATTCTGCAGGTCATTCCTTCATATGATTTCCTGATGATGTTGGTGATTTTCTCTGGCACTCCATAGTGTCTCAGTAGCCTCCAGAGGGTCTGTCTGTCAACGCTGTCAAAAGCCTTCTCATAGTCTATGAAGTTGATGTATAGTGGCGAATTCCATTCCAGGGATTGTTCCAGGATGATGCGCAGTGTTGCAATCTGATCCGTGCATGATCTTTCCTTTCGGAAGCCAGCTTGTTGGTCACGGAGATGTGGGTCTACTGCGTCCTTCATCCGGTTCAGCAGGATGCGGTTAAACACCTTTCCTGGGATGGACAACAGCGTTATCCCTCTGTAGTTGGAGCAGGAACTGAGGTCGCCTTTCTTGGGGAGTTTGATGAGGTAACCCTCTTTCCATTCTGTTGGTATTTCTTCTTCCTCCCAGATCTTGCCGAAGAGCGGGTAGAGGAGCTCCACACTGGTCTCGACGTCGGCTTTCAGGGCTTCTGCTGGGATGCTGTCAGGTCCTGCAGACTTACCATTCCTCAATTGCTTGATGGCGCTGCGGATCTCTTCCTTTGTGGGAGCACTACACTTGATCGGCAGGTCGCTTGCGGCTGTCGGTATCTCTGGTGGGTTTGTAGGAGCTGGTCTGTTGAGTAACTCCTGGAAGTGCTCAATCCACCTGTTCTTCTGTCCTTCGTCATCAGCTATTACTCCTCCGTTCTTGTCTTTTACTGGTCTCTCTGGCTTGGCAAACTTCCCTGATAACTTCTTGATGATGAAGTACAGGTCCTTGGTGCTGTTCTGGTGAGCTGCATCTTCTGCTTCTTTTGCCAATGTCTCCAAGTAGTTTTGTTTATCTGCTTTAATGCTTTGCTTTACAACCCTATTTGCTTCTGTGTATTCCTCTTGGGCTTTTGTTTTTGCTGATCGTGTCCTGCTGTTGTTGACGGCTAATTTCTTTTCTCTTCTTTCTTCTATTTTCTCTAGGGTAGCTGCTGAAATCCATTCCTTGTGTGTGAATGATTTGGGGCCCAGTACTTCCTGACATGTTGAGGTCACTGTCTCTCTCACTCTCTGCCACCTGTCTTCTATCGTCTCCTCTTCAAGCAGCTCTCCTAGGACTTGGAACTTGTTGAATAGAGTGACCTTGAACTCTTCTTGCTTCCTGTTGTCCTTCAGCGCCGTGGTGTTGTAACGCTGGCGTTGACTGGATCCCCCCGTCCAATTTCTCTTCAGCTTCTGCTTCAATCGGGCAACAAGTAGATGGTGATCCGAAGCGACGTCTGCTCCTCGCTTGACGCGTACATCCTGTAGGGAGCGGCGAAACTTCTTCACGATGCAGATGTGGTCGATCTGGTTCTCGGTTGACAGGTCTGGCGACACCCAAGTTGCCTTGTGTATCCTTCTGTGCGGGAAAACACTTCCTCCGATGACCAGGTTGCTTGTGGCACACAGGTCTGCGAACCTCTCCCCGTTGTCGTTCATCTCGCCTAGCCCATGCCGCCCCATGATCTCCTCGTATCCCTGGTTGTCACTACCTATCTTGGCATTGAAGTCGCCCATTACGATGATGATGTTTCTCTTCGGTCTGTCTTGTATGATGGTCTGCAATCTGTTATAAAAGTCGTCCTTCTCCTCCTCCTCGCTGTCGTTCGTTGGGGCGTAGCACTGGATAATGTCCATGTTGATCCTCTTCTTCTTTGTACGGAAAGAGGCTGTCATGATCCTTGGTCCGTGTGCCTCCCACCCGATGAGCGCTCCCTGTGCTGGCTTGGAAAGCATCAGGGCGACTCCCTGGGTGTGTGCAGCATCTTCCTGCTCGTGCCCCGAGAACAGCAGCAGCTCCCCGGAAGTCAGTCGCTTCTGCCCGGAACCAGTCCATCTGACTTCGCTGATTCCTAGGATGGTGAGGTTGAATTTCCTCATCTCTGCGGCTACTTGCGCTGTCTTCCCCGTCTCGTACATGGTCCTGACGTTCCATGTACCGATGGATGTGGTGGTCCTGGTGGAGATGATGGTCTTCGGTCTGACGGCTTCCAGATGATTCTGGCTTTCACCGCCCGACTTCATACTCCTTCCAGCTGGAGGTCCATCCCTCCCCAGGTCCGCGATGTCTGTTAAATTGCTATTTGGCGTTTCTGTAGCTAGAGTTTTTTCACAGGGTGGGGTAGCTAACCCTACGCCAAACCCTCCTCCTTTTTCAGCCGGGCTTGGGACCGTCCTAGGCAGAGTTACACACACACTGCATGTGATAAAACAGAGATATTTTTGTAACGCAGAATTTCCTCGGCGGCATGGTGTCTTTTTCTAATGACTGATCCCCCCCCCCCCTACCTCCCACCTCCCCCATCAAACCGGGCAAGCAATGTCTCCACGGCTAAGTGTTGACTTCTTCTTTTCCCTCAACTTCTTGAGAAGTCATTAGGGAACTTCTTCAGGTAGTGTTTCTGGGGCAAGTTGAACCTGGCATAGCCCACCCATCTCCATGCATCCTCACCTCACCACTGAAGATGGATCGGTGGTCTAGAGGTTAATAACGCGCCGGTCTTGAAAGCGAAAGTCCGGGTCGGAGTGTGGCAGTGGTTCAAATCCCATTTGCGCCCAAAACTTTTCCCCTTATGCATTAGACTATGGGTTGTGGTCTGGGTACTAGTCTTTTGGATGAGACGATAAGCCGAGGTCCCGTGTGTTACGCATCATTGTTCAGCACACGTAATTTTTTTTTTTTTTTAACCCAAAACACGGAAACAAGAGGGTTGTCCCTGGAATAATTCTGTAGGAAAAAGCCACTCTGGTAGGGAAACAGATACAGTTGCAGACAGGAAAAAAAAGAAGAAGAAGAATGGGTAGGCGCTGCGTTTATGGCGACGCGCTCTCCCCGGGGAGAGCAGCCCGAATTTCACGCAGAGAAATCTGCTGTGACATAAAGTGGTATAACATTAATAAAATAAAATAAGAGAAGATCACCAGTTCTATGCTGTAGGTACTAGGCTCTCCGACCCCCAGGTCGTTTATTTATTTAGATCTAGATGTATTATTTGTATTTATTCCTTTATATCAAGGATAATGGAATAAGCACTTATGTGCTTGTTTACATCCAGTCCCCGTGTGTATGCAGTTTTGTAAATCTTGTCATCTGTTCTCAACCGAGACACAATGGCCTACTCTTTCAAAAAGTGGAACAGGACTTGACATGTACGCAAGATGTTCTGCGTGCGTTCGCACACGGGGGCCTCGGTTTATAGTCTCATCCGGAAAACTTTTGGGGGAAGTGGAGTCTGCACTTATGTTAGATCTAACTCCAAAGGAAAAATCCCGTGAATGAGATTCGAACCCGGGTCAGCAGATCACGAACGCACCACTCTAAACCACCAGGCTGTCCGGTCCCACAAAGGAAGAATCCATACCTCCAAAAGGGTCACCCCAGCAGAGACTAGAACCTACAGCCCCCCAAACCATCAGATCACAAGTTCTGTGCCGTAAGTACTATAGGATCTCCCATCCCCCAGATGGTTCCAAACCTGGGTGCATGCTGGATTACAGTCATAAAGCATCACCACTGAATACTGCTTAACTGACACAACAGTAGCGCGGGGTCTTTCCCAGTCGGTGGTCTCCTGGGGGCGTCATACTACATACAGTACATGGCTTGGTGTCGCTAGCAGTGTGTAATCGTATCAGGATTTGCAGCCAGGGAACTGTAGCCTTGGAATGTCACTTGAGAGGAGGCAGAAAAATTTATCCAACAACAGTTACAACCCCCCCAAAAAACAACAACAACAACAACAACAACAAAAACAACAAACAAACAAACGAACAAAACAAAACAAACAAAAAAAAAATACACACATACAAAAATAACAAAAAACAAAAAAACAACCCCCCCAAAACAAAACAAAACAACCCCAACAACAACAACAACAACAACAACAACAACACACACACACACACACACACACACCACACACACACACACACACACACACACACACACACACACACTAACAATAACATCAACAAAAACAACAAACGAACGCACAAAAACCGACAACATAAGCGAAAAGCAACATTTTCAAAAGCAACCAAAAAAAAGGAATAAACAAACAACAACAACAACAACAAAAACAGGCAGTGGACAATTGATTCTCCAATACAAATATAGAATGTCCACAACAAGAGATCCTGTCTGCCTGCCTGTCCTTTACATCTTCCTGAAGACTGCTATTTTTTTCCCCATCCAGTAGTATTTCTTCTCCTTTTCGTTCTACTACCTTAATTCATCAGGCCAAATATTTCAACATTGTTTTGGGCGTTTTTTCCTGTATCAGAAAATATTTGAAAAAAGAAAAAAAAAAGGAAAAAAAATATTTGTAATTGTTAGCCATACAATTGTTTTGATTGAAGAGAGAGAGAGAGAGAGAGAGAGAGAGAGAGAGAGAGAGAGAGGAGAGAGAGAGAGAGAGAGAGAGAGAGAGAGAGAGAGAGACAGACAGACAGACAGACAGACAGACAGACAGAGACAGAGACAGAGACAGACAGACAGAGACAGAGACAGACAGACAGAGACAGACAGACAGAGACAGAGACAGAGAACTAGCTGCGTTACCAAATGGTAAACTCTCATGCACAAACTAATTGAAATGACAAAAATAATCAAAGTGGTAGCACTGGGCAAACAAAGCGGCAAAAACACTGACAAGTTGGTTTCCGGAGACCAGCCAACAGCCAGGGTCCCCCCTCCCTGTGTATCTTTCCCCCCTGGGCTTAATTCTATGATTAGACGACCCTTGTGCAGCTTCGCCCAGTCGCTCCGTCCGCCCTCGACAGGCTGAGGTTATTTCCGAATTTATATTAAAAGGAAACCCCACAACCCCAAGCGCCATCGCACGTTGCCAATTAAAGAGACAAACTTATTACTTCGCCCCTCCTCTTTGTCACCCGCATTCTGTGAGCTGACGAAGTACCCATACCAGCGAAAACATTGAATGTCTTTTCGTGTCACAAGAAATAAAAAGAAAAAGCAGGCAAACCCGAGAAGAAGAAGAAGAAGAAGAAGAAGAAAGGAGGTGATGAGAAGAAGAGAAGAAGCTAGCTGGCAGGAGGAACAACTTCAGGAAAACTGTGATGTTTCGCCGCTAGGGGGAGGAGAACTAGAAGGGAAAAGGAAGGAGGAGGAGAGAAGGAGAGAGTAAAAGAGAGGAAGAAAAGGAAGTCTTGAAGCATTGGTCTGCAAAAATTGCGGCGCGTTATTCTACGAAGCCTTAGCGAGGCATGGGCGCGAAAGCTTGGGGGCTCGTTTGATAGAAAACTCTCGCCTGGGCCAAGTTTGGCTGCTTTCTTAATTCGTTTTCTTCGATTATTTTCTAGGTTTTCCGTCAATCAGAGAACTCCACCAGCACTGCCGTATTTACTGGAGAAAGCAAGCACAAAGTGTGGTGGTGGTGGTGGTGGGTGGTTTGGGGGGGGGGGGGGGGGGTAGTAGTACTGGAGTTAGCCAGCTAGCTAGACACTGACTATATCTATACATACAGAGGAAAGTTTAGGTTGTGTGGGTAAAGAGTTTGTTCTTTTGTTGTTACTACTACTTGTGTCTTTTTTGGGATGGTGTGAGAGAGAGGTTTGGGATCACAAAGGGTTTTTTTTTGTTGTTGTTTGTTTGTTCTGGTTGTTGTTGTTGTTTTCTGGGGTTGTTTTTTCTTCTCTTAAGGCAACAAATTGTCTTTTCTTTGTTTCCTTTTTTTGTCTAAGTGGTTTTCTTTTTGTTTTGTTTTCTTTCGTTCGTTCTTTCTTTCTTTTTATTTCCTTTCTTTAATCACTAAGGATTTTTTTTTTGTTCTGGTTGTTGCTTTTGTTGCTGTTTTCTGTCTTTTTGTTTTATTCTTCTCTTAAAGCAACAAATTGCCTTCTCTTTGTTTTGTTTTTTTCCAGGTGGTTTTCTTTGAGTTTTCGTTTCTTTTCTTTCTTTCTGTCTGTCTGTCTGTCTGTCTATCTGTCTTTCTTTCTTTCTTTCTTTCTTTCTTTCTTTCTTTAATCACTAAGTTGTTTTTTGTTCTGGTTGTTTGTTTTTGTTGTTGTTTTCTGTCTGTTCTTCTTTTCTTCTCTTAAGGCAACAAATTGCCTTTTCTTTGTTTTCTTTTTTTTCTAAGTGGTTTTGTTTGTTTGAGTTTTCCTTTCTTTTCTTTTCTTTCTTCTTTCTTTCTTTCTTTCTTTCTTTCTTTTTCTTTCTTTCTTTCTTTCTTTCTTTAATCACTAAGCTTTTTTGTTTTGGTTGTTGTTTTTGTGGTTGTTTTCTGTCCGTTTTGTTTTTTCTTCTCTTAAGGCAACAAATTGCCTTTTCTTTGTTTGCTTTGTTTCTAAGCGGTTTTCTTTGGGGTTTTTTCCCCCTTTCTTTCTGTCTTTTTTTCCCCTCTCTCCTTTCTTTTTTGTCTAAGTGGTTTTCTTTCTTTCTGTTTTTTTTTTTTGTTCTTTCTTTTTCTCTCTTTCTTTCCTTCTGTTTTTCTTTGTTTTGTTTTTCTTTTCTTTCCCTTTCTTTTCTTTCTGTTTTCCTTTACATTTCAAAAACTTTGTTTCTCTTTCTTTAAACCTTTTTTTTCATTCTTATGTTGACGGATTCAAATGCACTTCTTTTTATTTCAACAACTCTTCAAAGTGATGCTCTTTACATTTCAAACAAACAAAGAAAGAAACGAATAAACACACAAAGAAACTAATAAACAAACAAACACACTGGGCAAAGCAAAACAAAATTGACAGTTTTCATCCTAAACTGTGGTGAATGTATGTATGTATATATGTATATGTGTGTGTTTATTTATTTATTTGTTGATTTATTCTTTTATATCGAGGATTAAAGAAGAATGATAATAAATGGAATTTATATAGCGCTATGACAGAGATGACACATCATGACAGAGACACTGCAAAACCACCACACTTCCATCTCCATTGGTGGAAGACCCCTTTGCAACCTCAGATTTGCAGATGACATTGACCTCATGGGCAGCAGCAAACAAGAACTGCAAATCCTCACAGACAATTTAACAGATCGAGCGAGCGCATACGGCATGGAGGTCAGTACAGAGAAATCAAAGATCATGGTCAACAGCGCAAGTAATGACATCACGGAAATAAAGATGAATGGGAAAACACTAGAAGAGGTGAGCCAATTCAAATACTTAGGCTCCATCCTAACAAAAGATGGCACATCAAACAATGAAGTGGAAGCTCGCATTGCAACAGCAACATCTGCTCTAGTCAGACTCGAGAAGATCATCAGAAGCAACAACATCAGCTTCGGCACCAAATACCACCTTTACAAATCCCTCGTGATATCTATCCTCCTATATGGCTGTGAATCATGGACTCTGACAGCAGAGTTAGAGAGGAGAATCCAAGCATTCGAGAACAAGTGCCACAGAAGACTTCTCAAAATATCATACAAAGAACACAAAACCAATAACTATGTGAAAGAAGAAATCAAAAAGCGTGTGGGCCCCCAAGAGCCTTTGCTCTCCACCATAAAGAGGAGAAAGCTGATGTGGTTTGGTCACACCACAAGACACAACACCCTAGCAAAAACCATCCTGCAAGGAACAGTCGAGGGCAAGAGAAGAAGAGGCCGCCAAAAGAAATCATGGGTTGACAACATCAAAGACTGGACCGCCCAACCCCTACAACACCTCCTACTAGCCACACAGGATCGTGAAGCATGGAAAAAGATCTCTGTTGCGTCTTCTCTCATGTCCCCCCTACGTCCTTTGGGACATGGGACTGAGTGAGTGAGTGAGTGATAGCGCTATATCTTGAAATAACAAATCAAAGTACTCATGTGCTTTTTTTTTTACATCCAGTCTCCGTGTGTATGCAGTTTTTGTGAATTTTGTCATCTGTTTCCATCGGCACACGATGGCCTACTCTTCCGAAAAGCGGAACAGGATTTAACGTGTGCACAAGATCTTCTGCGTACGTTCGCACACGGGGCCTCGGTTTACAGTCTCATCCACAAGACTTTTGGGGAGAGTGGAGTCAGCACTGATGTTAACTCCAGGGGGAAAATTTCCTCCAACGAGAGTCGAACTCGGGTCGTTCAATTGCGAGCGCAGTGTTCTGACCATTATGCTATCCCGTCCAGAGAGAGAGAGAGAGAGAGAGAGAGAGAGAGAGAGAGAGAGAGAGAGAGAGAGAGATTAAAGCAGTGACAGGTCTGCACTTGAAGTTGACCTGGGAGATCGTGGGAAAAAAAATCACCATTCTTAATTCATCAGACACCACCACCGAAATTGGAACCGCGATTTCATATAGATCTAGA
>CM060322.1:51080091-51090091 GCA_030674155.1 Stramonita haemastoma | reverse complement strand
AGCGGAACGGGTTTTTACGTGTGTCTGTGCAAGATGTTCTGCGTGCGTTCGCACACGGAACTTCAGTTTATAGTAACATTCGAAGGACTTTTTTTTTTGGGGGGGGGGGGGGGGGGGGGAGGGGGTGGAGTCGGCACTGATGTCAACTCCAGAGGAAAAATCCTCTTGAACCCGGGTCAGCAGATCATGAGCGCATCACTCTAACCACCAGGCTATCCCGACCCTGCAGAGCCTATGTAGAGTGACGAACACACCTAGAAACGATAGGATGAAGAAAAAAGGCAAATACGTTGCTAGTTCAATGTACAATCTGGAAATAAGATGTACCAAAAAGAAAAAAAGTTGACCAGTAAGTCGAAAGTATTTCGTTTAGAAGCACAATACAAACTCAAAAAAGCTACAGTAAAGCCTCCAACCAGTACAGTGGACAAAATACCCAAAGATTAAAAAGCGCTTGTAAACAAGAACAAAAAAGAACAAAAAACCCCCACATATAATCACTGTTCTCCCTCCCTTACACACACACTCGGCGCGCGCGCGCGCGCTCACGCACGCACGCACACACAGACAGGGTTAAAGTAACAGGAAGAAAAAACGTAACATTTTTTTTGTCATGACCTAATCCGTCTGCTTTTCCTGAATAATTCTGAAGCAAGAACAGTGCAGTGCTGCTTCAAGAAAAAAACAACCAAACACACACCAAAAAAATGGCATTTCCTTCCGAAAAGCAACAGTCTGGTTTTCCAGAATCTCTCTCTCTCTCTCTCTCTCTCTCTCTCTCTCTCTCTCTCTCTCTCTCTCTCTCTCTCTCTCTCTGGGAGAGGGGGGGAGGGGTAGAGAGTGTTAGAACAAGAGCTACGACTACTTCTACAAGGCTTAGTCAACACATACAAGGAAAAAGAAACGGTGATAGATTCTGCCTTGCTTGCTCCCTTCCCTCCCTCCCTCCCTTAATGGCGTAACCAAGTGTCTGGATTTTAACCCCTCTGAGCGTGCAAGAGCGTGTAGGCCTTGTTGGTTAAACGGGCATTTAACCCTCACAATGAGGCGGAACGGACAAATCGCGCAACGTCGAAACATCACTGGGCTTCTCTGGCTGACGGGGGAACGGACGGAAACTTCATGCCAAGGGAGAGAAGTTTGCCGTAAACGAGTTGTCGTCACGCTTCGGCTGTTTCCCGCTCATCCGCAACTCTCATCAGCAACTTGAGGGAAGAGGTGGATGGTGGGGGGAAGGGAGGGGGGGGGGATGGATGGGGAGGGAAGGGGGGTGGGGTGGGGAGAGGAAGTTGAGACAGAAGAGGAAGTGGGTAAAAGAGTGTGAGGAGGAGGAGGAGGGATGATGATGGGTTTAGGAAGAAAACAACGATGAATCAAGATGTGCAACTTCGTAGATCTAGTAAAACTCCTTTTTTTGCAACATAATTTTGTATGTGTTTTTTTTTTTATTATTTATATAGATCTAGTTTTGTTGTATCACTGATTTTGTTTATTTTGATACATAGATCTATGTGCAAGATGGGGAGGGGTATCATTAGTCTGTTATGTTGATTTTGTGGTTCTGTTGGTGTTTTATTGTTGTTACATTTACTGCAAAAAAAAAAAAAGTTTTGTTCTGTTTTAGTCGGAGATGTACTTTTGTCTTGTTTTTGGTTGTTGAGATATTGTCATTGCCTTTACCAAATTCCCATCACGAGAGACCCTAACACCCCCTAAATGATAATTGCACAAAACAGAGAAGATATCTAGATCTTCATCATTTTGATTAGATGCTAAACACAGGCTTATAGAAGCAGCTGAAACAACATTGCGAGGTAGGATGGAATGATTCCAATGATACAAAATGAAAATAAGGTGGAAAATCAAAACCCCCATTCTTCTTCTTTGGAGCGAACAACTCCAAGAGTAAAATAATAAGGAAAACATAATGAATAAAATCAAAATCAAAATCAACTTCTTCTTCTTCTTCTTCTTCTTCACAGTTCTTTTCCTTTTTCTTCTTGTTCTTGTTCTTCTTGTTCTCGTTCTTCTTTTTCTTCTTGTTCTTGTTCTTCTTGTTGTTGTTCTTGTTGTTGTTGTTCCTGTTGTTGTTGTTGTTGTTGTTGTTCTTCTTCTTCTTCTTCTTCTTCTTTCCATTTTTATCTTTTTATACACAGAGGGACCATGTTTTGAACTTGGTTAATCAATAAGACAAAAGGGAAATCAGTACTTTCAGCAATCTTCACAGCTTCCAGAAATTGAGAAAAGTCTTGGGAACAAATTAATGAACCAAACGTATTGACTGGCAATCGCTTGTTGGCTCCACTGATTGTTCACAACGTCTAGTTTCTATTTTTCGTATCGAGTTTTTGTTAACGATGCCTCCCCATCCCCCACCCAAAAATAAGAACAAACAAAAAACAGACAAAATCAACCCAATGTCACCGATTGAGTCTAGTACTGTGCCTGTCCCCATAAATCTGCTTCCATTTCGACATTGAAAATGACAAAATGTGATTGGTCAGTGCATTATTTAGACTACTTTTCTGAATTCTACAGATTGAGCGTGATATATTAAAACACTAAGCTTGTCATTCCCTGAACCATCATGATATTGTGCTGTGCATCTAGAAATCTATGAAGTCATCAAAGTTTTTTTTTCTTCGCGAGCAAAAATGTTTACATCAAAACTCGAAACAAGGAAAGAAACCATACACTTTGAAACCAACAAAACAAAAAAAAATCTCTTACACTAGGAACAACTCCAAAGTTTTCTCATTGAACTTACAACTCTTGGAGACCTGTCACACACAGTGATGCTAAACCAAAGATGTCTATGGTCTATGCGAATCGTGACAATTTCAGCACACATGGAACAAACTCTTTACCCGGAAACCCCTGCCGTTTGGAGCTGTTTTCACTTTGACATGCCATTTGGAACAAATCTTTATCCTGTCAGAACAAAATTCTCTCTCTCTCTCTCTCTCTCTCTCTCTCTCTCTCTCTCTCTCTCTCTCTCTCTCTCTCTCTCTCTCTCTCTCTCTGTGGCAAGAGAAGATGACAGTCACAGAAAGTTTGATACAAAGCGCAAGCACATTTACTTTATGCCTGAGGATGATGATGGCGAAAACTTCGAAAACTCTTTGTCTATAGCTTGGACAGTTGGTTCTTTGTTCCATTTTTTTTTTGTTCTTTCAGGGAAGGAGGTGGGGGTATATAAGGGAAGGTGAGGGAAGAAAGAAGAGAGAGCAGAAAGATAAAGAGAAGAGCAGGCCAGAAGCCAAGGATGATGAGACGAGGCTGAGTTGTCCCCCTCCATTTTGACACAAGTCCACCGTCATACATACAAACCTAGACGTCTCTTTTCCTACTCGTCAAAAGACAAGATTTTAAAACCACAAGTGATGATTTGGCAAACTGCAAAAAATCAGGAAAACAGCTTACAATACAGGGGGGGGAAATGGCAGAGAGGAAATAAAAAATAATAAAACCCACCCCAACAAACCCAACTACTTCAGAGTTAAGCTGAGAGAGAGAGAGAGAGAGAGAGAGAGAGAGAGAGAGAGAGAGAGAGAGAGGAAAAGAAAAGGAGGAACTCAAAGAGTTAAGCTCTTCAAAACTTTTTTCCTCTCTCCTCCCCTCAAAACGTTGACGATGATTACACACAAACCATGATGCTAAAAGACACATACATTTTCTACAAGGAAGACAAAACAAGAAGTGGGTTTTTTAGGGGGTAGTAGGCCTCTAATAGAAGAAGAAGAGGAAGAAGTAGAAGAAAGAAGTGACGTACGTAGCAGACAAATGAGGGGGTGGGTTGGGGTGGAGGTGGGGTTGGGGGTGGGGAGGGGGTAGAGAACTTGGGAAGGGTATGTTCTGCATGGGAGATGAGGGGAGGGGGGACTGCAAGCAAGAATGATGATGGGGGCAAGTGGGGGAGGGTGAGGGTGGGGGGGAAGTGTGAAGATGTAAGGAATTTGACACTGAAGGGGGTCCGTGATGCTTGGGTTGAAAGGCGTGGCAGCGATGTGCTGCTGCTGCTGCTGCTGCTGCTGCTGTGGAATCAGCAGTTTGTCAGCATCTACATTGCTTGCACCCTGAGGCCAACGACTACAAATCAGGCGTGAATGGTAGGGAGGGAGAGGGGGGAGGGAGGGAAGGGAGTATGGGGGGTATGGGGGGTTGGGGAGAGAGAGAGAGAGAGAGAGAGAGAGAGAGAGAGAGAGAGAGAGAGAGAGAGAGAGAGAGAGAGAGGAGAGAGAGAGAGAGAGAGAGAGAGAGAGGATGGATGAGCGAGAAGGGGGGGTTAGAGGTATGGGGGGAGGGGGGGCGTTGGGGATAGAGAGGGGGAGAGGGTAGAGGATGGATGAGCGAGAGATTTTGGGGAGAGTGACACAAGAGAGAAGACAAACAGACGATAGGAGATTATGCAGTAAGCAGAGAGACTTTGGTAGTGTCTTGTTGATTGCACATCGGTCACGAATTGTAAACAAAGAATAAGGGAATTGTTCATATAAACCTTTATCCCTCCTTTCATACGCAAAGTGTATCTCCGTCATGAGTGTGTGTGCGCACGTGTGTGTGTGTTGCGGTGTAAAGATGAATCAGCACTACAAAAAGATACGTTAAACCTAGGTAGGATCTAAGACATAGTGTACAAACGTGCACACCATCATTATCATACATTCTACATGATCTCATTACCCTAAGCAGAATAGCAAAAAAACAAACAAAATGTTTCCCACATTTTGCTGATTCATTTATTATGCGTGCTATTTTCTTATTGAAACTACTACTACTCCAGACGCCCACATAGGGTCATGTTAGGCCCAAGATGCATGATGTGGAGCGGGGCTTTAAATAAACTGATGCTTCATATGCCTTTCCCTTGCTGTATTATTATTATTTGGGGACGGGATACATCAGTGTTCAGAGCACTTGTATTCCCCAAGCTAAGGTTAAGCACCATCGAACTTGGTTACCAAGTGGATGGGTGACCGTTTGTACGCCTTGGCTTCAACACAGTCCCCTAGTTCACCCAGCTGTAAATGGGTACCTGCCCTCTTTAGCGTCAGGGAAGGTAAAGCAGCGAGAGAGAGGAGATGGGCTCCGCCCTCAAAATGCTGGCCCCTAGAGAAGCTGAGGTCTCTGATGCCTCGCTCCCCTACGACCACATAGGTTATGGGACACCCTATTATGGTTTGTTTATGTCGGATATATATTGAATGACATGTGTTTAAACCTAATACATAAGAATACGGTTAACGAACACAGTTCCAAAGACACCATAGGGAGAATGGTTAGGACAGGAAAACTAGATATAATTCTAGTTTGTATCCCAGAACCTAAATGCAAAGTATCCCTTCAAAGTGAAATGACGCATTTTTTGTTAACTGCAATTTGAGCATTTTAAGAGTGATATTAGAAATCAAAATGAAACAACAGCAACACAGAGTAGGCAAAGCCGAAACATAGACAACGTATTCACATTTTCTTGGCACCAAAACTGAAAAGTGACAAAGTAAATTTTCTCAGTTGATTGTATAAAGATAAGAGTCATTCAACTAAAAAGTTGCAAATTGGGATGGACAGGTGCAAGGTAAGAACGAAAGAAAGAAAGAAACAGACAAGCAAAGGGAATACAAACAAAGGGGAGAAAATAACAGGAAAGGAGAAAACTCATACACAGCATTTTCATCAGATTTAGATTCCTCATAGGGATATGGAGGTGGGGAATGGGGGTGGGGGTCTGTCAGTTTAAATAGCATCCCTTACCATTTGAAATTCTTAAGAAAAAAGAGCAAAGCATACGAAATTCTTTTTGTTGCTTTGTAGTAAAGTAAATTACTTGAAGCCATCATAATCAGCACTTCTTTTGATTTTAAATAACTTTTTCATTGCCAAATGTAAAACACTGAAGAGTTGTGACAAAGTGCGTCAACCAACTTTGTCACAATTTACAATTAAAGTCAAACAGATGAAAAAATTAACAGCACTGCATTCAGCTTTTTTCCTTTCCTAAAAAGCAACTTATCTACAGCCATTGAATCAGCACCTATGCTAAGTAGCTTTATCATTACAAAAAAGCGTTAGGTGATGAAGAGATGTGACAACGCGCGTCAAAGCACTTTGTCCCAATCTTGAACTTAAAGTCAAACAGTTAAAAAAAAGTAATAGTAATGTGTTCAAAGGGCTTATTTGTTTGTTTTTTTCACAAAGCAACTAATCTACTGCCATGAATTTTTTTCTACACTAAATAGTTTTGTCATTGCAACGTGCTGGTGATGAAGATTTGGGACAAAGGGCATTGACGCATTTGTCACAATTTAGAACTGAAGTCAGAAACTTGACAAGAGTGTATGTGGGGCTTCTAAAATGCTGAAGCAGTGCATGTTATTAAACTTAGATTGATTTAAAATGTGTTCTCTTTTTGCCATCGGGGAGATAACATGGTGTGTCACAGTTGGGACATAGTGCCTGAACCCTCTCAGGGGTCTCGACGCGCTTTGTCACAAATTGAGACACGAATTGCATTGTTGAGACACACTGCGTCAGTATAACACACTATAAGATATTAGCTTGTAGCTCAAAGCTTGCACTTTGTATAAACTGCGCGTTTTGTATCTGAACTGAAGTCTATTCAAATCAAAATACCACACACACACACACACACACACACACACCACACACACACACACACACACACACACACACACACACACAACAACAACAACAACAACAAAAACAACAAACACGGGAGAGCCAACAAACTTACAGTTAAAAGTTTCTTTTTTTTAATGTAATGAAATCATAGATTATCCCAATTTCAACAAAATTTAATAACCAGTGTACATAATTATTAACATTTTTTCAACCAATTTCCTATGTATGTCTAAAACTCTATAAAGATTTTGTCTGCATAGTGGTTTTTTTTTTTTTTTTCATTTTTGATCGCATCAGATCATTTCATTCTGTAAAAAAGAGAAGTCGAAGCAGTGAACAAGCGCGCCTCTCCCCTACTAATAAAATCAAACAAAAATAAGAAGAACAGAAAGCTGTAATAAAGAGAAATGATTTTTAAAAATTGATTTACAAGACAGATAACAAATAAATAAACAAACTAGCAAACAAAAAAAGCAACAAAGAACTAAAGTAAAACTAGTCCATAATTATACTCCCGTATAAAACCCTTTTTCCTTATCGAAAGGTCAGAGACAATCTGACAAGTAAATCTTTTTTAGTTACATCTTCTCTGTCTACGTCACACAACTGATGCAACAATACATTACAACATTTTCGACCAATAACTTTGCATCATCAGCATAATGTATTACAATATCTCTAGCTCTACTGCATACAGAATGAGGGCTACAGATACTAAGCATCCATCAGTGTCAGAAGACTATGGAGCTGCACTGTAGGTTCTAGAGCAGAAAAGCCCGGGTGAGTATTGAGGGCAAGCTGTTACCCATGCAGCAGACCCTCCGTCTCCAGGAATGGTCCATTGAAAAGGCAATCGCCGATACGAATGGTTCCAGTGCCGTTGCAGGAGCCGCCAGAACGTTGCCATAACAGCCCCGAACCGCCCTGGGGACTCCAACTCCCCAATTTTCCTCAGGGATGGTGTCTAAACACGACACCTGTGTGCACATTTATTTTATTATTATTATTATTATTATTATTATTATTATTATTATTATTATGATTATGATTATGATTATGATTATGATTATTATTATTATGTTGTCACTCGCTCCTACCAGCACGCAATGGCTTGTTTTTCCGAAAGGCGGAACGGGTTTTTTAGCATGTCTGCATAAAAATAGATGAAACTCAAACCACCACTACTTGTATGTATTACCCAACTTAACCAACACATTTGTTTAAAACCACAGAGAAAAACAAACGCCTGAAACAAAAAAGCTATCTACTTATGTCTGGAATGAATAGATTATATACACTTCATATACTTATCGTGCACTCAACGCAAGAAACAAACATATGACATAATACAAGCAGAATAACCTCGTATATGCTTTGGCGTGATATATGTGAGGGGAAAAGGTCTATGTAAATCTGCTTTGTGCAATTTTGTGTTTGCATGAAATTGCTTGTTTTTGAAACTACCATATTTAGTGAACTACCATTTTTGGTGTCTCAGTATGGGGCAATTAAAAAATATGTGACGCTCCACCATGAAATGAGTCCCATTGCACCAGAGGTCAATGTTTAGCTATTGGCATGTTGTTATTCTGCAAATAAAAAAGCTACTCAATACAGAAATCAGATTGAAAATCAGACACTCCTATGAAAAGTTATTGCAAATTGAAATGAGAGACTACTGAAAGTGACAAAATGAGAAATTGACAAGTTTCGAACTGTTATAGGTGGTTAGAATGAGCGCTTGGGAGTTTTTAAATATGTTTATAAAGCAAGAGGAAGCAATATTACACACTGATACTTCAGTACAAGGTAAAAGAATGACTATAGTTTATTAATCAATTAAAATCTCAAATCAACAACCTGACTCCTAATCGAAAAAATGTGGGACAGGTGCGAAGCGACTCATTTCGTGGTGGAGGTACAAATATCAATAAAGAAAATATTCGACGGTAAACATGAAACTTATAAAAAAAAAATCACTTTTGTTCTCAAAAAAGGGATAGACATTTAACAGGCATTTTGAACACTTAGTCTAGTCGTAAAAGAGGAAAGCTGTAATTTATGTTCTTTTACTAACTTCTTTAAATCTGAGTGGTAACGTTGATATTTTCTGAAAAAGAAACGACAAATTTTGCATAATAATCCAAATGCCTAGCTAAGTATGCCACCCAAACTGTTTTCTCCTAAGAAAAAAAAAACTTTCGTTTTAATTGATGATAGCTTCTGTCAAGAGCTTCAAGAAAGTAACAGCAACAGCTGTAGCAGCAGCAGCAACAACAACAACAACAAACGTACGGTATGGAACAAAACTCTCTTTTTGTTTCACAAGCTTCGTGTAAACAGACCGCAAAAACTTAACTTTTCGACAGATAAACGATCTTCAAAAGTTTCCGTCATTATTCGGATGAACACAGATGTCATCCCGACCTCCCTACTGCTTCTCTACTCCACCCGTCTGTCTACCCCTATCTCTCTCATTCTCCTCTCTTCCAAAAAAGCATCTCAACTTCAGTGTAGGCTACACGAAGACTCACTCACAGGGTTCTTCAGAAAGATACTGGTAGAGAGTATTATTATCAGCTTAGCTCTTGTCGAACAAGGAACCCTCAGCTCACCTATCCTACATTACATAGATCGCCATGTGAAAATCCCATCCCATCACTGGCTTGTGCTTCGGAGCCAGACCTAGCACTGCCGCGCGTGACACGACCAGACAGGTGAAGGAGGGGAGGGAGGGGGAAAAGGGGGGGGGTTAGTTTGATAGACAGGCCGCCATGTTGCAGAGGGCGTGTCAGTTTCATTCCCCCCACCACCAGCATAAAAACTTTTTTTTACAAGCGCCTTGAAAAACTGCAGAAGAGCGCGATTCCAGCAGCGTGACAGCAGGACAGCGCGATAATGTTAAGAGAGATTCGCTCCACGCTTTTCTCCAACAACCCCTTTTCCTTGGTTGTTAAAAAAAAAAAAAAAAAAAAGGGAGGGAGGGAGGGGGAAATCATTTTAACAGACTGGGCACGCGCGTGCGGATGTCTCTCGCGCGCATGTCAGGAGAAGATGGCGGTGGAATGTCAACATGCTAACGCGAGAGTAACGATCGCGGCTCGTTACTCCTTTAGCAGTTTTCGTTTCCTCTCCTACCGTTTACCTCCCTCCTCCCCCCTCTCCTCGTCCTCCTCACCTCCCTCTTCCACTCTCATCTCTTCTACTAACCCCTTTCCTAGTCTCCCCCATATATTTTTTAACGGTCTCCTAAACTTACATCTTTCCAGCTACTTTCCTCCTACCCCTCTCCATAACCGTTAGTTTTTTTTTCATTTTTTTATATTCTGTCTCACTCTTCCACTTACTCCTCATAACT
>CM060322.1:51055091-51062591 GCA_030674155.1 Stramonita haemastoma | reverse complement strand
GGAACGGATGACAGAAACATAAATCCCCAAAATGCACACAGGTGTGGGGTTTAAACACCCTACCCGAAGTCGGAATAAAGAAGGTAAAGGTGTCCATTAACCTATGTGTTCGTAGGGGAGCGAGGCGTCAGAGACCTCAGCTTCTTTAGTTCTAGGGGCCAGCATATTGAAGGCGGCGCCCATCTCCTCTCCCTCGCTGCTTTACCTTCCCTGACCCTAAAGAGGGCAGGTACCCATTGACAGTCGGAATGCAGCTACCTAAATGGTTGGGGTGGAGGGAAAATACGATCACATTCGCATAAATCGCACCATTAATGAACCTCTAGCTCTAGAACGAAAAAAAAAAATCTCTGTGTAGCCGCCATGGCGCAGTGGTTAGCGCCGTGGATTCCGGACTGGAAGGTCGCGGGTTCGAATCCCATAAGTCATAGGGATTTTTTCGGGCTCCGGCCGGCTCCTACCCAGAGTGAGTGTGCTGTGGGCTCAATGGGGAGACTGGGACCACGCAGTCGAGCTTCATCCACTTTACGGATGCGAATTTGAGAGTGTTGCTCAAATTACCTGACCAACACTGCAGGTGTCTGTATCTCTCAGGCCTGGTTGACGCCGGGATATATTATGACAGTAAGCGTAGAGAACAACCCTGTCAAGTAGTCTCAAAGCGGATGCACCTCCACAGCAGCATCATTACATCATCCTCATCATCATTGATCATCATGCAATAATAAAAATTGCCTCTGATTCGGTGGCCTCCGTTGCTCTGGTCTCATGGTGACCTCAGATTCGGTTTCCCCATACGCTTCTGTGCCTGTGGTGAATTTGTGTCAAAGCCTTTGGGGTTGGGGGTTCGTGGGGAGGCGGTCGTTGGAGGGACGTTGTGGTGGTCGCCACCTTGGGTGGGTGACTCACTCAGTCTGGCTCCGCGACTGAGCTAATACTGTCGTTAGTAGGGGGCTTAGTAGGTGGTGTCCTGCGTATGTTAGCTCAGAACAGGCACCACTGAACACCACAAAGTGACCCAGCAGAAGTGCAGGGCCCCTCTGGCTGGTGGCCCCGCGGCGGCCTAATATTGATGAGCTCCCTGTGGACTCCCGACCCCGGGGGTGAGACACAACGAATCTGGGTATAGCTGTGGCGGGGAGATTGAGATGAGCGGCGTGGGAACAGCAGTACGGGAACGTCACAGAAGACGAGGCAGCAAAAAAAAAAAAAAAAAAAAAAAAAAAAAAATCTCTGTGTATGTGTACTGGTTGTAAATTGACCCATCCACTTCCTCAATTTTTTTTCTCCCCCAGGGTGGCACAATACAAGTAAGGGGTATTTGGTTTTTATCGTTGAACACGCGCGCGCACGGTCAAACTACATACATACAAGCTTTCTTGGGGGTGGATGGATGGATGGTAGGTAGCAGGGGCAGAATTAAGGGGTATTGGAATCTATAGAGACCAGTCAGGGTTGATTGCTTGTATAGTAGACTTGGCATGAAGGCCTACTACTAGGCCCACCTACCTACCCGTGCCCGAGCTAAAGACGGAATAGAAGAGGGTAATAGAGTGAGGGGTTGTAGTGAGGGAGTGAGTGAGGGAGTGATGAGGGAGGGAATGAGGGATTTGAGAGCTGTGAGGTGATTAACAACAGGCGGAGGAAATGAGGGCTCGTGTAGCGCGGTAAAAGAGAGGATGGAACTTTTTTTTTTTTTTTTTTTTAACAGAGGATGGAATTATCGAGTTGTTTTTCTCTCTCCTGGCTTTCTGAATCGATCTGTCATCTTTCTGGGTGGTTGTTGTTGTTGGTGCTGTTGGTGGTTGTAGTGGTGGTGGTTGTGGTGGTTGTGGTGGTGGTGGGTGGTGGTTGAGATGGTGGTGAAGGTGGTGGTGGGTGGTGGATGGTGGTGGTTGAGATGGTGGTGAAGGTGGTGGTGTGGTTGTGATGGGTTGTAATGGTGGTGTTGTTGGTGGTGATGGTGGGGGTTGAAGAGATCGTGATGGCTAATGGTGGGGATGGGGAGGGGATGTAGGGGATGGTAGAGGCGATGGTGTGGGTAATGGTGTAAATAGTGGTGGTAGTGGTTTTGGTGTTTGTGTTGTGTTGTTGTAGCTTTCGTTGTTTGTATTCTTTGATGTGTCTGCTGAATCGCATTTATCGTTGTCGTTGTTTATGGTTGTAAACTGCTTTGATGTCGTCTCTGATGAAGAAAAAAGGTATCATGGTACGTAGATCGAGACAATTAGATGATCTGATATGAGCCTTAATCATCATCATCCCTCCCCCGCCCCTTCCCGCCCCCACCCCCCACTCCCGCCAACAAAACAATAAACAACAAACCGCAAACGCTCAAAACAAGACCAAAAAAGTAACAGCAATAACAACTGGAACAAAAAAAAACCCAACCCAACTGAACAAATAAACAACAATTGCAAGAAATACAGACATACAGACAGATAGACAGACAGTCAGGCAGACAGAGACAGACAGAAAGACAGTCGGGCATACAGACAGACAAACAGATAGACAGACCGTCAGGAGGGTAGCGACAGACAGAAAGACAGACAGTCAGGCAGACAGATACAGACAGACAGATAGACCGTCAGGCAGACAGAGACAGAAAGACAGACAGACAATCAGGCAGACAGATACAGACAGATGGACAGACATATAGACAGACAGACAGACAGACAGACAGACAGACAGAAAGACAGTCAAGCAGACAAGAAAAACAGACATACAGACGAGTCAAAAACAAAAACAAAACAAAACAAAAAAAGCCGTTGCTTCAGCTCGGTAGCTAGTGCCATGGAATTTCAAGTGGGAATACATTGCCCTGTGTTTAATTCTCCCCTAAGCTCCATGCTACAGGGGGGAACGGGGGGGGGGGGGGGGGGGGGGATATCAGGGCAGGGGGCCGACTTCTCCTCTGTCCGAGTATGCTGTGGACTCAGTGGGAGGAAGACCGGGACAGACCTCTGCACACTCTAGTTTTATCTAATCAACACCTTGAAACACTTGAGCTCGTAGAAGGTGTCTAGTCTGTATCTCTCGGGCCTGTACTGGTTAACATGGGATTAAGATAGGAATGGAAGTACAGTACACAGCACAGTCTTTGTAGTGTCATTTGTGACGCTCCACCACATAAGTAGTCACATTGCACCAGAGGTCAGTTTTTAGTTATTGACAAGTTATTGATCTGCAATAAAAAGGCTATTCAATACAAAAAAAACCAAATTGAAAATCGGACAATTCTGTGCAAAGTTATTACAAATTAAAATCATAGACTGCAGGATGTGACAAAACGAGAAACGGGCAAGTTCATTTTCGTAGCAGGTTGTCAGAAAGAGGGCTTGGGTATTTTCAAAACACATGTAAAAGCAAAAGGAAAAAACAACAACTATGCTTTGATATTTCATTACACGGTAGAATGACAGACATCGTTTAATAATCGATCAAAATCTCAAAATTGACAACTTGACCCCCACTTGCCTTTAATGGCTCCTAGCGCAAAATTGGGTAATGTGCTAAGCAACTCATTTCCTGGTGGAGCGTTACATTTTTATTTTGAGATACATTGGCAAACCAGCAGATTTATCGCCATTGTTCTCTTTATTTAGTAGAAAGAACTTAACAAGATTCAGTGGCGTGGCTCTTCCTGTCTTTTGATCTGCTCAGGTTTTGGTACTGAACATCATCTTGCACACACGTTAAATCCCGCTCCGCTTTTCGGAAAAGTAGGCCATTGTGTGCTGGTGGGGGAACGGTTGACAGAAATGACAAAACTGCATACACACGGGGAATGGATGTAAAAAACAACAAGAACACATGAGTGCTTATTCCATAATCCTGAAAATAAAAAAAGATTTAAAAAAAATTCCACGCCACAGGAGTCGGTGGAGTTGTCGATGAAAGAAGCTGGCGGTCTGCGTGTTTCCTTTAACCTCGATCTTGCCTTGAAAGACAGTCGTCATAAGGTGCTCCTGTGTTTATGGCGTATGGCCTACATGTCTTCATTTTCTTTTAGTTATCAATGATAGACGTTTTCTTGTTGTTCTCAGTTCGTGTAGTAAGTATGCTTTCACTTGTTTGCTCTTTTTTTTTATCTGTCCAGCTGACCTGCGCAACTTTGTAGGAATATTCAAAGATTAGTTGCTCTGGTTTTTTGTCACCATCTTTTCTTAGTGTCCAGAATTGGCAGTCATAAGGGGTGTTACTGACTTTTCTATAAACTGCTACTATTTTAGGCAAAATATTAATGTAACAGGGGACGGGATAGCTCTGTGGTCAGAGCACTCGCTTTCCCCCAGCCTAAGTTAAGCAGCATCGAGCGTGGTTACCAGTTGGATGGGTGACCGTTTGCATGCCTTGGCTTCAGCACAGTTTCCCCGTTTCACCCAGTTGTAAATGAGCATCTGCCCTCTCTTTAAAGTCAGGGAAGGTGAAGCAGCGAGGGAGAGGAGATGGGCGCCGCCCTCAATACGCTGGCTCCTAGAGAAGCTTAGGTCTCTGATGCCTCACTCCCCTACGACCACTTAGGTTAGGAACACCTTTACCTTTACCTTTGTATAGCATGACAGGCCATGCTTAGCATTTCAATGCTTTCCAATCTCAGCTGGCATCGAATTCTGGATCTTTTCCAGGTGTTGTTGAGTTGGACCGTTCTGCTTTGAGCCATGCCTGTTGTTATTATGTTTCTGGAACATGATTCATTATTTGTTTCGACAAAGTCGAAACATCTTTTGTCTGTCACATTCACAGTGCGCCAATACAGGGGTTAAGAAATGGACGTGTATAAACTTATTTACAAAAAGGGAACAATGAATACCTTGGTTGGATCTGACTTAGCTTCCTGTTACTGCCCTGAAGACTGATGGCTTGGGCATAGATAGCGCAGAGTCTCTCAGGCAGCAGTTCTTGAACAGGTTGAAGGTGACAGGTAAAAGGTGTCCCATAACCTGTGTGGTCGTAGGGGAGCGAGGGGTCAGAGACCTCAGCTTCTCTAGGAGCCAACATATTGAGGGCGGCGCCCATTTCCTCTCCCTCGCTGCTTTACCTCACCTGACCCTAAAGAGGGCAGGTACCCATTTACAGCCGGGTGAACTGGGGGGACTGTACTGAAGCTAAGATGCGTAAACGGTCACCCATCTACTTGGTAACCACGCTCGATGCTGATTAACCTTAGCTTGTGGAAAGCGAGTGCTCTGACCACTGAGCTATTCCTCCCCAAAGGTGACAGACCCTTTCCTTAACCAGGCTGCATATCGCATACTGGCCATATTTATTTATACATGCTGATAATAATGGCTAAATACTCATCCTTTATAGGATGCAAGTTCCCCCAATGGGGGTGTCGGGAGCCTGCCAGTATAAATAACATCCTCACCTTATGGAAATTCTGTGCTAGGAATTCCCTTCCCGTCTATCTGTTTCTGCCTTGTTTCTTTTCTTCCTGTCACTTTTTGGGGTCCATTTTTTGCCTTCTTGGTCCATATACATAAATATAATTTGATCGTTTGATTGCGTCTAATATTATACAAGAAGAGAGTTAAGGCATTGGCAGCTCTACACTTTACGTTTACTTTAGAGATAGTAAAAATCTCTCTTTTTTAAATTCTTCAGATGATGTTTCCGAGATTCGAACCCACAGCTTCATGGATGCGCAGACATCGAAGTCGAACGTTCGGCTATAGTGATCGTTTGGTGAAAACCTATAAACATGTGAAACGTGTTAAGTGTCACAGTCAAACAGCCTTTGTAGGACGTAAAACAGGATACGAAAAGGTAAAGCACCTATTAAACGCTATGAACACTTAAGAAAAGTGAAAATAGATCTTTTGAGCCTGGAACATTAAATAAGGCCATAAAACACAGTCTCTTTACAGAACTTCAGACGCTCTAATGCTTTCATAGGCTCCGAAAAAGTGAAGGAAAATTGTAGGCAATATATCCAGCATTTGAAGACTAGGCCTGCTTTTTTGGTCACATAATATTGTTGATATTTAAACCTTGGACATATCACTGTTGTTTGTGGTGTTTTGGGGTTGTTTTCTTTTGTTTGCTTTTGTTTTGTTTTGTTTGTTGGTTGGGCTGTTTGATGGCTTGTTTGTTTGTTTATTTACATAGAAATACTTTATTTGTGGGAAATAAGAAAAGGGATCTTCTACAGCATTGTAATGTACAATACAATACATGGCAATACAATACAATACAATGCAATACAGTACAATACAAGACAATACAGTACAATACAATACAATATAATGCAATACAATACAATAAATGCAATACAGTACAATACAATGCTATAGTTCTGTGTTGTATTTCCTTGAGAAAGAGCTTTGCCACATACTAGCCTCACCTTTCTTTCCTGTGTTTTCTCTCTCAGCCTGCATAAATATATCTCTTTGCCTGTGAGTGTGTAGACTTTTATCACAAAATGCCATCAGACCTGTCTCTCTTGAATGAATAACATACTAATATTACCATAAAGAATTCTCCTGCTGCCGAGGGCCCTTTATCATGCGTGAAATATGTATTGCATATCAGGTCAAGATCTGTAATCTAATCTAAAATGTAAACTGGAATGCGGCGGAAAAGAATGGGCGAGGAATATAAACCAAGAGTGGCTTTGAACCCCCGATCTGTCACCTTCTTGAGAAGAAATTTTAACCACAGTACCCCACCAAAACCATCTTTTTTGGAAAACAATAATTTTCTTTCCAGTAGTACATAATTAGAAGCAAGAAGAGGGGGTGTGGAGAAGAAAGAAACAAAATCAGTCAAGCACACACAGCTACTACTGCCTCGACGAGCGCCTGTGCATGATCATCATTGTGCCGTACCCGAGCGTGACAGAATCGTTTAAAACGCCATGGATAATAGCACACCGGCAAAGCACACACACACCACACACACACACACACACACACACACACACACACACACACACACACACACACACACACACACACACACACACACACACACATCACAACACACACACACACACACATACACAACACACACACACACACACACACACACAAACACACACACACACACACACACACAACACACACAACACACACAACACACAACACACACAAACCACACACACACACACACACCACACACACACACACACACACACACACACACACACACACACACACACAACCCCACCCCCCCCCCACCCACACACACACCACACACAACCTGTCGACGGTGTATGTGTGCGCGGCAGGGGTAGGCCTAGTAGGATTTACCTTCTTGGATACCACCACCGCTGCTGTTGGTGTTATAGCAAAGCGCCTATAGCCTAGTCGGGTGGGTGGGTACAGTGCATGCATGGAACTATATACCTAGTGTTAGCCCTGGAGTCGGTCCACCCCACAAATCACTCTGCTGATCTGACTTGGCGTGGAGCGAACGGAGCGGGTACAATACAACTGTGGGAGCGAGCGAGCGAGTGAGGGAAGGTTTGGAGGTGAATTTTTTTTACAGTCTGTTCTT
>CM060322.1:51027591-51042591 GCA_030674155.1 Stramonita haemastoma | reverse complement strand
TTTTTTAAAAGGAATCTATGAGTAGTAAAAAGCAATAACAACGAGAACAAAAATACCAGACAAGCTCACCAACTAAAGCTACACAAACACATACATATACGTGCACGTGCGCGAGTGTATATCCCCCCCCCCTCCCCCGACACACACACACACACACACACACACATGCACACACGTATGCATATACACACACTTACACACACACACACGCGTGCGTGCGCGAGCAAGAAAAAAGAAACAACAAACAAAGGTAACAAACAGGATAATGGCTCCGCTTAATCTCTGAACAAAAGATACCAAACTCTGGGCACCCTTGGTATGGGACAGTTAGCAGTAGGTGGGCTAGTGGTGGGTGAGATTCGGAAAAAAAAAGAAACGGGGGGGGGGGGGGGGGGGGGGGGGGGGGATAAGAGGGGATGGTAGTGGTTAGGGGTGATTAGTAGATGTCTATTAGTATGATATCTTTGATGATACTCTGATTTTGAAAAAAAATTTTTGACCCCTTTGAAATGCTACAAACATTAAATGAGGTGTGCGCGCGCGCGCGTGCGTGCGTGCGTGTGTGTGTGTATATGTGTGTGTGTGTGTGTGTGTGTGTGTGTGTTACAGTTGTCAGTTGTTTTGTTGTTGTTGTTCCTCTTCTCCTCCTTCTTCTTTAGTTTTTTCTTCTTTCTTTCGTTCCTTTATTCTTTTTCTTCGACATTTTAAAAAACCTAATCTTAATCTTTATGTCTATTATTTTTCCTATAACAATAATGATATTAATAGCAAACGACATGCGTTTGGGTGCGTGTGTGTGCCTGTGCGTGCCTGCGGTCCGTGCATGCTCGTGCGCGCGGTGTGTGTGTGCATGTGTGTGTGTTTAGCAGGTGAGAGAGACAGGTGAGAAACAAAGACAGAGAATGGAGAAGGTAGCCCTGCCTCCCCCGCCCAACAAACGTCTGATCAAGACAGCACTGCATCAGGCTGTGCTGGACATTCGTTTGCATCAGGTCAGTTTTTTTTTCCTTTCCCAAATTTTTTTTGGTTTTGTTGGTTTTTTGTTATAATTAAGCATTGCTGTTGTTATCATCTTCATTATTATAATCATCAACATTAACAGCATTATTATCATTTTCAGAATCGACAATCATCAGAATCATCATCATCGTCGTCGTCGTAGTCGTCGTCATCGTCGTCGTCGTCGTCGTCGTCGTCATCATCATCATCATCATCATCATCATCATCATCATCATCATCATCATCATTCATGTTCTTTTAAATGATTTTTTAAAAATTTTACTGCTGAGAGTCGTTTTCAAAAAATGATGTTTGTGAATTCAGTTGTTGTTTTATGAGAGACAACAGGCGATATTTTTTCCCCTCAACATTTCTATTGATGTGAATGGAAACTTGACTATAACGGTGATGATGATTTTTGCCTTTAGTATTTGTTTTCTTTGTCGGGGTCCTTATCATTCGAATCAGATTGCCTCAAGTGTTCTTTAACTGTGATTCTCTCTCTCTCTCTCTCTCTCTCTCTCTCTCTCTCTCTCTCTCTCTCTCTCTCTCTCTCTCTCTTCTGGTATCCAGGTACGACTACTCGTGGCCCGACACGGGGTGAACGTGGATTGTCGGGACATGCATGGCCGCACTCCACTGATGCTGGCCTGCATGATCGACAACGAGGAGCATGGCTTCAAAATGGCCTCCATCTTTCTCAAGGTCTCGTCTGTGAACAGAGAGAGAGAGAGAGAGAGGAGAGAGAGAGAGAGAGAGAGAGAGAGGAGAGACGAGAGAGAGAGAGAGAGAGAGAAGCAGATAATTTTGTGAGTATGTAAATAGCAAAAATGAAATGAAGACCGGAAATGTGAAAAGATATAATTATTTCAAATGATAATTTACATTTTCCCAGAAGTTTTTCCCCTATTCAAACGTTGAGTTCTTGACAAGTATATACAACTCCTGTACTTAAGCTCTGTTTTGGGACCAAAACATTTCACAGGACATCATAAAACGATCGTAGTCATACGCTTAGAATCAAAATTCTTGCACATGTTTCGCTACATCATTCGTACATTCTGATTCTTGCTTTTTAACATTTCTGTAAACAGATTAAGCTTTCCGTTTTTAGTATGTTACTTGTCATGAATTATTTAATCAGTTTAAATAAAGTGGTTTAAATTGGCTTGGCTTGCTTTGCCTTGCCTTTCTTTGGCTTGTCTTGGCTTAGCTTGATTAGCCTCGAATTTAATTTTGGACTACATTTTTGGGGGCCAAAATCGTGTTTGGTTTGGCCAGACTTGGCGAACTTGATTTGACTGGACCGTGTTTGTGTAGCTGACTTCACTGAGTTTATTTTTAGTTTCTTTTGTTTTATTATTTCGAGGATAATGGAATAAGCACTCATGTTCTTTTTTACATCCACTCCTTGTGTGTATGCATTTTTGTAAATTTTATCACCCGTTCTCAACGGCTTACTATGGCCTACTCTTCCGAAAAGCGGAACGGGTTTTAACGTGTGCACAAGACATTCTGCATACATTCGTACACGAAACCTCGGTTTATAGTCTCATCCCAAAGACTTTTTGGGAGGAGTGAAGTGGAGTCAGCACTGAAGTAAACACCAGAGCGAAAAAAAAATCATCTTGAACGAGATTCGAACCGGGATCAGCAGATCATGACCGCATCACTCTGACCAACCACTAAGCTATCCCGTCCCATCCGTCCTTCTGACTCTCTGAACGTGAGGGGGACGGGACAGCTTAGTGGTCAGAACATTGCGCTCGCAATTTGACGACCCGGCTTTGATTCCCGTTCGAGGAGATTTTTTTCCTGGAGTGAACATCAGTGCTGACTCCACTCTCCCCAAAAGTCCTTCGGATGAGACTTTAAACCGAGGCCCCGTGTGCGAACGCACGCAGAACATCTTGCGCACACGTTAAATCCTGTTCCGCTTTTCGTAAGAGTAAGCCATCGTGTGCCGGTGGGAACAGATGATATTGACAAAACTGCATACACACACGGGGACTGGATGTAAAAAAAAAAGCGTATGATCGCTTATTCCATTATCATTGACATAAAAGAATACATAGATAGATAGATAGATAGATAGATAGATAGATAGATAGATAGATAGATAGATAGATAGATAGATAGATAGATAGATAGATAGATAGATAGTATAGATAGATAGATAGATAGATAGATAGATAGATAGATAGATAAATAAATAAATAGATAAATAAATTAATGAATGAATGAATGGATAAATAAATAAATAAATAAATATCTACCACTCTGCCAAAGTGTTTAACCTCTGTGTGTGTGTGTGTGTGTGTGTGTGTGTGTGTGTGTGTGTGTGTTGTGTGTGTGTGTGTGTGTACATTGACTTCGTTAAAAATCTAAATTGCTGTTGGCTGCATGCGCAAGAATTGGTTGAATGCAAGCGCTTTGATTTGGTTTTGCAAGACATAGCGCTATATAAATTCCATTTATTATTATTATTATTATTATTATTATTATTATTATTATTATTATTATTATTATTATTATAAATAAACGTGGCCCTACAGGCGGGCGCCTATCTGAACGTGCGTGACGCCATGGGCCGCACAGCCCTGAGCTACGCCTGTCTGAACGGCCGCCAGGACATCGTGCGGAGCATCCTGAAAGAAGATGTGCTGGACATCAACGAACCCGACAATGACGGCAACACCCCCATCCACCACGCCGCCATGAGCGGCAACCCCAATATTGGTGCGTGTCTGGATTTATTGGGACGGGATAGCGCAGTGGTTAGAGCACTCGTTTTCCCCTAGCTAAAGGTTTAAGCAGCATTAAGCGTGGTTACCATTTGGATTGGATGATTGCTGTTTTGTAATTTTTTTTAATCCTTATCCACCGGCACACAATAGCTTAATCTTCCGAAAAGCGGAACGGTTTTAACGTATGCGTAAGATGTTTTGCGTGCGTTGGCACACGGGACCTCGATATATTGTCTCACCCGAAGGACTTTTTTTTGGGGGGTGGGGGGGAGTGGAGTCGGCACAAAGCTGGGATCATCATAGACACATACTGGGTATTTCCATGTTTCCACATCCCACCAAAAGCTGACCTAAGTTCCCAGATATTCCATGTACCATTCTTGGTCTTCTGCTTGCGTGAATACGCGAAGGGGAATAAAGCACTGACAACAAGACTGCCTACAAAAATATAATTTGTCCAGGAGATGGTAAGAATTCCAACTTTCAGTGATCTTCTATGTGGTCTAAAGATTTGAACCCATGACTTTAGGACGTTTACATTTAGAAGGTCGGCGGTTTAGCTGCTCGTCGTACGTTTTTATCCGTTGCTTTAACATACAAATATCATCATCTCATATTTCTTTTATATACAACTTAGCTTTTGATTTTTTGGCAGTTCGCATGCTAGCGGAAACGTTTCACAAGTTCGGCCTCAATCCGGACAAACGGAACAAGCTGGGCTACACTCCACTGTTGCTGGCCTGCAAGTGCGGTAACTATGTGTCGGCCTACACCCTCCTCACCGTCACCCGCGCCTCCCCCACCCTCAGGGATGGAGAGTTTCACCTCAATGCCACGGAGTGGATACAGCGAACCCATCAGATACAGGTGTGTGTACTAGGATACTTTGTGGGTCACATTTATGGCAGTAACTGGCAAGGATGCTAGTTTGTTTGCTCATGCTGGATGGTAGTTATTGCATGTTGTCCTAGCAGAGAGCGAGTTGTGACAATGCACAGCCTTTCATGTCCAAGATGCAGGTCTTAGAAATTCTTCTATAAAACGATACTGTCACTTTAAATGATTTTGACCTTCTTACCAAGTTCCGTGGTCTCAGATTGACGCCGAGTGGCTACTGAAATTCTTAAAATTTGGAGGTCTATTTTAAAAACAAAATCCTCAAAAACCTGGTCTACCTTTTAGTTTTACAGTCAAGTTAATATGTAGTTTGTTGCAATGATTTGTTTGTTTTCTCTGTATGGATTCTCTTTTAAAGTCAGCTCTTTGGCTCTCTTTGTGCCTGTAATGATAATGCAAAAAGCTGCTGATACATAGCTTGTAATAATGTAAGGCCTACGTTAACGTGATTTAGCTTCTGCCATTGAAATGAATATCACAGCGACACTCTTAACAAAAAAACGAATGTGGCACACACACATTACACACATTTTTTTTTCTTCTTTTTCCCCCAAAAAAGGAGGCAAACGAACGTCAAAAATTGTGTTATCACAACAGACCAAAAACCTAACCTCCAACAACAATCCCTCTGTTTTGCAGGTAAACGTAATGGAGCGCGGCCTCTTATCCTCAGCGCCAGCCTCCATCCCGGCCAGCCACACGCTCTCCTTCAGCAGGGAGTACACCATGTACCAGATCCCCGCCACAGCCCGCCAGTCCGCCCGCCAGCTCCGCTCCCAGCAGAACCCGCTCAGCTTTTCCCTGGATTCCGGCAGCGTGCATCTCCCGCCAGTCTTCAAGCAGACCAAGGAGGAAGACCGCAGCGAGGTGTTCATCAACGGCATGGAGGCCCGTCAGGTCTTGCTGGATCATATCAACGACATCGAGAGCAAGCAGAGACCCTTGTCCATCAAGACCTTCCACAGTCGCTTCTCTCACCCGCCCACAGCCAAGCTGCTGTCTCTCTCCAGGAGAAGCCGTACCGGGATGCCCCACGATGTGGTCACACTCTTCAAGCTGTATTCGGACCAGTACCAGCCCGACTGGAAAGGGAAGTCGAGATTTTGGCGGGAGTCGGCCTTCTCTGGCTGGGGGTCATGAGGCGTCGACTAGTAGCGACTTGGATAAGCTGACTGGGGAACTGGTTTATAGTTAATGTCTGGGAGATGTTCCGACATTCAGGGATAAATAATATTATGGTTTGTTTCTGATTCGTGTTTGGAATGATATAGGGGGACATGAACTTTTCAAATTAAATACATCAGAATCATTTTTCTGTGGCCCATATTTGGAACCATGACAAGAGAGGGGTGGGGGTGGGGGGGGGGGGGGGGGGGGGGGGTCGGTGGTGGAAGGGGAAGTAAAAAAGGGGTGTCACTCACGGTTGGAGTGTTTCAACACATATTGTCATATTGTCAGGTTTACATGGATGATGGCAGGATTGTTGTTTGGTTTTATTTTTCTCTCTCTTCACATCTCTGCTGCGTTTGTCAATATTCGGGTTTATTAAGTTTCAGGAAATAGTAAACCTTTGGACAGATTTTGCCTAGTAAAGCAATAAAGCATGAAAAAAAGGAGAGTGGATAGAAAGAAATACCAGTCTTTGTTGTTGAAGGTAAAGAAACAGAGCTGAAGTGGTTAAAGCTGATCTGCCAAACTCCTCTGTTAGATGAATGAATTATTGCTATTTACGTAAGATCAAAGTTGGGGGTAGGTAAAAAGAAGTTTCACTTAAATTGTGTATATTTTGTTTTGTGTTGTGTAGTGTTGTGTTGAATATTTCACACACAGATACGCCTGCTTGAAAAAAAAAACCCTGAGAGTTCAGAAAACAGACAAATAAATATAAAAAGCAAAACAAACAAATGCTTATTAATTGTACAAACAAAATGTAATTCTAAGTCATCGCATAGTGTAATGATGAGGTTTGCTTTTGTGATGTCGCAATAAACATTGTTTATGCCTTTCTTCTTCAACGTTGTTATTCCCATTGTTGTTTGTTTAATGGTTGGGATACAAATTTCAGCTCAGAGTCTGCAAGTGTGTGCGAGTGTGTGCAAGTGTGTGTGTGTGTGTGTGTGTGTGTGTGTGTGTGTGTGTGTGTGTGTGTGTGTGTGTGTGTGTTGTGTGAGTGTGTGTGTGCGTGCGTGAGTGCGTGTGTACGTGTGCATGTGTGCGTGTGTATGCATGCATACGAGTAGTGTATGTTTCTGTAAGTTGTGATTTGATTCATTTATCTCTTATTTATTGCCATATGTTTACTTTGTGTCTCAGCTTTTCCTGCAGTTAGTCGTATATAAAGCCAGATTTATTGCCCCGTTTCGAGAGACTTTTTGCAATAAAATGTAAATATACGATCTGCCGAGCAAGACTGTGATAAGTGGTTTGTTTACGCTGATATCGTTTGATTTGGTTTTGGTTCTTGTGTTGTTTTAGTTCTTTTTGTTTAAGTTAAATCTTGGGGTGAGTATTTTTGTTTTGTTTTTGTTTGACGATACTATTCATTCATTCTGTGAGACATTCGTGTGATAGTGCACGAACAGAGAGTGCGTGATAGAAAAGGTGGGATTTTTGGGGGTGGGGGGTAGTGAGGGGAGGGGGGACGATAGGGGAGGGGATCAGGTGGGGATGAGGGTGTAAGGGTGGGGGGTTGATATTGTTCTCTAAATTTTGTGTGAGTGTTGATGCTTATTATGTGGACATGTTTGAAAATAAAAATGGTGTGAAATCTTTTCAACTGTGTGAGATAATTATCTGGTAATGTAAACGTTTCCTTCCTATTTCTTTTACTCTGTTTATTTTTTTCTTTTCGGTTTTTCAACAGCAAAAAAAAGAGGAACAAAAACAAAATTTCATAGAAAAGCGACAGCAAAAGTCCGCACATATACCAGAGCACATCACATACACGCACGCACGCACGCACGCACGCATGCGTGCGCGCGCGCGCACACACACACACACACTCACTCTCTCTCTCTCTCACACACACACACACACACACACACACATACACCATTACTGTCACCACTACTTTGACAACAGATGAGCACCTCCTCCCGAACCACAACCAACAACAACATCAACAACAACAAATACACAAAGTTGATAAAAAAAAGTGTCCTGTATATACGCCACTGAGAAAATAAGTATTGCCAGTATGTCTGTATCTTTCCGTGCCTATATAGACAGTTGGTAATTGTTGGTTGATAGTACAGTCCCTAAGTCGAATGGCTCCGCTAGGACTCTTATACAATCAAATGAAACAGGCGTATATTTTCATTTAGGTAAAAGGTAAAGGTGTCCCATAACCTATGTAGTTGTAGGGGAGCGAGGTATCAGAGACCTCAGCTTCTCTAGGGGCTAGCATATTGAGGGCGGCGCCCATCTCCTCTCCCTCGCTGCTTTACCTTCCCTGACCCTAAACAGGGCAGGTACCCATTTACAGCTGGGTAAACTGGGGGGACTGTACTGAAGCCAAGGCACACAAACCGTCACCCATCCACTTGGTAACCATGCTCGATGCTGCTTAACATTTGCTGGGGGAAAGCGAGTGCTCTGACCACTGAGCTATCCCGTCCCCAATCTTTCCATTTATCATACCCAAAATCTCACCATTTGGTGAATCTTGTAGCTCTAGCCGAGACTGGGGAAATCTATCTAGACCAAAGATCCATTCTGATGTTTTTAATGAAGCCTGCAGTCAAAAGCTTTCTTCTGTCACTCAAGCTCAACAGCTGAAAGCCGATCTCTCACTATTAGTCTCTCTGTGAGGACTAAATGATACCAGTCTATTCATCAACAAACACTTTTCATGTCTTCACAATCTCCCCCCAGTCAAGACCCTTTACTCTCTGTCAGACAAGAAAGAAGAGTGACCTGCCCACGGAGTTGGGGCGTGGGGTGGGGGTGGGGGGTGGGTGGGGGGAAATGATCAGTCTCGGTTCCATTTAAGACTTAAAGTTTTTGTATGTAAATAGTTTTACCCCTCCACTTGACTTTATGTTTATCCCTAGAAATGTGTCACTGGGGCTTTAGAACAGAAGGGTGTGTGTGCTTTTTTTTTCTTTTCAAACCGCATTTTCCTAATATTATAATTGCTATTTGAAGTATTGGTGTGTGTGTGTGTGTGTGTGTGTGTGTGTGTGTGTGTGTGTGTGTGTGTGTGTGTGTGTGTGTGTGTGTGTTACTCTGTGTGTGTGTGTGTTCTTTCTACCCACTTGGACTGAAGAGGATTTTATTATATAACGTACTCTCCTGCAATATTTTTACATTGAAGAAATGACATAAACATCTGGGCGCCAAACCTGGTATGAGTCTGGATGAAGCCGAAGTTATTAATAGACTTTCATCCACAGATTTTGCAATTTTTTTGTAAATGATTGACAACCAATAGTGTTAAAGAGTATGTATGTCTGATTTCTATCTGTGTAGAATCAGAAATCAGTCTATTCAACAGTATGGTAAGCAGAAAAGATGGAAAGACAGGGTGGGTGACAGAAAAAAAAGAGAGAAGAAAAAAGACGAGTAGGTGGAAGAAGAAAAAAGAAGAAGAAAGAAAAGAACAAAGAAAGGAAGAAAGAAAAAACATGAAGTAAGGAAGAAAAAAAAGAAAGGAAGGAAGGAGAAAGAATAAAAGAAAGGAAGACAGAAGAAAGAATAGATGAAAAATAAAGGAAGGAAGGAAGAAAGAAATAAAAGAAAGGAAGAAGAAAGAAAGAAAGAAAGAAAGAAGAAGAATACAAAGAAGAAGAAGAATTGTGAAGAAGAATGCAAAGAAGAAGAAGAAGAAGAAGAAGAAGAAGAAGAAGAAGAAGAAGAAGAAGAAGAAGAAGAAAAGAAAAAAAATTGTCAAGACGAGAAAGATGAAAGAAGAAAACAACACGTGTACTATACCTACCACACAAACCTGCCCTATCCCTTACCATCAAGACTTTTCATTCCAAGCACTCAGTGCACCACCATATTCCCTCACAAACGCATTTTACGGTCTCTCCAATCCCCAGTCAACCACTCTGGCCCTGACAGTGCAGCAGAAAAGAAAACACGGTGATCTGTTCAGAGTGTATTGACAAACGATCTCTTCAAATTGAAAGCTGCGCACGCAAATACCTTTTACTTCTCAGTTTTATGTACTATAGAAGTGTCTCTCTCCAGTTTTTAGGGTTAGTAGGGTAGAGAGGTGTTCTTGTTTCGACAGAGCTTTGGGAACCGAAGATTGTCGGAAGAATAAATAATAATGATAATAATTCATGGAATTTATATAGCGCTATATCTTGTACAAAAAAACAAATCAAAGCGCTTGCATTCGACATATACAACACACAAGCAATCAACAACGATTTATAGTTTTAGAAAATTCGATTGTACACAGACACGCACGCATTCTGGATTAAGATCATGGGTTAGGTATATACTCTGAATGATAAAATGCTGCAGAAGCTTGATAGAGCATCCATAGCCAGATACCAACCCCTGAAAGTATGGATGGGTGGATCGGTGGTCTATAGGTAACGCGCCTGTTTAGAAAGCGAAAAGTCCGGGTCGGAAGTGTGCAGTGGTTCGAATCCCGTTTGAGTGCAAAACTTTTCCTCCATCCATTACACCATGAGTGGTGGTCTGGGTGCTAGTCTTTCAGATGAGATGATAAACCGAAGTCCTGTGAGTTACACATAATTATTTATCGCACGTTACAGAACCCACGGCAACAAAAGAGTTGTCCCTGGCAAAACTATGTAGAAATAGCCACTCTGATATAGAAACAAATACAGCTGCAGACAGGAAAAGGAAAAAAAAAAGGGTGGTGTGGCACTTGTAGCGATGCGCTTTCCCTGGGGGAAAGCAGCCCGAATTTTACATTTCACACAGAGAAATTTGCTGTTACTTAAAAGTGGTATAGATAAATAAATAAATGGATACCTGTAGAAACGAGAATGGACAAATGTACGCAAGTAAAGGTGTCCTTAAAACCTATGCAGTCATTGGAGAACGATATGTTAGAGACCTCAGCTTCTTCAGGATCTAACATATTATTATTGAGGGCGGCGCCCATCTCCTCTCTCCCTCGCTGCTTTACCTTC
The DNA here is from genome assembly GCA_030674155.1 of Stramonita haemastoma. Taxonomy (NCBI): domain Eukaryota; kingdom Metazoa; phylum Mollusca; class Gastropoda; order Neogastropoda; family Muricidae; genus Stramonita; species Stramonita haemastoma. The sequence goes on along the minus strand of CM060322.1, from coordinate 51,031,832 downwards.
CCTGACCCTAAAGAGGGCACATATCCATTGGCAGCTGGGTGAAATGGAAGGACTGTACTGAAGCCAAGGCGCGCAAACAGTCACCCATCCACTTGGTAACCACACTCGATGCTGCTTAACCTTAGCTTGGGGATAGGGAGTGCTCTGATTACTGAACAAATCCCGTCCCTAATTAACATGTACTTATTAAAGATAAAACGAGAAGCAGCAAAAAGATTCATGGTTGTGACTAAATGGAGAGACAAAACAAGAATCATAGAAAAGAGAAAGAATATGATTGGGGTGAAAATGATAGAAAGAACGACAGAGCGAAAAGTAAGGAAGGAAAAATAGTAAACAAAAACAAGTGAAGGTGACTGACAGACACACTGACAGAATGAATAGATGAATGAATGAATGAAAGATGCAAACAAAAGAAATATAAGCCACACTAAAACAACCAGCATACATCCCACAAATCTCCATTCATATTCAATATTCTCTCTATCTCTCTCTATCTCTCTCTCTCTGTCTTTCTCTGTCTCTGTCTCTGCCTGCCTGCCTGCCTGCCTGTCTGTCTGTCTGTCTGTCTGTCTGTCTCTGTCTGTCTGTCTGTCTCTCTCTCTCTCTCTCTGTCTCTCTCTCTCCTCCTCCTCCCCCCCCCCCCCCCCCCTCTCTCTCTCTCCTCCTCCTCCTCCTCTTCTTCTTCTCCTCCTCATACAGACAAAAAGAAAAGAACAGAAAAAAAGCGCCAAAGTATTAAGTATTGTCGCACGTGCGAATTCCCCCTGACAAGCTACCGTGACGGTAGAACGTGTTGACTACGTTTCCTTTTGCCTCCCCGCGGGGGGAAACAGCAACAGGGAGACCAGGAAACTGCTACAGTCTCAGAGGCAGAAGAAAAATAATTTACGCCGGGGAAGTAAACAGAGAGGGGTAGAAATTGTTTGTGGTTCACCGCCCAAAGTGTTTGTTGTCTGCTGTTGTCAAGCAGCTGCTGATGGGGGCTGAGAGAGAGAGAGAGAGAGAGAGAGAGAGAGAGAGAGAGGGCACGTGCGTGCGTGTGTGTATGTGTGTGTATGTGGGGGGAATGGAGGACATAGTTTGGTTACACACCACCTTTAATTTTTGCCACTTTTCCATCTCTTTTCCTATAATTATTACTCTTGCAATTCATATCGCATGTACTGTAGAAATCCACAGAAGAAAAAAACAACACTTTTTGAGAAAGACAAACCTCTGACTCAAAAACTTATGCGGGCTTTGCACAGATTTGGTAGGCTTGATGTGTTCATAATATAATTATTTTTCAGAAAACACAATACCCCCTCAGTCCTTTTTCGTCTGCTAGCTTCCTAACCGCAATATGCATACGCGGGGTCAACACTACAGAAACACAAGAAATCCTCATCTGATGATCATTTCCAACTTTCTCGAGACTACCTGGTACTTGCTCTATGCCCTCAATTAAAAAATAACAAGTACACAGTGCATTTTTTTTTCATACTTTGAACAATCTGTGAAAAATCACAAAATATATTTTTCTCGGCTAGACTAGCTAGCACTCTAGAAGATACTAGATCTACATGAGAACAGATGACAAGAATTACAAAAATGCATACACACGGGGACTGGATGTAAAAAAAAAGCACATGAGTGCTTATTCCATTTTCCTCGATATAAAGGATTAAATAAATAACAAATAGATAAATAAATAAATAAACAGAGTCTAAATAAAGTAAAATGACCCCCAAGCTAATACAGGAGTGTAGCCTGTATTTAGAACTTCAGACATCGCTAGCTGTGGCTCAATTGGGTCTACTCTCACTGTGTGTGGTGGGGTGATGATGCAGAAGTCTAAAATGCCGTGCGTGACAAGAGGTAGCCAGGAAGGAAAAATACACAGGCGTGTGCACAGGGGGGGAAGGTTGAGGGTATGTATAAATATATACATATACACACACGTGCACGTGCATATGCAGGTAGGGCCGGAGGTAGGTGAGTTTGTGTACGTGCACAGACACGAACGTACTCTTTGTAGTGACGTGTGGTGCTAAGACAGCAGGCATCAATATTGACTAATTGATCGTTTACACGCGCCGCGCCCTCCTGCTTCTTACCTCCCCTTACACGCGCGTGTGTGTGCGTGTGTTTATGTACGCGCATGCACAGAGAGAGAGAGAGAGAAGAGGAGAGAGAGAGAGAGAGAGAGAGAGAGAGAGAGAGAGAGAGAGAGAGAGAGAGATGCTTGTATTTGTCTTCAGCTACGCATCTAAGGTTGTTGGTTTTGGTGGGGCTTTTTTGCTTTATATTTTTTTACTTTTGTGTTTCTGTTCTTTTTTTGCTTCTTTATTTTTCCTGTTAGAATACTTTCTACAAAATGAATTGCTCAATATTCAGAGTTAAAGGAATATTTGCTTTAAAAGCTAAAAGAATATACTGGGTGACAGTCAGACCACACACATGGGTATAATTATTATGTATTTACACCAAAAATAAATGTGTGTGAGTGGTGTGTGTGTGTTAGAGAAGAGAGAGAGGAGAGAGAGAGAGGAGAGAGAGAGAGAGAGAGAGAGAGAGAGAGAGAGAGAGAGAGACACAGACAGGCAGGCAGGCAGGCAGACAGACAGACAGACAGACAGACAGACAGGCAGACAGGCAGACAGACAGACAGAGACAGACAGAGATTTACGTTGAAACAGAGACAGAAAGAGACAGATTGAGAGAGAGAGAGACTGACTGAGATTTTGGCAAGGCAAAGTAGAATATGGACAGACCGAAAGACAGACACATACACAAAGAAGACAGACCAACCAACTATTTTATTTACCATCCAAACAGACAATGACAGACACAGACAACCCGAAACCAACAGAAATACACAGATAGAAACAGACAGATGAGCACACACACACACACACACACACACACACAACACACACACACACACACGCACACACACACACACGCACACACACACACACTTCACACAAGACAGACAAAAAGAAACAGACACACAGACTCTGTGCACACACACACTGCACCACACAGATCAACAAACACACAATCATCAACGCCTCCCTCCCCCCCCCCCCCATCCCCCCCCCCCTTACTCCCATCTTCGTCTCACAGACAAGCATCCACAGAACCCCCCCCCCAACATCTATCCCTCATCACCACTACCACGCATGCGCACCAGACGAGTCGAGGTGGCACGCTTCCTTCCGGAAAGGTTTCTGCGCAAACTCAACTCGCTCCATGGATATTTCCGCTCCGTGACAATAAAGGGGGTAAATGTTATGAGTAATAAGGTAGAACAACAAACAGCATTGGCGCGAGGCGAAGATGTGTTTATTTGGACCAAGAGGTCACATCAGAAAGAGCTGCGACTAAAGTGTTTGTAGGTAAAGGTCGATAGGGGGGAGGGGGGGAATAGATGGGAGATGTGGGTGATGGTGGTGGTGGTGGTGGTGGTGGGATGTGGGGGTGGTGGTAGGTAGGTGGATGGATTTGGTGGGAAGGGGGAGGAGGGGGTGAGGGTTGCAGAGAAGTAGTAGGTACATTGCGTAGAGGTGAGATGCATCTGTGGCCATGTTATGGCAATTTGCTAGTTGCTAGCCGCTAAAAATAGGGGTTGTGGCATTTTTTGGTTGTTGTTTTCTTTTTTTTTCTTTTCTTTTTCTTCTTCTATCATCCTTTCTTCCTCGTCCATTTTCTTTTTTCTTCTTCTTCATTTCCTTTTCTTTCTTTTTTGCTTTCTTTCTTTTCTTTTTTTTCTTTCTTTCTTTCTTTCTTTCTTTCTTTCTTCCTTCCTTTCTTTCTTTTTTTTCTTTCTTTCTTTCTTCTTCTTCTTCTTCTTCTTCTTTCTTCTTCTTCTTCTTCTTCTTCTTCTTCTTGTTATTTCTCCTCCTCCTTCTTTTTTTCCCTTTCTTCTTCAGACAGCTGCAATGGACAAATGGATCAAAATGGTCAACTTTTACTCCGAAGTAACCTGAAGCCACTGGTTCAGATCTGAACAACGTCTGGTGGATTAAGGATTTATCATATCTCTCAGTACAGGTCTATTAGTGCCTTCCCTTCCAAGTAGTTCCTTGGTTTACACTTGGAGAAACTGGAGCCAAAAATGCTAACTAATCATTATAGCATCGAGGGACGGGATAGCCTGGATGGTTAGAGCGTACGTGTTTGGCTCGTGATCTGCTGACCCGGGTTCGAATCCCGTTCTAGGGTATATTTTCCCCCGGAGTTAACATCAGTGCCGA
>CM060322.1:51006287-51011636 GCA_030674155.1 Stramonita haemastoma | reverse complement strand
GGGTGTGTGTGTGTGTGTGTGTGTGTGTTGTGTGTGTGTGTGTTTTTGGGTTTTGTTGGGGGGGGTTGGTGGTGGTGGTGGTGGTGTGGTGGTGGTGTGGTGTGTGTGTGTTGTGTGGTGTGGTGTGTGTGTGGTGTGTGTGTGTGTTGTGTGTTGTGTGAGTGAGTGAGTGTGTGAAGGAAAGAGAGAAAGAATGTGTAAAAAAAAATAAAATTTAAAAAAAAAAAAAAAAAGACGACAACGAAAAAAAAAGAAAAGAAAATTCGATTTTCCTGCAATGTATTGTATGAAGAAATATTGCATTTCTGCAATGCCTGATGTGAAAAAAATCAACAACATTCCTGCAATGTCTTGTGTGAGAATAAATCTATTGCATTCCTGTAATGTCTTGTGTGGAGAAATTAATCTATTGCATTCCTGTAATGTCTTGTGTGAGAATAAATCTATTGCATTTCTGCAATGTCTTGTGTGAGAATAAATCTATTGCATTCCTGCAATGTCTTGTGTGAGAATAAATGGAATGCATTCCTGCGATGTCTTGTGTGAGAATTAATCTATTGCATTCCTGCGATGTCTTGTGTGAGAATAAATCTATTGCATTCCTGCAATGTCTTGTGTGAGAATAAATCTATTGCATTCCTGCGATGTCTTGTGTGAGAATAAATCTATTGCATTCCTGCAATGTCTTGTGTGAGAATAAATCTATTGCATTCCTGCGATGTCTTGTGTGAGAATAAATCTATTGCATTCCTGCGATGTCTTGTGTGAGAATAAATCTATTGCATTCCTGCAATGTCTTGTGTGTGAATAAACAGGTTGCTTTCCTGCAGTGTTTTGTATGAATAAATGGATAACAATCCTGCAATGTCTTATGTGAATAAATCGATTGCATTCTTATCATGTCTTGTGTGAATGAATAGATTGCATTCTTGAAGTGTTTTTGTGTGAATGACTTCATTGCATTCTTGCAATGTCTTGTGTGAATAAATGGATCATATTCCCGTAATGTGTTGTGCGAATAAATAGGTTTAATTCTTGCAGTGTTTTGTAAGACTAAATCAGATGCATTCCTACAATGTTTTGTGTAAATAAATCGATTACATCCATACAATGTCTTGTTAAATAAATCAATTGCATTCCTACAATGTTCTGTATTTGAAGAAAATCGATTTTTCCAAGGTCGGAATGTGGCTACCTAAATAAAGAGTGTGTTGGGGTGGGGGTGGGGGTGGGGGTTGCAAACGAAAAAAAAAATGTCACTGGTGGAACCTGGGCTTTTACTCCTCGGGGAGAGTGTGTCGCCACAAGAGCAGCGCCACCCATTTTTTTCCCTCTCTGCCACTGTATTTTTTTTTCTTATCAGAGTGGCTTTTTTTCTACAGAAATTTGTCAGGGACAACTCTCTTGTTACCGTGGGTTCTTCTACGTGCGCTAAACAATTTTGTGTAACAAACGAGACCTCATTTTTATCGTCTTATCCGAAAAACTAGTACCCAGACCCCCACTCATGGTCCAATGGATGGGGAAAAGTTTCGGGCCCAAACAGGGTTCGAACCACAGCATACTTTCGACCTGGACTTTTCGCTTTCTAGGCGGGCGCGTTACCTCGAGACCATTTATCCACCACCAGTCTGCCTCAGTTTGTAGGCTAGGTTCGAAGAGACCAGTGTTTATTTATTTATTTATTTATTTATTTATTTATTTATTTATTTATTTATTTATTTATTTATTTATTTATTATTCTATACCACTTTATGTCACAGCAAATTTCTGTGCGTGAAATTCAGGCTGCTCTCCCCGGGAGAGTGGGTCGCCACAAGTGCAGCGCCATCCGTTTTTAAATTTTATTTTTTCTCTCGGTGGGTTGTGTATGTGCTGTGTCATCGCTTGTTGTGTCTAAAAAGAAGTTTCGTTTTGGGAAAATTGCCACAGTCCTGCAGAATAGACTTAAAAACATTAAACCAGATGGAGGCCGGAGCCGAGTGGTTAAGACAGTTCGCTTTCAATCCCATGGGTCCATGAAGTTGTTGGTTCGAATCTTGACGGTGTTTGGTGAGTTAAAAGAGTGGGATTGTTGTTGTTTTTTTTACCATCTCGAGGTTACCTTCAAGTGTGGACCAGTGCCTTCATTTCCTTCATGTGTATACATATGCAGAAGATCAATTATGCATGTTAAAGATCCCGTGAGTCATGTCAGAGTTCGGCAGATTACGGAAACACCAACATACCCAGCATACATCACCGAAGTTGGAATGCAGCTACCTTCATGGCGGGCAAAAAACAATTGAATACGCAAAATCTCACCAATGCTAAAAACCTCATGCTCTAGCCGAAAACAACCACAGTCAATGTTACGTTTAGGTGGGATTTTTTTTTTAGCGTCTTGCGAAAATTGAGCAAGTAGGTCCGTCCTATGCAGTGGCACTGCTTATGCAGTTGGTTTTTTGTTGTTGTTTTTATAAGGTTTAAAAAAATCTTATTTTTAAAAAAAAAGAAAAGAAATTCCCTGCTGTCTTACTACTGTATCAATGGTCGCGGCGCCCGCGCGTGGCGCGCACGCGCGCGCGCGCGCGCACACCACACAACACACACACACACACACCACACACACACACACACACACACACACACACACACACACACACACTTACACACACATACGCACATACGCACACACAATTTTCAGGAACCCACTAGATACTATAAATATATATAAATAGAGAAGAGAAGAGAGAGAGAGAGAGAGAAGAGAGAGAGAGAGAGAGAGAGAGAGAGAGAGAGAGAGGAGAGAGAGAGAGAGAGATGAGAGAGAGAGAGAGAAGAGAGAGAGAGAGATAAATACGAAATACGAAATACGAAATACGAAATTTAATGTTTAAAGGCCAACAGCCCCGTACATTTGGGTTTCAATAATACACAAATCAGTGATTAACAATCATGCATCATGAAGTGAGAAACAAGGTTCTTCAAATTACAACACAGAATACAGAGAAAAAGTACATATAATTGGGCAATGTCACTTCCTTGCACGCGTGAACACACACACACACACACACGCACCACGCACGCACGCACAGCACGCAACAACACCACACCACACACACACACACACACGCACGCACGCACGCACGCACGCACGCACGCACGCACGTGCGCACGCACCAACGCACATATACACACACAGACGCACGCGCACACACATACACGCGGCACATGCTCGCGCACACACACACAACACATACATACATAATACACGCACGCACACAAAACACACACACACACACACACACACACACACACACACACACACCACACACACACACACACACACACACACACACACACACCACACACACACACACACACACACACACACACACGCGTGGGCACACCTAAGTTGTTATCCATACAGATTCACTATTATTTATGTCAACACCTTTTCCAAATGATAGAGCACATGTATATGTTTGCTCGTTGACTAAGGGCAGAGCTAACAATGCTGACAATATTACATGGCATCTGTCTCCGTCGCTCCTGCAGCATGAAATACAGGAATCTGCTGAAGTTAAAGATAGTTTCTTCCTTCTGAGAACTTAACAATTTAGCATACTGTGTTTTAAGTGGTCTCGTATCAGTAATAGTTAAATACTTTTGGCGTATGTCTCGATACAGTGAGCATAAAAAAACAACATGGATTTCGTCTTCTAATACATTTTTACAAAACGGGCAATTTCTTTTCTCAGTAAGCGATGTATATTTAAATCGGTGGCAGTTTAATTTCCGAAACTCCAATCCTAAATCGTGCTAGAGCTGTTCTATACAGGTTAAAGAGCTGATCAGTTCAACGTACTTTTTCTCTGTCAAGACAGCTCTTTTGTTCGCTGTACATTTGACTTCGATCTGTTCTCTCAAAGTGCGAGAACCACTGCTGGCAGAACACGTCCTTTAATCTCGTTTTGAATTCACGTAGGAACATTTTTTCATTACCAACGCTGCCATAAGTCCATACAAATGAAAACCCATTAAGGCATAGTAAATCCCGAATGCGTGTAACCCAATTTACATGTCCTTGATTGTGCATTTCCAGTAACATGTTGTAGGCACATCTTGAATATTTACCGTTATGTTGTTTTAGAAGTTTGAACCAGTATCGTATGCAGTTTACTGCAGAGTTTACATATAGTGGATGGCGGCCTAATTCTCCATAAACTAAGTTATTAGAGGCTCTCGATGAGATCTTTAAAAATCTCTTACATGCAAACAAGTGCACCTTCTCTAAAGACTCGTACTGTGTATAGCCCCAGATTTCCGAACCATACAATAACATTGGTGTAATTTGGGTATCAAACATTTTAAAGAAAACTCTGGCAGAATTGCAATGCATTTTGGATAAACATGATATTATTTCGGTAGTGCATTTCTTTGCTCGTGTTATTCTGTCATTTACTGCTACACTCCAGCTCATTTTTGTGACATGGTAACACCCAGATACTTGTAAGTGTTAACGACCTCCATTCTTTCCTTACCATAAAATCACTTTTCTTTTGATGACAGAAAGCCACCTTTCCTGAACACCATCACTTTGGATTTTTCGAGGTTAACATTTAAGTTTAGTATCGGCTGGATGAACAAAAGAGAGCATTTAGTTGACTTTGCAAACCAGTGATAGAGTGGACATCAAAACAATATCGTCAGCAAATAACATGATAGCCAGTTCCATTTCAGTTGGTGAAAGACGTATTCCGTACTTACCTTGACTTAATATTTCTTGGGCGAGTTCATTTACAAGGAAGGAAAAGAGCACTGGTGACGCTACACAGCCCTGTTTTAAACCCTGCATGCAGTCAAAGAAATCTGAATATTCGTTACCATTTCTAATGCAAGTCTTTACAGTCCCATACATGCTCTTCAAAATTTTTAACATTTTACCTTGTATACCGGTTCTCCACAAAACTGACCACAACACAGGACGTTTAACTGTATCGTATGCTTTGCAAAAATCTATGTATGCCACATACAGTTTAGCATGTTTTGAAAATTGCCTCTGGATGCAAGCATGAAGAGTAAAGACATGATCTATTGTTGAATAGTTTTTTGCGAAATCCAGCTTGGCTCTCATCTATAACATTATTGGATTCTGCCCATGTGTATAGCCTTTTGTTTAAGATAGCAGTGAAAACTTTAGACAATGTATTGAGTAGGGATATTCCTCTGTAGTTATTCGGATTGTCGGTACTTCCTTTCTTATGCAGAGGTATAATGACGGACTTTGTCCATTCAACTGGATACACACTATTTTTGAACAAGTAATTAAATAGCTTAAGAAGAAAAGGTACAATAATATTTTCT
>CM060322.1:50991287-51001287 GCA_030674155.1 Stramonita haemastoma | reverse complement strand
ATTATTTGGGAAAGGGGAAGAAGGGAGTGGGGATATCGAGGGCAGTGGGTGGGAGTGTGGCGGAAAGGGGGTGGAGTGGAGAAGGGGGGTGGGGGGGGCTGAGGAGGTAGGGGGGGGGGGGGTAGGTCGGGAGAGTGTAATAAAAAGAACGCCCTATTACACACCGATGATGACACAAACAGCTCCAAAATTTCTCAAGACGGTTTCTCTTTCTTCATCATCATCATCAAACATCTTGTTAACAATAACAACACTAGCTTCATTCTTAAACTCCTACAACCCCAAACTCTTATCCCTTTACACACCCCCCCCCCCCTCCCCTAAAACCCTCACAAATAATTATACAGTCTCAATAACCTCTACTTCTCCTCGTGCGTAGTAAACCCTCGCGTGCCCGCCCGCCCCCTCTAACACAGCTTGTTGCCGCTCTGTGATCAAAAACCCTGCCTGGAAAAGAAATCAGCTTTTACAAGAGCAGCGTGGACTGAACATCGCCCCTAATAGGACCTAATTGGACGCCTCCACCAGTCTGGGATAGAACCCCCAATCCACTCGGAAGCTCGACAGGAGGTCCAGCCCTTGTGTGGACGGACCCTGAAGACTCTCTCTCCCAAGTAGCGTTTTCCCTGAAGCCAAGGGAGATCATAACTAACGCCGCTGCTCGTGTTGAAGACATGGAGATAAGTTGTACTCTCAATGCCCCTAGCCGGTTTCAAAAGGCGCGACGGTTAGGAATTAGGGAGCTAACTTGGGACAAATTGAAGAGGGGGTGGGGTGGGATGGGTGTTTTTCCTGTCAGCAAGTGGTGTTGCTCTCAATGATGATCTGGAGTCGATGACAATGTCTTCTATGTCAGCGGCAGCTGTTTGAGGTCTGTTCAATGGAACATTGTTATACTACTACGCTCTTCCTCTACTTTCAGTGGAGGAGACCCTTCCTGGTTTGTGGGTTTACTTTTGGGAGCTAGGTAGGGGAGTTAGGCCTAGTTTTCCCCCACGTGTGAGTGATGTTGTTGCTGTACAGGCTTTGTTACTGTGGTGTTGTGCTCTCCACATCATTGTGTTTGCTCTGAACTGTCTGTGTGTGTGTGTGTCCCGACACCCAGCCACCGTGGTGTGGTGAGAGAAAGAAACAAGACTGAGAGATGTCAGTCGACACAAAAATAATATATTTTTATCTTTTACATTTTATACCAAAAAAGGGGGTTTTATATTTTATATTTTATACCCTCTTTAAGGCCAGGAAGGGTAAAGCAGCGGGGGAGAGGAGGTGGGCGCCGCCCTCTATATGCTGGCCCCTAGAGAAGCTGAGGTCTCTGACACCTGGCTCCCCTACGACCACACAGGTTATGGGACACCTTTACTTTTTTATATTTAAATACCACTTCATGTCACAGCAGATTTCTCGGCGTGAAATTCAGGCAGCTCACCCCGGGGGAGAGCGCGTCGCCACTTGTGCAGCGCCACCCATTTATTTTTCGTTTTCCTCTCTGCAACTATATTAAATATATTTGTTTCCCTATCAGAGTGGCTTTTTTCTACAGAATTTTGCCAGGGACAACTCTCTTGTTGCCGATGGTTCTTTACGAGCGCTAAATAATGATGTGTAACACACCGGACCTCGGTTAATCGTCTCAGCCGAAAAACTAGCACCCAGACCACCACTCATGGTCTAATGGATGTGAAAAAATGTTGGGGCCCAAACGGGGTTCGAACCACCGCACACTTCGACACAGACTTTTGGCTTTCTAGGCAGGCGCGTTACCTCTAGACCACCGATCCACCAGTGGTGGATTGATGTGACAATAGAATGGATGGATAGGTAAACACCATTCGCTATGACTCTGGGCGTTTGGTGCACAAAATGGAGGAAGCTGTAAAAAAGCCTCTCAGTGAGGTGATGTCTCAAAAAGTCCTGACGATATTGGTTTAAAATGAAATAATTAAGAGAGAGAGAGAGAGAGGAGAGAGAGGAGAGAGAGAGAGAGAGAGAGAGAGAGAGAGAGAGAGAGAGAGAGAGAGAGTCAATTGAAGATGAATTTCACTTCGTTTTGACTTGCTAATTTCTTTTCTAATCTGAGAGTAAAGTTTAGCCCACCAAAGTTCGATAGGCACCCTTGCATATTTCAGTTTGCTCTAGATCTATTAATGGTATCAAAAAATGTAAATATTGTGCTTAATCTGGCATTGTACATATATAAAGCTTTTCAGTTATGGGAAAACTATTGTCATGATTTTCCTATATTATGTTATTATATCATTGGAATTCGCAATATATTTTTCTTTTACAAATCGTTCTGTTCACACATTTTGCCCCCTTTCATATGGGGCTATGGTCTTAATGATTAAACCACTGAAGTCTGACCTCTCTCTCTCTCTCTCTCTCTCTCTCTCTCTCTGGACAGACTTTGTCCTTATGGACAAAGACTACGTCACGCAGTACAATCGCAAGCCAAGAGGTGTAATTTTCCATACATACATACATGGATACATAAAACTGAATACACTTCCATCCATTTATAGGTGGGTCCATGATACTGTTATTGCTGTACATGTGGACGTTGAGTCTGGGTTTTGATGTAATGTTATCTAGTGGCCAGTAGAATTAAAATCTGTTATTGCCCTGTGACTTAACTAGAATAAACTCTGTCTCAATCAAGTTATGGTTTTTATGGAGGCAAAGTTTGTGATCTTGGATGAGGTGAATAGGTACAAGCTGTGTTGAAAGGACGGGGAGGGGGGGGGGGGGGGGGCTAGTGGTCAGAGGTTTGGCTTAAATCATGTTTATTGGGAGAGAAAGAAAGAAACATACGTAACATACAAAGTGATGTTAAGAGCAACAATAAGAAGCAAATAGCCTATAACGTGCTCTATAGCAGATAAAATATCATACTAAACAGTGCTTTGGCAGACAGTAGGCACGTGATCATATGATACCAATTTTAAAAAAAAAAAGGTTTTCAATACGATTCTGTCATGTCATGTCATGTCTGGCTGTGGTCCCTTCTGGGGCATAGGCCGCTAACCAGCTGTCTCCAGGCATCTCGGTTTTGGGCTAGGCGTTCCAGTTGTCCCCACGTCTTGCCCATCTTTTTCATATCTGCATCCAGATCCCGGCGCCAGGTATTTCTAGGCCGCCCTCTCTTTCTTTTCCCTTGTGGATTCCAGGTGAGAGCTTGTCTTGTGATGCTGGATACAGGTTTCCGTAGGGTGTGTCCTACCCATCGCCAACGTCTCTGTAAGATTTCTTTCTCAACAGGATGTTGTCTGGTTCTTTGCCATAATTCTTCATTGTTGATCTTGTCTGGCCAGCGGATCTTGAGGATCTTCCTGAGGCAGGTGTTGATGAAGACTGGATTTTCTTCATGGTGATGACGGTGTTTCTCCAGGTCTCTGCTCCATACAGTAGTATTGGCTTGATGATGGTGTTGAAGAGCCTGGTCTTGGTGGCGATGCTGATGTCGCTTGATCCCCAGACGTTCCTGAGCTGCTGGAAGGCTGCCCTTGCTTTGCCGAAGCCAGTTCTGACGTCTGCGTCCGTTCCTCCCTGTGTGTCCACGATGCTTCCGAGGTATGTGAAGCTTTCCACCTCTTCCAGCGCTTCTCCTTTGACTGTGATGGGTGTCTCATTGGCTGCATTGGTCTTGAGTACCTTGCTCTTTCCTCTGTTGATGTTGAGGCCCAGTCTAGCTGAGTTCTCCACAACGATGTTGATCTTTTCCTGCATCTGCTGCTGGGTGTGGGAGAGAAGGGCCAGGTCATCCGCAAAGTCGAGGTCGTCTAGCTGCTTCCAAAGTGTCCTCTGGATGCCGTTACGTTTCTGAATACAATTCTAAGTATGGAAAAATAACAGTTAATCACCTTTCCCGATTTTGCTGCAATCACTTTCGGAAGGAAAGCTGGAACTGAATTAAAGATTTTAGCAAACACTAAAAAGAACAAGCAGCACAAGAATGTATAATTACAAGAAAACAAACCAATACTTAAAAAAGAAGCAGAACATTATACATTAAGAAAAAGAATTTAATGAATGATAAATTATAATAAATCGTTTGAGAGAGACATCAGTGAAAACCAATTCTGAACAAAGTCGTTTCGCGCGGTTTTCTTAGCATGCGAAGGGTGATAATGCACTTAGCACCCAACACGAAGAGAAGAAGAGTTATTGACCGTTACTAGACAGACCAGAAATAAAAATGTTGCAGTTTATTTATGGATTTACTGTCTCTGTGTGTCTGAGGGTCAATGCTGAAGGCCAATGCCATAAATTTGTGGTTAAATTTGCAGTGGTTTTTTTTTTTCTTTTTTTTTTTTTTTTTTACAGGAATACTACTTAGTAGTGTGAAGGTAGTGGTAGTGGTCGCCGTCGTGTGGTGTGTGTGTGTGTGTGGTGTGTGTGTGTGTGTGTGTGTGTGTGTGTGTGTGTGTTGTGTGTGTGTGTGTGTGTGTGGATGTGGTGGTGGTGGTAGTGGTGGTGGTGGTGGTGTGGTGGTGGTGTGGTGTGTGTGTGTGTGTGTGTGTGTGTGTGTGTGTGTGTGTGTGTGTGTGTGTGTGTGTGTGTGTGTGTGTGTGCATTGTATGTATATGCACTCACGCACGAATCAGAATGTATCAAACAAAAGTTTATTTTTTATGTTGGTTATTTTCTTCCTTCTAACAATAATATTGCGGTATACAGATGATTGTTAGTTCAGGTAACTTCAGTAGAGAGATCGCCTTTTTGTTTGTTTGTATGTTTGCTTGCAAGTTCATTTGCGCACACGTTAAATCCTGTTCCGCTTTTCGTAATAGTAGGCCATTGTATGCCGGTGGGAACAGATACTGCATATATACGGAGATTGGATGTAAAAAAAGCACACGAGTGCTTATTCCATTATCCTCGATGTAAAATAATAAAATAGGATAAAATAAATAAATTTGCTGTCTTTATCTCTTTCATTGACACCATGCCTCATCGTCTGTCATATCCCTATCCTGCGTTCCCACAGCTATATGCTTCCAGTGCCACTGTCAAATCTGTCATGCATGAAGCCTACCATCAGAGCTTGAAGCCCTCACGGAAGCTTATAAATGGCAGATAGCCTTGAGACCCACCAGCAAAATGAGGACCCGCATTGCTGCTGGGTCAGTTTGGTTGTGTTCGTTGGTGGCTGCTCTGAGCCAATATATTATATACACTGGACACCACGTACAGTACAGAACCTCTTATGGACAACGGTTTTAGCTTGGTCAGGGAGCCACAGTTATGAGTAGCACATCTAGGGTGGTGCCATCATGACGTTCTTTCCCCCTCCACAAAAAAGTCACCCCCCAAACAACAACAACAACAACAACAACAACAACAACAACAACACACACACACACACACACACACACACACACACACACACACACACACACACACACACACACACACAAAAGCAAGACTCTGATATCACTTTCAAGTGGATGGACGTTAAAAATGAAGACACACACCACAACACACAAACAATCAAGCAAGCAACAAAACAGCTCTGGCTCTTATTGGATGAATGAAACCCCACAACTTCCCACCGAAAGATTCTAACGCGTTAACCACTGCGCCACAGCGGCTGATGTTATGCCTTGTTGATCATAGTTGCCTCTCCTACGGTCAGTGGCACATCCCAGTAATGCTTCTCCTCCCACCGTCCATTCCAATCTCAACACATTCACACTCAGCCACCTTTGTCTCCCCAAGGGGGCCATACACACTGATGTACAGAGAGTAAATCCATAAAAGCACCGTCCTATTTCCTTCCATGCACCTCCTTACATCATTGTGGGACAAAAACAAATCGGTGCTGATAAACTGATAACCAACTAGATACTAAATACTTTGATATCGCTTTGATTACTTTGCTTTACAAGATTAAGGGCTGTATAAATTCCATACATTATTATCATTATCATTATTATTATAATGGTTACATCAAAACCATGTGAACTGATAACCAGCTTGATACTCGATAGATTAATACTTTGACAGCGCTTTGATCAGTTTTACAAGATTCAGCGCAGTATAAATTCCTTACATTATGAATATTGTCACTGTTATGCCAAAACAACGTGGCACTTGTAAATCTGATCACAATCCTGGCAGACAGTAGTAGTAGCTACGGACACAAAAGAAAACAAAACTTGCTTAAGACCCAGGTTGAGTCAACGTCTCGACAAAATCTGGAGGCTTGAAATTTTTCCTGTATCAATCAGTGGCTGCTGATCAGATGTGAAAGTCATCACAAAAGAGGGCATTGTGCACAGGGGTCAAAAAGTGGATACAGGCTGGTTAGTCAGTCCTACCTATTGCCACGATGTATCGAACTTCTGGGTGAAAGCCCCAGGGGTCAGAACACTCCTTCCCCAAGTCCAAGTTAAGCAACATCGAGTGTGGTTACCAATGGATGGGTGACCTTTAGCGCGCCTTCGCATCAGTACAGTCCCCCAGTTCGCCCAGCTGTAAATGGGCACCTGCCCTCTTTAGGACCAGGGAAGGGACAGCAGTGAGGGAGAGGAGATGGGCGCCGCCCTCAATATGCTGGCCCCTAGAGAAGTTGAGGTCTCTGATGCTCGCTCCTCTACAGCCTCATAGGTTATAGGACACCTTTACCATAATCTCGCCAAGGTGAGTACAATTTTTGTTGAATCAAAATGATCCTATTGACGCTATTTAAGTCCAGACAAGTGTGTCAAGGATGATCACAGAAGAATTCTACCACCAACAGTGCCATTCATTGTGAAAATGTTCCTGCATTTATCAAAATTTGTTGCCAAAAATAATTTTGCAGAAATATGATTTCACTTTCCCCTTTGACTGTAGTGATTCCTAGATCTAGTTGGTTATGTCAAAAAAGATAAGTGGTGACAAACTTGTTTTTAAAAACCCATACTAGCCTCTAGATAATTATAATTATGAGGAGAAAAACCCCATAAATTTTGGTTTACAATCACCATCTTCCTTTTGAACGTTATGAAATATGAATATGAAATATTCATTTCAAGACAATAATAATGCTCTACAGATTTAGTGTAGAGCGTTCAACCAAGAAGAAGAGGAAGGGATTTATAGAGTTATTCCTTTTAAAAAAAATACATTTCTTTATATCGTGAAGGATTTCAATGGAGAATTTTTTCATTCCTTGGCTAGAGCTCTGAGACTCACCAATTGTGAGATTTTTACGTATGCGGCAATTTTTTTTTTATCCACCACGAAGATAGCCGCATTCCGACTTCGGGGATACAATTGGGAATTGAACTTGGTAATTTTGCCAGGACTGTTGGGAGGTATCTCCCTGCTGTTTCCGATTTTCAATTTTCGTGGGTTCTTTTGACGCGTACAAGTCAGTAAACATAGTTAGTGGTTCTCTGAAAAACTTGTTATTCAGTTCGATTTACCCTCAAACTGAGAAGAAAGGGCAAGGCCGGGAATCGAACCCAGAACCTCCCGGTTTACTTATTAGGCAGGTGAACAACTTAACCGTTCTGCCACCTTCCTTCTTCAATAGAGACTTTTCAAAAGCAACTGCAATGAATGACAGTTCTGACTAAAAAATGTCTTTGGTCTCAACAATGCAAAAGAAATCACGATAAGGTGTGTGCGGTATTTACTAAAACTCGTTTGTTGGGTTTAGTATCCACAACATTTCTAATACTCTAAATTTTGTAACGTTTAAGGCTGAACTACAAACAAAACAAAAAAGCAATAAGACTGATATTTAAACAGTTCTACAAGTAAGTCAAATGCACACAAATCTCAGTGGTATTTCAAAACAGATTACACATTAAAGTATTTAAAGATTGAGTGCAAATCTAGATTTAGAAACATAACAAAGACATAAACAAACAAAAACTGTGATAGTGAAAATACACACAGACCTCGTGAATAAAAAACCCCCACCCAAACCCCTCCTTCTTTCTCTCTCTATGTACGTGGGTAGGCAGGACAGCGCCTGTCTAAGCTTTCTTTAGATCTTATTTATCTATGTTCATAGCCCTCGACATACTTTTCCCCAAAGTGCTTTGTGTGATGATAACATTTTCAATACCTCACTCCACAAAGCAAAGACTAGATTTTTTTCCCTTTTGAACTTGATAGGCAGAAAGACAGAGAGAGGGGGGCAGGGGAAGGTGGGGGAGGCGGAGAGCAAGAAATAATGTCAGAAAAAAAACACATAGTTCACATAGTGGGCGTGAAGGGAAGCAACTCTTCCAAACGGTGCAAAAGTCACCCAGTTCAATTACAGAGGGTGAAGATCCTCTTTCTTTGTGAAGCAAAACAAACCACGGCGGCGTTTTGAAAAGGAAAGGGGTCTTGGCGAATGCTTGGTAAATGAGTCACTTAAGCGCCAAACGATGAAAGTTTATCGCCAACAACCACCACCACACGGCTCTCGGCTCCGTTTACCCACGTCTTTGTATCGACTTTAGGGGGACCCCAATCCTAACCTCACTACCTCCCTTTCCACCCCGCGGTATAGTAGTAGTAGTAGTGTCCCCTTGTCACGCGCGTTGCTAAGAACCAATGAACGAGCAGCTCGCGCTAAACCAACAAGCCCGCCGTTTCATCTCCGGGGCGAGGGGAAGGATCTGATGGCCTGATCTGACCGGGATTTGATCCCTAATCACCCTGGACTCACAGGCTACCCACTCCACATCAAAGATGGCCAAACCTGTTGGCTTGTCAACGACAACGTTCGAACCCAAGCCCGTTCCGACGATTTATGGAACCGTTTTAGATTGCGAGGCAGGCAGGCAGGCAGGCAAGCAGGCAGGCAAGGCAAGCCAAGCTCCCCACGTATATGAAAATTTGTCGGGACCAGTTTTTTTCTTCTTTTTCTGCTGTTGTAAAAGCTACAAGCAGTGTTCTTTACGAGGATTGAGATCAGAGGTTTGTGGCCTTGTTTTGGCACCACGGGCGATAGTGCTTGTTTTCGATAAGGTCGGAAGAGGGAGGGGGAAGGGGGTGGGGAGTAGAGAGAGAATATTTACAACTGTGGCTCGGACTCCCCGAGTGTCTTTTATCTGTTTGGGTTTTCATAAATCGTGAGGGGAGAGAGAGAAGGGGGGAGAGAAGAGAGAAAGAGAAGAGAAGAGAGAGAGAGAGAGAGAGAGAGAGAGAGAGAAGAGAGAGAGAGAGAGAGAGAGAGAGAGAGAGAGAGAGAGAGGGGGGGGGAGCACAGAGAGAGATTTTATTCTTTCTTTTTATTTTCTTTTATATCGAGGATAATGGAATAAGCACTCTTGTGCTTTTTTTGTTTTTTTACATCCAGTCACCATGTGTATGCAGTTTTGTAAATCTTGTCATCTGTTCCCACCGGCACACGATGGCCTACTCTTACGAAAGGCGGAACAGGATTTAACGTGTGCGCAAGATGAGAGAGACAGAGAGGGAGAGAGAGAGACAGAGACAGAGAGACAGAGACAGAGAGACAGAGAGACAGACAGAGAAACACAGAGAGACAGAGACAGACAGAAACACAGAAACACAAAGACACAGAAACAGACAGACACAGAGAAGGGGCCACCAGGGCCCATACCCATACTAGTAGTATCAAAAGCAGCAAAAGCAACTCGACCAAGCTGGCTATAGCTAGCTACTGCAAGATAAACCGTGCCTTTCGCGCGGCTTTTCCCTTTCAAGCGTGGGGTGGTGTTTGTTTCTCTACTGCTGGCGACGTTATTTCTGCCGCCAAGATGACAGGGCACAGGGAGAGGCGAAAAGCAAATCGGACTCTCCTGTTTGTTGCTGCTCCTCAAGTCCATTGATGTTTTGGGTAGGGTGGGGTAGTGTGGGAGGGAGTGAAGAAGGGTGGGTGAGGAGAAGGAAAAGTCTAAGGGTGGGGTGGGGGTGGGGGTGGGGTGGGGTTGGGGAGGCTGTGTGGTGGTGGTGGTTCTATAAAGATTGGGGTATAATATGGGCAAGTGTGAAGAATGAGGAAAGTGTGTATGTGTGTGTGCGTGGGGGGGGGGGGGGGGGGGGGGGG
>CM060322.1:50981962-50989462 GCA_030674155.1 Stramonita haemastoma | reverse complement strand
AGCAGAAGTTCTGCCCTGTTTCTGGAAGCACTGCGAAAGAGGAGCTGACCTGACCCCATCACCTCAGTGCCCCATTAACTACAGGTAAAAGGTAAAAGTAAAGGTGTCCCATAATTATCCTATCTATTTTGGTCGTAGGGGAGCGAGGCATCAGAGACCTCAGCTTCTCTAGTGGCCAGCATATTGAGGGCGGCGCCCATCTCCTCTCCCTCACTGCTTTTCCTTCCCTGACCCTAAAGAGGGCAGGTACCCATTTACAGCTGGGTGAACTGGAGGGACTGTACTGAAACCAAGGCGCGCAAACGATCACCCATCCAACTGGTAACCACGCTCCACGCTGCTTAAAACTTTGACTTGGGGAAAGCTAGCGCTCTGACCACTGAGCTATCCCGCCCCCAACTACCACTAACTACTGTGTGACAAGTTGGAACTGGGTGAAGCTGGGTGAACTGGGGGACTGTACTGGAACCAAGGCGCGCAAACGGTCACTCATCCAACTGGTAACCACGCTCGATGCTGCTTAAAACTTTGACTTGAGGAAAGCTATAGCACTCTGACCCCTTAACTATCCTGCCCCCAGTTACCATTAACTACTGTGTGACAAGTTGGAGGACTTTGCAGAAGACGAGAGTCCAGCTGACGAACTAAAAAAAAAGAAAAAGAAAGTCACAATACCTGCAATCTGTCGTTTGGCGGAACACAGATCGCATTCATGTCTTCTCTTTCTGCCTGTTTTGGTTGCTGGGTCGTACAAACACTTAGTCAAGGGACTCCCGACATGAGTATGACTGTGTCAACAGATGAATCAAAGAAAGATATTAATTTGAAAAAAAAAAAAAGAATAAAAAGGGAGGAGGTTGGTGATAGAGAACAAGCGACAGAGAAGAGAAAGGTTTACACATCATCCATTTGTTCTCTCATCTCTGTCCTCTTTGTTTTTGGTTGCTCAAACCCCCCCCCCTCCCCCATCCCAACCGCCACAACAAAGTGAAGACAGTGGTATTTTTCCTCAAGTGATGTTGACATGCACCTTGTGACTGCCTATCACAGGACAGGGGAGGTCAACACTGGGAGCTGGGTGCTCTCCCTTGATGCAGTACTTATAATAATTATCATGCATGGTCTCCTTTTGTTTCGTGTTCACTATCTCTTAAGAGTTCTCATTCCCACTTGCTCTCTGTCATATTTTTCTTTCCCATACCTGGACATGGTTGAGGGAACACACACACACACACTATGCACGCGGCGCGCGCTCACGCACGCACGTACACACTTACACACACACTAACAGATACACTCTCGTGCAATGATACTAGCTTTCGGTCAGTTTATGTTCTAAGTGTGTGTGGTTCTGTTTTATTTTTATTGTTGATACTGGCATTGTGTGTCCATTGCCAACGTGATCACATTCCAAATACCACCATGCATGTAGCATGTTTCATAAGCAAGATTCCATCATATGAATCACTTACAAAAGACCTATTGTTTTTTTCTCCCATATTCAAAGCTACTGGCAGAATAAGTTGCCTCTTTTCCAAGACTTTCACAAAATAAGGAATGTGCTTGTCTCTCAGTAATGAACTGAATTTCATCACATACTAATACACATTCTCTTCTCTCTTTCGCTTTACACCGACAGATCTATCTGGGGAAAGTAATAACATGTCCTTTCCAACTCCTCTCGTGGGCCGTACAGCTTGGTCTGTAGGGTTTTCTCTGTTGGGCATACATAATTTTCTTTAGACTGACACAGTGAAGCCAAAGGCCATTTTAGCTGCTCTATAGATCTTGAAATATGTTTTAAAGCTGGAAGTGTTTTGTGCATCAATTTAGATTTGTCACAGAAAGACATAAAAAAACCCAATGAGAGTTAAAGTAAAACGACAATATTCACGAGGAGCAGTGGGCCCTGCTATTGCTTGACTGCTGCCTGGCTGTGTGTGTTAATTAATCAATTAATTAATTAAATCTTTTATTTATTCATTCTTTTATTTCCAAGATAGTGGAATAAACAATCATGTTGTTTGATATCTTTTTTTACATCCAATCCCTGTGTGTATGCAGTTTTGTCAATTTTGTCATCCTTTCTCACCGGCACCCAATGGCCTACTCTTCCGAAAAGCGGAACGGGTTTTTAACGTGTGCGCAAAATGTTCTGCATGCATTCGCACACGGGACCTCGAAAAATCCTCTTGAACGAGATTTGAACCTCGATCAGCAGATCATGAGCTCAATGCATATCACTCTACTAACCACCAGGCCATCCTGTGTGTGTGTGTGTGTGTGTTGTGTGTGTGTGTGTGTGTGTGTGTGTGTGTGTGTGTGTGTTTGTGTGTGTTTGTGTGTGTGTGTGTGTTGTGTGTGTGTGTGTGTGTGTGTGTGTGTGTGTTTGTGTGTGTGTGTGTATGTGTGTGTGGTGTGTGCGTGCGTGCGTGCGTGTGTGTGTGTGTGCGTGTGTGTGTGTGTGTGTGTGTGTGTGTGTGTTGTGTGCGTCCGTGCGTGCGTGCGTGCGTGTGTGCGCGCGCGTGTGTATATGTATGTGTGCTTGCGTGTGAGCGGGCGCCAACAACCACCACTATTTTGAAGTACAGTAAAGGCGAAGAAGAAGCATAAGGAAAATAATATGCATTACAAAGGGAGAGTACACAGCTGTTCGTGTTGACCTCCCCTGTCCTGTGATAGGCAGGCACAGGGTGCGTGTCAATATCACTTCAGAAAAAATACCACTGTCTTCACTTTGTTGGAGAGAAGAAGGGAGAGATTGAACTAACAAAGGTAACAGAAAAATGGAAACAAAAATGAATATGACTGTGTATCCTTTCTCTGTCCCTTGTTCTCGAATGAATGGTTGCTTTCTTGTTGTGGGGTATGTTACAGTCCCAGCTGAGGTATCCGATTTAATGTGGTATATATTATATATATATTATATATATATATATATATATATATATATATATATATATATATATATATATATATATCACAAGTTTCATACCATTCATTCGTCCAGGCTGCGAGGTCAAGGAGCAGGTCCTACTGTTCCTGGTGAAAATTATAGTGAATATGCTGTTGTAGTTGAAGATTGTACCATAGTCCCAGCGGAGGTATCCAACTTAGGGACTGTGGTATTCCAAAAGCGAGGATTCTCTCTATGTCAAAATTATGATATAGGTAAAAGGTAAAAGTGTTCCATAACCTATGTGGTCTTAGGGGAGCGAGGTGTCAGGGACCTCAGCTTCTCTAGGGGCCAGTATGTTGAGGGCGGCACCCATCTGTCTCCCTCCCTGCTTTACCTTCCCTGACCCTGAAGAGGCAGGTACCCATTTACAGCTGGGTGGACTGGGGGACTGTACCGAAACCAAGGCACGCAGATGTTTACCCATCCAGTTGGTAACCACGCTCGTTGCTGCTAAACCTTAGCTTGGGGAAAGGGAGTGCTCTTACCACTGAGCTATCCCGACCCCTTCAGCTAACGTATAGGTATCTAAACATTTCCAAACACACAGACCAATCATATTGCGTTCTATTTCATAAAAGCCTTTCTTTCACTAAAATATTAGCAATACCTTTAAGGACATGTGCTTACTGTCTATATTCCAAAACGTTTTTGTCCCTCAAATTTCATAACAAACATATCATGCACCTTTGACAAAATCAAATTAAATACAAGCCTTCTCCCAAACCCTCTGACACTTATTCTTTTCGGAGCTGTATTGATAAATGTTACCTCTCACACAACTGTTCTGTTTATCCTTAAACCACAACTCCTTTTCTTCCCATTTCTTCCTCCTCCCTTCATCCCATCCCACCCACAGAATCCTATGTCCTCTCGTCATTATCAACACAACAAATAATGAGTGACTTGTTCACATGACACGTCTCGCTCTCTCTCTCCACTCCGCCACCCACCTCGCCAAAACTGCCCCCCGGGGAAAAAGTTCAACAGCACTTCTCCTCCTACTACTACAAGTTGACAAAAACCAGAACTAATCTTTTTCTTTGTTGACACAAAAGTGCTGCTGTCTGGTTTAGCCACTCCTCTTTAGGGTGTTCTTTACTGAATGAAGGTTGGTTAGGCCTAATAACCCTCTCTCTCTCTCTCTCTCTCTCTCTCTCTCTCTCTCTCTCTCTCTCTCTCTCTCTCTCTCTCTCTCTCTCTCTCTCTCTCTCTCTCTCTCTCTCTCCATGATGAATAGAATTTCTCCCCACCCATTGCTTCTGTCATGCCCCACCTTCTGTCATTTCTGCATTGATTTTTGAAAGCTTCTCCTTCTTTTTTTTGTGATGGATGTTTCTTGGCTAGATCTCCCATGTTTATTTTTGCATATATCACCCTGCTTATTAAATTATTTTTAACCCTATCATTTAAGTGGTGAAGGGATAGCTCTGGTTAGAGCACTTGCTCACTCCCCCCCCCCCCCAAGGTTGAATTAAGCAGCATGGATCATGGTTACCAATTAATTGGGTGGGTGACCGCAGTATAGTTCCCCAGTTCAGCCAGCTGTAAGTGGGTACCTGCCCTCTTTAGGGTCATGGAAGGTAAAGCAGCAAGGGAGAGGAGATGGGCACCATCCTCAAAATGCTGGCCCTGGAGAAGCTGAGGTCTCTGATGCCTTGCTCCCCTAAGACCACATAGGTTATGGACACCTTTACATTTTATCTTTTATCTGTTTACAATCATTCAGGTAGCTTCATTAAATTCTGACTTCAGGGATCACCCACACGATTATTATCCATAATACTATGTAGGTTGCTTTTTAAATTTGTCACCCTTCCTGGTGGCACATAATGACCTACTCTTCTCAGAGGTGGAACGGGTTTTTAACGTGTACCCAAGAGGTTCTGAGTGGTTTGCACTCGGGGATTTGGTTCATAGTCTTAATCGAAGGACTTGGGTGAGTGAAGTCAGTACTAATGTTAACCCCAGGGTAAAATTATTCAAAAACAGGTGCCTCCCTGGTGGCTTGATCCCGGCCCTCAGATCACAAGTACAACACTCTAACCACTAGGCTATCCTGCCCGATCCCACCTCCCCAAAAGCTATTTTGAAAATGGAAGTAGACACATGCATTAGCCGGACATTACTCTGGTATAGGAACAACTGCCACGCGGCTATCATTTCGCTGGTACACATTGCATTGGTATTATTTCTTCTCTCTCTGCGTGTTTTGGTTTCTGGTTCATACAAACAGGACGCGAAAGAACGTCGCAGAGCACGTTTAATGAATTAATCAAGGAAAGGTATTAAATCAAAACAGGATGGAAAATCAGGTAAGGGAATCACTGCAGAGAAGATAAGGACACAGGCAAACTTTTAAAACCCTGTTAAATATCCAATACTTCTAATTTTCATTTTGTTCTTGCTTGCCTGCTCTCCCACTCCCCCTCCAAGCAAAGTGAAGACAATATTTTCGTATTTCCTGCAGCGATGTGGATTCGCACTATGTGACTGCAAAACAATTTGCAGGTAGGTCAGCTAAGCTTTAGGAGCAATGTATTCTCTGTCTGTCTGTCTGTCTGTCTGTCTGTCTGTCTGTCTGTCTCTGTCTCTCTCTCTGTCTCTCTGTCTGTCTGTCTGTCTGTCTGTCTGTCTGTCTGTCTGTCTGTCTCTCTCTCTCTCTCTCTCTCTTCTCTCTCTCTCTCTCTCTCTCTTCTCTCTCTCTCTCTCTCTCTCTCTCTCTCTCTCTCTGGCAACAGGGTCTATAAGTATACATTTTGAATAGTTTCTACCTCACTCCTGCTCACCATGTTAGGTCTACTCTCTTCACACCTCCTTGTGTCTTGCCTCATTCCTCAAGCATAAAAAATAATTATGTTCAAGTAAGACTCATTCCTTCAACCAATTTTAATAGCTGTCAAAATTAATGAAACGAATTTGTAAGGGGACAATAGTCTACTAGATCTAAATCTTACTCTTAGCTCATTGTTATCAGTCCTTCTCCTCCCTTCCCCCACCTCATCTTTCTACCAGCCAACTAATTCAATATCTCACGGAACTACCCTGCAATACCTACTCTCCCTCTCCATCATGTCTCCTTTCCCCCCCCCCCCCCCCACCTGTTTTATTTTTCTCTGCTTCTCCTCAACAATTCAGCTTTCAACAATATCTCTTACCCATGCAATGCATGTTAGACAGTTTTGTTTTCTTCTCAACTTCAACTCCCACCTTCCAAAAAAAACAAACAAAACAACAACAATAACAATCACAAAAACCTGCAAAAATCCTAGCTACATCACCCACCCAAACAAAATAAACAAACAAAAATCTCAATAACCATAAACAAAATAAAAGGAAACAAAACCCCACCAGAGACAAACAGTGTGCACAGTATTTCTTCAATCACCAGTTCACCAAAGCAAAAATGTGTTTCTCCCGACCCCCAACAACAAAGTTACTGCTTGCATCAATAGCCTTCTTCACGTTTGTCTTAAAGTCCCAGCGTAGCTATCCGATTTAAGGACTGCGCCATCAACCAACCATCCCCGTTATGTCACAAGGCTGCTTGCCTTCTTGCCAAAGATTTCTCCACCGAATAAGACACAATCCTTCATAGTGCATAACATTCTTCATCCCTCTTCTACTGTGATGCTATGCACAACTTTCGTGACTTCTTCCATTTTCTTATTAATTTGAAGGCATTATTAAAATTGGTTATACCAACGAGCACTGATTTTTTTTTTTTTTTAATTTCTTTTCTGTCTTTTTTTTCGGAACAGCTTTCATGTAGCTGTCATTTCATTCAGTGTACTCTACAAAATATTGATATCAGCACTCTCCCTCCTTATTTTTGTTTCTGGTTCGTACACACACAGCGTGAACAGACCTGCTCGGTCTGTTTAAACAGATTAATGACAGACAGAAATTAAAGCAAAATAGGATGAAAGAAAAGAAAGAAAGGAATAAAAAAAAAAAAAAAAAAAGCCAAAAAAAAAAAAGCCGAGGATTAAACACAGAGAGCACAAGAACAGAGAAGGAGAAAAGCATACACATTTTATTTCCACCCCACATTTCTGTTCCTTTGTTCTCTCCTCTCATCTCCCTCATGGCCGTAACAAAGAGAAGACAACAGTTTCCAGTAGTGCTGTTTACTTACACCCCGTGGCCGCCTATCACATTACAAGGGAGGTCAACACTAGGAGCTTGTGTTGTCTCCCTTCGCTTACACTACTACAAGGTCTATGATTCATGACTCTCTCTCTCTCTACTCGTGCAGTCTAAAACTTTAGCGCTGAATTAAGTAACAGCCTTAGAAAAAGAGAAGGCAATAACTGGAAATTATATTAAAAAAAAACTCATCTAAACCGACAACAGAATAAAGAGCTTTTATAGGAAAATTAACACAAACACAACACAAATTAAAATAAACACAACTAGAAGAATCAAGGCCTTAAAGCAAACTAAAACAAGGCAAAGAAAACATCCATACACAAACCACACCAACATCTGAACGAAAAGAAATTTAAACTATGAAAAAGACTACTATGAATGACGCAGTATTT
>CM060322.1:50971962-50976962 GCA_030674155.1 Stramonita haemastoma | reverse complement strand
TTGGAAAACGTTTGAAAGAAAACTGTTACCGTGTAATTAAGCCTTTAAAACAGGAGCTCGCTCTCACTTCTCTCTCTCTCTCTCTCTCTCTCTCTCTCTCTCTCTCTCTCTCTCTCTCTCTCTCTCTCTCTCTCTCTCTCTCTCTCTCTCTCTCTCTCTCTCTCTCTCTGTGTGTGTGTGTTGTGTGTGTGTGTGTGTGTGTGTGTGTGTGTGTGTGTGTGTGTGTGTGTGTGTGTGTGTGTGTGTGTGTGTGTGTGTGTGCGGGTGTGTGTGTGTGTTTTACCTGTTAACGTTTGCTTAAGTGTTTAAAGAGCCGCCGAGGGAGAGAAAATATTTGCCTGATGACCTTTTTATCTGCAGAACGGCGAAGCAATGGGTTTGCCAAAAGTTCAGCGTTTCTAATCTGTTTGTGTTGTCAGTTATTTTAGAACTTGTCATCCTCCCACCTGTCTGTCTGCCTGTCTGTTTGTTTGTCGGTCTGTCTGTCTGCATGCAGTGAGTGAGTAAGTGAGTAGGAGAGAGAGAGAGAGAGAGAGAGAGAGAGAGAGAGAGAGAGAGAGAGAAGAGAGAGAGAGAGAGAGAGAGAGAG
Source organism: Stramonita haemastoma (assembly GCA_030674155.1). Lineage (NCBI taxonomy): Eukaryota > Metazoa > Mollusca > Gastropoda > Neogastropoda > Muricidae > Stramonita > Stramonita haemastoma. Next base: position 50,976,373 of record CM060322.1, on the reverse strand, counting down.
AGAGAGGAGAGAGAGAGAGAGAGAGAGAGAGAGAGAGAGCGTGGGTGCGTGCACACATACAACACACACACACACACACAACACACACACACACACACACACACACACACACACACACACAAAACACACATATATATACACACATATATATATATATATATATATATATATATATATATATATAGATAGATAGATAGATAGATAGATAGATAGATAGATAGATAGATAGATAGATAGATAGATAGATAGATAGATTTAGGTACATATATTTAGGTACATATAGAGATATACACACATACAATTTATATGATATGTCTATATGTCCATATTGTGTGTATGTGTGTGTGTGTGTGTGTGTGTGTGTGTGTGTGTGTGTGTGTGTGTGTGTGTGTGTGTGTGTGTGTGTGTGTGTGTGTGTGTGTTAAAGTCAAAATTTTACTTCCAAAAGGTAAACCTTGGTGTATAACACAGCCTAGTCCCATATTAATACTCTTTTTTTGTGTGGCCTCCTCGATGGAAAGATGTTACAGTCACCTGACTTTTGGCACCGGGACATTTTGGCTGATGGAGCACTGAACTCTTGTTATAAAAGTTAGTTGCCTGGATTCTAAATCCTCCATATTTTGTGTTCGTCAGTTGTACAGCTCAGTCTCTGAGATGAAAGCATCAGTATGTTGCAGGTTCTCCAAGTCTTTAAAAAAAAAAAGCAGGTCCTCCAAGTCGCCGTAGAGCTTCTTGGCCATTAGAGTACGGGGCATAGAGTGGATCGGTGGTCTAGTGGTGACGCACCTGCCTAGAAAGCGATAAAAGTCTGGGTTGGAAGTGTGCGGTGGTTTGATCCCCGTTTGGGCCCGAAACTTTTCCCCCATCCATAAGACTGTGAGGGGTGGCCGGGTGCTAGTCCTTCGGATGAGACGATAAACCGCGGTCCTGTGTGTTACACATAATTATTTAGTGCACGTAGAAGAACTCACGGCAACAAGAGAGTTGTCCCTGTGAAAATTCTGTAGAAAACAAGCCACTCTTACATGAAAATAAGAACAGTTGCAGATTAAAAAAAAAAAAAATGGGTGGCACTGTTTTTGTGGGGTGGCGTCTCTCCCCAGGGGAGAGCAGCCCGAATTTCACTCAGAGTTTTGTCGTTTCTTAAACTAAAATGTTATACGATGTGCTCTTTAAGGGTGCATGGCTACAGCACGTGATCTGTTGGTCTGGCTGTACCAGGTTTGCAAGGGCACTGCTCTGTGTAACCTATGGAGAGTTAATTTTCATGTAGGCTTACACATGGTAGCCTACGTTAAATGTGGTTGTGGCCTGTACTGAGCCTGAAATGTGCAAGGATGTTGCAGCCACAGCTGCAGGTGTGGTGTGGGTTAGGTACTGCTGCATCCTCTGGCTTCACCGCTTGGCCTGGGGGTGTTAGTTTTGTGGCTGGCCTTAATGGGATCTTTCTCTGGTGATGTAGGGCAGAAAGAGTTAAAGGACCTTTCCTCCTTAATCCTTTGTGATGTTTATCTGCCCCTTAAGCAGCATCCAGAAAGGTAAAGCATTCACACAGTATAGGAAAATACTTGCTGGATTGATTTTATTTAAACTATTTTAAACGAAAACACCTCCCAAAGCAAAACGAAAAAACGAAACCAAATACATCATTCTACACACAAATAAAACCCACTAACTTCTCTTGTCTCCATTTTGTATTATTTATTTGTTTGCTAGGTACGTTTTGTTTTGTGGAAGTCAAAGTCATTTTTAAAATGTACATTATGGTACATTGAGTAAGCAAAACACTTTGCTTTTTTTTCATCAAGCTGTCTACGAAAAAAAAATATGCAAGAAAATTTTTTGTTTGTGAGTTGATTTTTGGTTGTTTCCCCTTCTGTGTGTCTGCTTGTTCGATTGGTTCATTTTTTTGTGTGAGGATAATCTAATCTTCTCATCTTTCTGCTTGTTGTTTGATTATATTATATCTGTCTTGCCCGTAGTTTGTGTTTCATCGTTTACTTTTCCATTTTAAAACTTTTTGTAAAACAGCAAAAATACTGTTTTTTTTTATAATACGTTTGCTTATTCATTAAATAGTTATGTATTTAAGGAAAATTGCAAATTATTTCAGCATGCTGCTATTATTCTGTTCTGTCATAACAATCCCACTCCCTCTTTTTTTTGGTTATTATAGGGAGTTATTAGCCACCCTGTGAATGTTGATGTTGTACTTGAGCACAACATAAGCTACTACAAGCTTGTTGTTGCTACGCAGATTATATTCTTCACGTTACATTTATGTTTTATGCTTATCGAATCGAACAAATCATATTTGAACCAAAACATACCCACCTCCTAAAACAAAAAAACCAAAACCAAACCAAACCAAAAAACTCCCCCCAACCCCTCCCCCCTCAAAAAAAAACCCCCAACCCCCCCCCCCCCCCAACCGAACATAACCTTACCACTTAAAAAAAAAAATCAACAAAAACAGTGACCAAAACAAAACAAAAAACCCCGCGAAAAATAAAACCCAAATCGAAAAGAAAATCCAGCAGACGACAGCGTAGAACTAAAACCCAATGCCATTGATATTTGACGTCGGTGTCAGGCGGTGTGTGAGGGGCAGAGGAGTGGACGTTAGGGACCCGGTGTGAAGCATCAGGCGACAGGTGCTGGGATTGACACTGGCGCCTACTGCAGCTGTGCACGTGCAGCCAGGTGACTGGGTAAAGCCTTGCAGCCCTCTATCTATCTATCTCCTCTCCCTTCTTCTGTGTCTTCGTTCTTTGCATCCTTTAAAGCAAAAGGACAAGGAGTAGTGTGTGTGTGGGGGGTGGGGGTGGGGGGGGGAGGGGGTGTACAGTGGTGTGTGGGGGGGGGGAGGGGGAGGTACAGTGTGTGTGTGTGTAGGGGGGGGGGGTTGTACAGTGTGTGTGTGTGTGTGTGTGTGTGTGTGTGTGTGTGTGTGTGTGTGTGTGTGTGTGACAGACAGACAGACAGACAGAAGAGAGAGAGAGAGAGAGAGAGAGAGAGAGAGAGTGTGTGTGTGTATGTGTGTGTGTGTGTGTGTGTGTGTGTGTGAGAGAGAGAGAGAGAGAGAGAGAGAGAGAGAGAGAGAGAGAGAGAGAGAGGAGAGAGAGAGAGAGAGAGAGAGAGAGAGAGAGAGAGAGAGAGACAGACAGACAGACAGACAGACAGACAGACAGACAGACAGACAGACAGACAGACAGACAGACAGACAGACAGACAGACAGACAGACAGACAGACAGACAGACAGACAGACAGACAGATAAACAGACAGACAGACAGACAGACAGAGAATGTTTATCGCAAATTCCCAGGTCATCTTTCGTGCAGACCAGTCACTGCTCTGTCTTTTTTCCAGTGCACTTCACATGCAGCCAAAGACAGGGAATTTCTATGTTAAAAAGTTACAGGTAAAGGTGTCCCATAACCTAAGTGTTCGTAGGGGAGCGAGGCATCAGAGACCTCAGCTTCTCTAGGGGCCAGCATATTGAGGGCGGCGCCCATCTCCTCTCCCTCGCTGCTTTACCATCCTTGACTCTAAAGAGGGAAGGTACCCATTTACAGGTGGGTGAACTGGGGGACTATATGTCGCTCCCCTGTAATTCAGCTTGGCTATAGACAGGGTGGCAACGGCACTAACATACCCAGCATGCATTCCTGTGCATTCCATGACAAACCTGGTCGAGTTTTAATTGATTTAGTTGCGTTGTTACCAAATGTGCTGGGATGTTTATGGGATCACACACACACACGCGCGTACGCGTGCACGTACACACGCACGTAGGCACACATACACGCACGCACACACGCACACATTCGCTAAATGTGACTTTTTATAACATGTCACCATTATTTTTTTTTAAACAATGCCTTAGGGATGAGATGTTAAATCAAAGAAAGAACTCTCTCTCTCTCTCTCACACACACACACACACACACACACACACACACCACACACACACACACACCACACACACACACACACACACACACACACACACACACACACACACACACACACACACACACACAGATGCAGCTATCGTGGCTCAGTGGTTATTGCGTTGGATTTTTGGCTGGAAGTTCGCAGGTTCAAACCCACTAGAGGCACAGTCAAACAGCAGCTATCGTTGTCTGTTATATGAGTGGAGATGCTTTGCGCTGCTGTTCAGCACCTGACAAGTCAGGCCCAGTGCATCTGACTTCGGCGTGGGAGAGAATTGTTATCTTTGAAGTCTTTTCTGATAAAAGGCAGGGCAAAAGAACCAAGAAGGTGGAACATAGACAAGAAGGAGGTGACATAAAGAAAAAGGAACAAGGCAGAAATAAAGAGAGGGATAGAAAAGAGGGAATTTCTAGCACAGAATTTCCAGAGAGTTGGGATGTTTTTTATGC
>CM060322.1:50954462-50961962 GCA_030674155.1 Stramonita haemastoma | reverse complement strand
CTCTCTTTCACCTCCCCCCCCCTTCCCTCTCTCTTTCTGTCTCTCTCTGTCTCTCACATCCCATTCTGCTGAGCAAGCCAGCAAAGATGATACGATTAGCGACAAAGCGAGTGAGGAGGACGACGACAACGGTTTGGCACACAACAGCCCCCTAGTAGTAGTGTAGAAGAAAACCTCTTCTAGCCGGAGATAGAATGAGTGAGTGAATGGTGAGTGAGTGGGTGAGTGGGCGAAGAGAGAAGGAATTGATAGAGTGAGGGAAGTAAAGGAAAGGAAGCAATAGTAGGTGGCTGCCGGCAGAACTCACTCAGTCCAATAACATTTTGCGCCTTTTCTCGGCTTAGCTCATTCCTAATCCAATCGCTGGGCAGTTGCGCCAGCAACGCTTTGGGGAAGCAGGGGGGGAGGAGGGAGGATGGATGATGCCTGCGAGCATGGCAGGGGCCTATGTGATGAGCATACAAGAGCGGAAAATATTTTCATTTGTCGCATCCACAAAGCCCGGCATTGGGCGCCAAATTGAGTTAGCGCCGATCCTAAGTGCCCGGCGTTCTTGGGCTGTTCCGCGGCAACCAAAGACTTGTCCAATGTCGCTGATTAGCTTGATTGGGTTTCCTGGGGGCCCAATTCAATATTGGGTTGGGGGGGGGGGGGGGGGGGGGGGCAAGATTTTCTCTCCTGGCTCCTGTTCCCGCCCGCCCTCTAAACGGAAGGGAAGAAATATTTGAATTAACGGATTCGCCAGCCTCGCTCTGAGCGTTCTGAGCCCTCTTTGCGCCCCCCTTCAGGGGAGGCTATGATCCAATCAAGGGAGGCAACTATATCACCTGAGTGCAGCCTCCCCTTTTATGGGTCTCAGACTGTCGTTCCGGGGAAAATGGACGAGTCTTTTGGAGATTCTGTTCCACACACAAAAAAGTCTTTGCTGACAAATATTAGTGTTAAACTGTCCTGGTTTTCTGTTGGGCTTCGATGGCTTTTTTGTTGGTTTATTTGTATTTCCTGTGTGTGTGTTTATTGCTTGCTATAGAAATTGTCCAGTTCAATGCAGATATTTCCAAAAGGGAAGAAACACAACATGTTTCTGATCGAATTTGCAAAGAACTTCTTTGCCTGCTTCGTTTTTTTTATTCAAACAGAATAACCGTTTCTGATTTTGATTAGGATGTTGATCACATGCTTTCATACAGAGAAATGAACCAATATGGCTATTGTGCAATATAGCTGCAGATTACAAAGATTTTCTCCTCTGTTATTTTTGTCCACATTTGTTTTATCTTTCTGAAAAGTTATCTCAATACTGAAGGGACCCTTCACATTTCAGGCTGGTTCTATTATAACAGGAAAAGAATAATATTCTTTCACATGTTTATGAAGCACAGAGTGGATACCTAACTATGTAATTATAATAAAGTATGTTTTTTCAGAGGCTGTGTGTAGTTTCTTTCATTTTGACACATTTCAGAGATTGCTATGTGAGGTGCATGCTTCTTCCTTCAGTAAAGGACGGTGCCAACCTAACTTAAACTGGACCAGTCGCCATGGCGCAGTGGTTAGCGCCGTGGATTCCGGACTGGAAGGTCGCGGGTTCGAATCCCATAAGTCATAGGGATTTTTTCGGGCTCCGGCCGGCTCCTACCCAGAGTGAGTGTGCTGTGGGCTCAGTGGGGAGACTGGGACCACACAGTCGAGCTTCATCCACTTTACGGATGCGAATTTGAGAGTGTTGCTCAAATTACCTGACCAACACTGCAGGTGTCTGTATCTCTCGGGCCTGGTTGACGCCGGGATATATTATGACAGTAAGCGTAGAGAACAACCCTGTCAAGTAGTCTCAAAGCGGATGCACCTCCACAGCAGCATCATTACATCATCCTCATCATCATTGATCATCATGCAATAATAAAAATTGCCTCTGATTCGGTGGCTTCCGTTGCTCTGGTCTCATGGTGACCTCAGATTCGGTTTCCCCATACGCTTCTGTGCCTGTGGTGAATTTGTGTCAAAGCCTTTGGGGTTGGGGGTTCGTGGGGAGGCGGTCGTTGGAGGGACGTTGTGGTGGTCGCCACCTTGGGTGGGTGACTCACTCAGTCTGGCTCCGCGACTGAGCTAATACTGTCGTTAGTAGGGGGCTTAGTAGGTGGTGTCCTGCGTATGTTAGCTCAGAACAGGCACCACTGAACACCACCAAAGTGACCCAGCAGAAGTGCAGGGCCCCTCTGGCTGGTGGCCCGCGGCGGCCTAATATTGATGAGCTCCCTGTGGACTCCCGACCCCGGGGGTGAGACACAACGAATCTGGGTATGGCTGTGGCGGGGAGATTGAAATGAGCGGCGTGGGAACAGCAGTACGGGAGTGTCACAGAAGACGAGGCAGCAAAAAAAAAAAAAAAAAAAAAAAAATTAAAAAAAAATAAAAAATAAAAAAATAACTTAAACTGGCGTCTTTGTATTCTCTCACTCTTGTAATCTCTCACTCTCTCCACATCAGCTCATTTTGTTCAGTTTTTATTCCTTATGTAGGCTGATATTCACAAATAAAACACTTCTGCTGGTGTCCTTTCAATATTCATTTATTTCGTAGTTTTGAATATAACGGTTTGTAATTGAAACAGAAAGCTTTTAAAGATCACACATATCTTTCTTTCTAATAATAATAATAATACATGGAATTTGTATAGCGCTATGTCTTGTAAAAACAAATCAAAGCGCTTGCATTCGACCAACACAACACACAATTAACAACAATTTACAGTTTTAACAAATTCAAATGTACACACACACACTCACGCACGCACGCACGCAAGCACGCAACACGCGCGCGGGCACACACACCTACAAACGTTATGCACTTTGGCAGGTGGATGTTGAAGGCAGGGACAGGTAAGAGATGGAAGCGGAAAGGAGAAAACTTAGGTTTGGAATAAGTGTGTCTTGAGGTTGGATTTAAAAGTGTCATAAGTAGGCTTTTGCCGGAGGGAGAGAGGAAGGTCGTTCCAGATCGATGGACCAGAAACAGAGAAAGAGCGGCGGCCAACGGTAGATAGGTTGAATCTGGGTATTCTTAAGGACAAAGTATCTGCCGACGAGCGGAGGGAGCGAGAAGGTGTGTACAAGTGAAGACATTCACAGAGGTAGGAGGGTGCAGTATTGTGGAGCATTTGTAACAGAGGGTATTTATCTTGTAGTTTACTCTCTGTGGTACAGGCAGCCAATGGAGAGATTTCAAGAGAGGGGTAATGTGCTCAGATTTTTTCTTTCTGAGGACAAGACGAGCAGCAGAGTTTTGTATACGTTGAAGGGAGTGGATGGATGATGCTGGCAGACCAGCCAAAAGAGAATTGCAATAGTCCAGACGTGAGAGAATAAGAGAAGTGACGAGTTTGGATGTTGCATCAGTGGACAGGTACTTTCGAATTGCGCTAATACGCCGTAGTTGATAGTAGCATGACTGACAGGTTTGGGTAATGAATTTTTGCATAGAGAGAGTGTTGTCCACAACGACTCCTAGGTACTTCACAGAAGTGGATAGCGGAACTGACGTATTGCCGAATTCTATTGAAGTTGTTGGAATGGAGGAGAGTTTGTGTTTGGTGCCTACAAGCATGGCTTGGTTTTATCTGCATTTAGTTGTAATTTGTTTTGTATCATCCAGTGTTGGATGTCTTGAAGGCAGCTGGTCATATTTGTCAAGAGAGAAGGCAGATTTTCAGGTGTGTCGCTGCTTTGAATCTGCGAGTCGTCAGCATAAAAGTGATAATTGATATGATGACAGTCTATTATATGTGACAGTGGAGCAGTATAGAGGGTAAAGAGAAGAGGGCCCAGAACTGATCCCTGAGGGACACCACATTCCAGTTTGGCAGGTGCTGATTGAATCTTGTTTACTGCAACTGTGTGTGGTCGTTTCTATTCACAAAGTTAATTTAACTTCTCCATCAGCTCTCAGAGGAGTCGTCGGGGAACTACACTGAATTTTTCAGGCAGTGCATCTGGGGTATATTAGACCTGATGGAGCCTATCCTTCTTCAGGTTGCAGAGTGCATGCTGGGTATGTTCGTGTCATCGACATCCCTGGCTAAAGTAAATGTTCCACCAAATACAACAGCCTTTATAACCCACTCCAGTTGACCAGCGTAACTAGAAATTGTGCATCGTTAAGATTTCTGACGATCTGTGAGCAGTTGTAGACTAGCCTGTGTTTTGGTTAACTTCAGATCTTGACTTCATTTCTACCTACAGTAGTGCCTGATCTTCTCCTGTGCTTGTAACTCTGCAGGTGGTCTGCTCCCTGGAAGATTATAAAAATCCCCAGAAGTAGTATAGGGCACGGTGTCAAAGTCTTCACCATTTCACTGTCCATGCGGATGGGATAGCCCAATGGTCAGAGCACTCGCTTTCCCAAGCTAAGGTTAAGCTGCATCGAGAGTGGTTACCAATTGGATGGGTGACCAATTACAGTCCCCCAGTCTACCCAGCTGTTAATGGGTACCTGCCCTCTTTAGGGTCAGGGAAGGTAACAGCGAGGGAGAGGAGATGGGCGCTGCCCTCAATATGCTGGCCCCTACAGAAGCTGACGCCTCGCTCCCCTATGACCACATAGGTTATGAGACACCTTTACCTTTACCTTTTACTGTCCATGGGCAAATTCAGTCTGGCACAACCTACCCCTCTCCAGGTACCAGGGTGAGAGCAGACAGAATACAGAGACTTCTATAGCCTGTGAAATGTTTCAACTGATGACAGGGGATAGATCTAGTTACATTTCCATTCTCGTGGAACAGTATTCTAGTTAGCCAGTCTTCATGAGCTCAATTACTTCATCCACCATGCAGTTCAGTTCGTCTACTTTCACTTCTTGTCATTTGATGTCCATTGTCTTCAAAGTCACTTGACGACCTCTCAATTATTTTCTTGACCATGTTACTGTCTACACATCCCTGTGATCAACTATGAAGATACCTGATTAGCTTGTGACTTCATGTCAAAGGGTCGGGACCATACTCTGAGCTTTGAAGTGATTTGATTACTATCACTTTACAAAGAAATGCATTGAAGAACACTTTTGATTGGCTGATGATATCCCATCACTTATACGTCTATCATTTATCAAGCCATCTGATTGGTTTGTCAGTCCCGGAAGCGTACTTGCGGACTACATTTGATTGGTTGATAATTTCACGTCACTGACATTAACTATTGGCTTATTACTGTACAAGATCACATCTTTGTATCTGCTATGGAACGTCATCCTAAACTTAACCCACAAGTCACTGATGACCAATCGTAACTGATCTCTTGATGAGGCGACAAAGTTTCATTGATTGAGGACAGGGCTAAATCGTATTTTAGTGTAGATGACCACTTCTAGTACAGGCCACAGTAATGTACTTTACTCTTGTCCAGAGGAGATGCGATGCTGGACAATGAAGATGTGCCTTAAGTGTCATACTGGACATGGGAGACCGATCTAATACTGAGGCTAAGAGGGTATCCTTGGAAAGAAAGAGTTAACAAGGTTCATTGGCTAGATTGAAGAGGCATCAAAAACTACACACATGGCTGCTCACTGATGGTTATGAAGTGGACTATGATTATTATCATCTTGACAGGGCAGTCCTTTTTGTATGACGTATTAGCTGTCTGTCTATGCGACTGTCTATGTGTGTGTGTGTGTGTGTGTGTGTGTGTGTGTGTGTGTGTGTGTGTGTGTGTGTGTGTGTGTTGTGTGTGTGTGTGTGTGTGTGTGTGTGTGTGTGTGTGTGTGTGTGGAGTATCTGCCCCTGTCTCTCTAGCAGTCTGAGTCTCTAACTTAATCTGTCTGTCTGTCTATCTGTCTGTCAGTATCTATCTCTCTGTGTGTCTTTGTCTCTGTCTCTATCTGCCTGTCTGTCTCTCTGTCTCTGTCTGTCTATATGTCTGTCTGTCTCTCTGTCTGTCTGTCTGTCTCTCTCACACACACACACTCACACACACACCCCCCCCCCCCCCCCCCCCCCCCCCCCCCCCCCCCCCCCCCCACACACACACACACCTTCAGGTCGTCTGTCGTTGAAGACTACTGGACGCTCTGTCGAAGCATGAACAGAGGCAAATTGTCCCCCCTTGTTTCTGCAGCAGCAAGGTTCAATCTAATTGACGACGTGTAAAAGGATTATCTCCCCTCCACTTCCATAATCTGCACTTTTACGGCTGACCAGACAGACAGATGCCTACAGATGTTCCATGGAAAGAAGATGCATGACCTGTTCTCGTTTGCCGTCCTATCTCGTAGTGTGTGTGTGTGTGTGTGTGTGTGTGTGTGTGTGTGTGTGTGTGTGTGTGTGTGTGTGTGTGTGTGTGTGTGTGGCCTGTGTGTGTGTGTGTGTGTGTGTGTGTGTGTGTGTGTGTGTGTCTGTGTCTGTGTGTGTGTGTGTGTGTGTGTGTCTGTGTGTGTGCGTGCGTGCGTGCGTGTGTGTGTATGTGTGTGTGTTTGTGTGTGTGTTTGTGTGTGTGTAAGTGTGTGTGTGTGTGTGTGTGTGTGTGTGTGTTGTGTGTGTGTGTGACTGTGTGTGACTGTGTGTGTGTGTTTTATTTGATTTATTTATTCTTTTATATCGAGGATAATGGAATAGGCACTCGTGTGATTTTTCACATCCAGTCATCGTGTGTATGCAGTTTTGTAAATGCCATCTGTTCCCACTGGCACACAATGGCCTACTTTTCCGAAAAGCGGAACGGGTTTTAACGTGTGCACATTGTGTGTGCGTCTGTGTGCTTATTTTATTTTATTTATTTTTTTAAAAACTTTATTTAGTCAATTATTTTTCATTTAAATGATAATGGAAAAGTATTGGTGTCACTTTTTTACATATAGTTCCCTCGTGGAAAAAGTTTTATAAGGTTTTATTCACTCGTTCCCACTGGCACCAATGGCCTACTCTTCCGAAACACGGAACATTGTGTGCAAACCTTTGGTTTATTGTCACATCCGAAGGACTTTTGGTGGAGTAGAGTCAGTACTGAGGGACGCGTCGACGGGATAGCTCAGTGGTCAGAGCACTCGCTTTCCCCCAAAGCCAATGTTAAGCAGCATCGAACAGGGTTACCAGTTGGATGGGTGACCGTTGGCGCGCCTTGGCTTCAGTAGAGTCCCCCAGTCCACCCAGCTGTAAACGGGTACCTGTCCTTTTTACGGTCAGGTAAGGTAAAGCAGCAAGGGAGAGGAGATGGGTGCCGCCCTCAATATGCTGGCCCCTAGAGAAGCTGAGGTCTCTGATGCCTCGCTCCCCTACGACCACCTAGGTTATGGGACACCATTACCTTCTCTACCTTTCATGGAATAAACACTCGTGTGTTTTTTACATCCAGTCCCCGTATGTATGCAGTTTTGTAAATTTTGTCATCCGTTCCCATCGGCCCACAATGGCCTACTCTTGCAAACAATTGGAACAGGTTATAACATGTGCACAATGTGTGTGCGTGTGTGTGTTTATATTTTTTTTCTTTATCTATTCAATTA
>CM060322.1:50944462-50949462 GCA_030674155.1 Stramonita haemastoma | reverse complement strand
AAGCCTTCATGGTCCGTTATCTGGGTCTTTTTCTTTATCCAGAAAGACTTAGAGAGATAACAATTTATCTGAAGAGTAAACTGGACATGTCTTCTGTTATAGAGCATTTTACACAGTTGAAAGAGTTCAGCACACTTTCTGGTGGGTTGGGTGTCAAGGTGGGATATGTTTATGATCTTTTATAGTTTTATGACCAAAATCAACTGAAGCAGGAAAATCAGGGCACGTGTCCTGCCGTTAAGTGCTTGTGAACTGGACAAACTGGTCCCATTCTGGTAGGAATACCTATGTTTTCTTTTATAGTGTACACGAAAGAGATATTAAACTGAATTGGAGTAACCTTCGTGAGATGTCTTAGACAGCACAGTAAGTGAGCTATCGTATTTTGGATAAACTTTTATCAAAAGTTATACCTAGAATCAATATTTCTTATCTCAATAAACATATGAATTCACGCTGGTTACGTGCCATAATGTCATGTAAGAACAATGAAACAGTAGAACATTTCAATTAGACATTCAGAAGTTTCTTGGCATATGAGTTTTTTTCAATGACAATAATTAGTCATTGAAAGAAACTTATTTGCCGAGAAACCTCGGAATTACAAGAAGTTGAAGTGCTCTCTCCTTGACCCCACTCTCTAGTGCAGAGTGGGTTTTTTGTCGTTTTTTTGCTTTGGCATTGACCCTCCATGTAGGACAGTGGTCACAGTCAAAAGTGGTCATGTCAGCGGTATTTGTAAATTGGACATAGATCTGTCAACTGCCAGAGGTTTACTAGCCTTCACATGTTTATGACAGAATATAATTGCAGAGAAAAATGGTGTGTGCTGTATGCTTGATCGGTTTGAGAACTGAAACGCATGTAGCGAATTTCAGAGTATGTGTTTAATACATTAAAGAAATATTGATTTGGGATTTAGCTAATGGCCAGGGGCCCGTGAGAGAGAGAGAGAGAGAGAGAGAGAGAGAGAGAGAGAGAGAGGAGAGAGAGAGAGAGAGAGAGAGAGAGAGAGAGAGAGAGAGAGAGAGAGAAATCACATCTACAGATTCCCATCAGGTCAGAGGTTTGGGCGAGTTTATGACTGGCTGAGGTATTGCCGATTTGTGGGTGCTCTTTATATTGTGATGGATGCCAGCTGATGTTTGAAAACTTTGATGTGCTAGTTTCCGTGATATTATGTTTACAGGTTTACTGTTTTTCTGCGTGAATTTCTCTGTCACTAAGATAATACAGTATTGGAATTAGGAATTTGGAAATCCGACAGACCAGCTACTGTTGTTTTTTTTTCTTTTCTTTTTTGGTCCACTCACAGCATGGGACAGGGCTTTATCATCATCATCATCATCATCATCATCATCATCATTTTTATCTATGGTATGAACAAGAAGCTTCTGGTGTCTATAGCGCAATGTTCACACCCATTGTCTTCACCCATTGTCTTCGATGAAGGGTCACTGTTCTTTATTTACTGTCTGACAGGTGAGACAGGCTAATAGAATCACTTTTGGTATTTATGACTTTATGGCAGTGATTGTGTGGAGGGAAAACTGACCGTCTGTGTCTGGGTGGTCTTGACTGGACAAATTCAGTAAGGTTTTGTACACAGATGGCGGAGGACAATACATATTGACTTCTCATGAATCACAAGCTTTAGGAGTGACAAGAAAATCTTTGCTATCTTGTCAAGCATACTGAATAAGCGGTGGGTAGCGGGAGGGAGGGAGGAGGAGGAGGGGTATGATGTTGCTTTATCATGTTTTATAGGCTACTTACAATGGAACCAGATTCTCTTTCTTCCCAGTTTGGCGAAAAAATTGAATTGAATGTCAAAGTCTTTGGGATGAAGCTATAAACGGTGGTGCCCTGTGCGAACGCACGCTGAACATCTTGCACACACATTAAAAACCCCGTTCCGCCTTTCCAATGAGTAGATCACCGTGTGTTGGTAGGAACGGATGAAAGGAAAAATAAAAGCACTATGCACACAGGTGTCGTGTTTAGAAACCATCTTTGGAATGTGGGAGAAAATAAAAACCGGCATCATACGCACAAATTTCACCAATGGTGAACCTCCAAGAAAGCCACATTCTGACTCCTGGTATGTAGGCCTATGCTGGGTCTGTTCGCGTTTCCGTAACCTACCACATGCTGATATGACCTACGAATCTTCTGCGTGTGTATATTGGATCTTGCAAGTCTGCACATGAAGTTGACCTGGGAGATCGTTGAAGTACCCACCTTTGCTTTACCAGACGCTGCCAATATTTAAACCCACGACTTTATGGACGGATATGGGATTGATGTATAGTTTTTACCACTCAGCTCTATAGCGAGTGTCTGTGGATAATACGAACAATGTCAACAGTAACATTCACAACAAACTTCAAAATAAGATGTTCACGCTAAACGTATGATATTGCCATAACAAAAGTCGGATGTAAACGTCTCACGTCTTTGTCAAGGAAAGGTGTGGGTTATTGTACACTAGCAAACAATACACGCCATTCAAGTTACCATCGTGTTCTTTTGAAGTTAGTGCTAAAGCCAGTTTTGACGTCAAAGAAAGGGGAAACAAGCCTGAAATGTTTCTGTGTTAAGTGTAAGGGGAAACAAGCATGAAGTGTGGAAGTGTTGTCTCTTGTTTGCTCGACGTGCTGAAGTGCTGTTGTTGCTGTTTTATTTCCGTTTAACATCCACACCCCCTTAGTTCGTTATGTAGGCGTGAGAGGCGATGTTCTTAGAAAGCTGTAAAGGGTACGAGAGAGAGAGAGAGAGAGAGAGAGAGAGAGAGAGAGAGAGAGAGAGAGAGAGAGAGAGAGAGAGAGAGAGAGAGAGATTATTCTAATATTTACATTTTCTTCATAAAGGCTTCGTGTCTGATCTTTTTCCAGAAGTGTTTTTAGAGTCATTCACATACTATGAAATTCAAGCACTTATTGAGCACACAACGAAAATAGAAATTCATTAGACATGCAAAAACTATCTGTGTTGTTTTAAAATGTATCTTGATGCCACCAAATGTTAACAGAAATCGTTAAGAGATGATGAAATTTAATACTGTTGACCACATCAGCACATAATGGACAGGCCTAGAACTCAACAAAATCCTGAAGAAGGCAGATCAGAGAGAGGATTTGAGGGAACCGGTTGTCAAGTCTTCGGGGTGCCGCCACAGTCACCAGATTAAGGGAAAGATAGAGACAGACAGACCATACTGCTGCAATGTCATATTTCTACACAATGCTATTGCTCCTGTTATCAAACAGTGTTTGTCTGAGAAGATGGCGTACTATTGTATTGACAGCTGCCATATATTGTGTTCCGTTCTCTTATAATTCAATCCCCCCCTCCCCTCCCCCCACCCCTTTTGGGGTGGGAGGAGGGGAAAGCTGAAATAAAAACTGGAATTGTTGCATGGACCTTAAACTAAAGTGTATCTCAGTTGAAGAAAAAACACCCCACCAACTTTAGGAATGTGACTCCAGTATTCTCATGATTTCAGCAATATTCCTGATGGCTTCCTGGTTTGAACATCAGCAATGTAGCCATGTAGGTAGTGTGGGGACTGTGGTTTGAATCCCATAGGAACCCGAATGCTTTCTTCTGGGCATATACTGCCTGTACAAGAACTTATTTTATTAAGAGAGCTGTGAATGAGAACACTGGGCTAAAAAGCTACTCTCATTGGCAAACTAATACTGATGTAGAAAGGAAAAAAAGAAGAAGAAGAAAATGACTGTTGTACTATACCATGGCGACACACTTTTCACTACAAGGGGCAGCTCTAGAATCAATGCAAAACTCAGCTAAGACTAAAAATGCACTTTAATACTCAGACATAATAGTAATAATAATAATAATAATAACAATAATAATAATAATAATAATAATAATAATTTCTTCCAAAACAACAACAATAACAACAACAACAAAATAATAATAATAATAATAATAATAATAATAATAATAATAATGATGATGATGATGATGATGATGATAATGATAATAACAATAATGTATGGTATGTATATAGTGCTGAATCTTGTGGCAAATCTAAATCAAGAATAAGGATAAGGTAGTAGGCAGACTATAAGACAGCAGAGAATTCCTATACCACTCACCACAGCGAGGAACCCAGGGTCACCAGAGAAGCCATCAGGCTCCTCGAAGCCGGAGAGCACGCCCCTTGACCAAGTTTTTGTCTGGAGCAGTGTATGTAGGTACGTTTTCTGTCATTGACACTGGCCCACAAACATGGAGGAAGACAGCACGAAATATCTTACTTACCTTTAGTACAGTGTTCACAGCCTGAGGTGCTCAAGTAGCTTTCTTTATGGACTGTTCATGAGAGAGGTAGAGGTTATGGGTTTATGGGTGGATGGCAGTGGGGGATTGTAGAACAAAAGGGCTGTTTTCTTACTGGGACAGCTTGTTGATTGGGTCTTTGGAAACACTTGATAAGTGTGAGGGAAAATCAGAACGTGATTGTTCTGTAAAAAGGAAGAGAAAAGCTGCATGTTACGATTTGAACAGAGTAAATTTTCTTAACAGTAGAAAGCTGTGATGCTTAAAAAAAAGATGCACAGCTGAATATATCATGTATTAAGGGTAACACTTTCATCAGCAAAATACGTTTTTCTACAACAGTTTATGCACTATGAATTAGCTAACACACCAATACCTTGCAGTTCCATTTATATCTTGTCAAATAATTTACTTCTGAGGTGTTCTTGAATTCTGAAGTAGCAAGGCTATTTGTACAAAAGTCACAAATGGAAGTGTAAAAGCCTTCACAGGAAAGATATTGTACTTTGCACATTTTGTGTGCTCACAAATACATACAATATCATTACATTGCATCTCAACACAGTTTTCTATGACAGTCGTGCGCTGGTCTTGTTAGTTTTGAAACAGTATTTAACTCCTAGATCAAAAGTTACAAGTCACAAGATGAAAAGGACTTACAAAGACAAAACTGCAAACTGTCCAAGGAAGAA
>CM060322.1:50936962-50939462 GCA_030674155.1 Stramonita haemastoma | reverse complement strand
AAGTTAACATGGAATGCCCATATTGAATATATTTTAACTAAAGCAAGAAAAAGCTTAAATCTCCTGAAAATTATTAGTAAGCAGTATTGGGGGCAAGATCTATCAATTCTTAAACACTTATCAACATCAATAATAAGATCAAAATTATCGTATGGACATGAAGTCTTTTTTAATGCTCCAAAATATTTATTGAGGAAGCTTCAAAGTATAGATTGTAAAGCATACAGGCTTACTCTTGGTGTACCTTTTCATGCATCAGCAATTGACACATATAAAGAAGTCGGAATGTTGCCCTTAGATGAATACCGAAAACTTGCATGCGCCAAATACGTACTGAGAAGTTCAACTCCCAAACACTTTGCGTCAGAAGACGTAAAAATAAAATCTGATATAGTTTTTCCAAAACGAGCACAGCAAATACGCTCTTTGAAAACTATCGGTGGTCAAGAAGTAACGCACCGTACCTGCCTAGAGAGAAGTGTAGCTTCGAACTTCGTTTGGGCCCAAAACATCCCTCCAACCTTGAGTGATGGTCTGGGCACTGACTGTCTTCTAGAGAAAATGAGAAACCGAGATTCTGTGTCCAACATGCATTTAAACTACGTAAAAGAACCTACGGCAACAAGTCAGCTTTTCCTAGCAAAATTCTGTGAAAAATGTCGCTCTGACAGGAAGACAAAGGCACATTTTTTTAATAGTCTCTTCACACTTGGTGATGTAAGACAAAAATTCATGCTCATACAGACAGGCGAATATACAGAAAGGGGTGGCGCTGCGCTTGTGGCGACACATCCTCCCCAGATACAGCAGTCCCATTTTCATGCAAAGAAATCTGCTGTGACCGAAAGTAGTAGGCCTATGCAATACAATACAACACAGTACAATACAGAACAATACAATGCAACACAATACAACACAATACTATAATATACAACACAACACAACACAACACAATAATATACAACACAACACAACACAATACAACACAATACAATACAATACAATACAATACAATACAATACAATACAATACAATACAATACATAATACAATACAATACAATACAATACAATACAACAATCAATACCTTGCACTGTGTTGCATTCTGTTGTACGATTGTCTTATATTTTATTGTATTGCATAGCATGGCATTTCATTTTTGTTGTATTTTGTGGGGGGTTGGGGGGTGGGTTGGTATGCAAAAATTCGAACGACTCATCCTAGAGAGAGAGTCCCTGCTGCACAGGTAAACCACATTTTTCGTTTGGTTTGCTTGGCTGGGCTTGGTTTGGTTTGGTTTGGTTTGGTTCGGTTTGGTTTGGTTTGGTTCGGTTCGGCTCGGCTCGGCTCGGCTCGGCTCGGCTCGGCTCGGCTCGGCTCGGCTCGGCTCGGCTCGGCTCGGCTCGGCTTGGCTTGGCTTGGCTTGGTTTGGTTTGGCTGGTGTGGTTTAGTTTGGTTTGGTTTGGCTCGGCTTGGCTTGGCTTGGCTAAGCTTGGCTTGCTTTGCTTTGCTTTGCTTTGCTTTGGCTTGTCTGTATTATCTTCAATGATAAAAAAAACTATACTAACACCAATGGGATTGTGCAAAACAGAATTTCGAAAACTATACAAAAAACTACACAAACACCAAAGACGTTTTGCCAAACAGAATTTCTAAAATTATACTATACTAATACCAGTAGGGTTTTGCAAATTAAAGTTTCGAAAATTAAACTAACACCAAAGGAATTTTACAAAACAAAATGTCGATGCCTTCAAACATGTTCAGTTCTTAGGCTCATTGCTTGGTCACAAGTATTCATGATTGTTTATATTCATCAAATGCATTTGCCTGTACCCCCCCACCAGGCCCCCCCCCCCAGTCCCCCTCCCCCACAACCCCCCACCCCCCTCTGAACAATGTCACTCAAACAATGCAGGTTAGGGTCAGGAGAAAGTGCATGCTAAACAGCTTCGTTAATTAATGAAAGGAAGGCGCTGCTTTGAGGGGGGTGGGGATGGGGGACACTGTATGTGTGTGTGTGTTGGGGGGGGGGGGGGGAGGGGAGGACATGAGTTAATCCCGGCAGGCTGACTTCAAACTAGCAGCAGTGTGTGTGGTGACAGCAGTGTAAAGTGCTCTAAACCCTTTTCGTGTTTCCACCGGTCAGACGAACAAACAGGCAGCTTTACTGATCACACTTTAACCAGCCAAAGAGGTCACTATCTTGTGTGTGTGTGTGTGTGTGTGTGTGTGTGTGTGTGTGTGTGTGTGTGTGTGTGTGTGTGTGTGTAAAGAGGGTGTGTGTGTGGTGTGTGTTGTGTTTGTGTAAAGAGGTCACTTGTGTGTGTGTTTATATGTGTTTTTTTTTATATGTTTGTTTGTTTGTTTGTTTGCTTGTTTGTTTGTTGTGTGTGTGTGTGTGTGTGTGTGTGTGTGTGTGTGTGTGTGTGTGTGTGTGTGTGTGTGTGTGTGTGTGTGTAAAGAGATCACTATGTGTGTGTGCATGCGTGTGTGCGTGT
>CM060322.1:50914462-50931962 GCA_030674155.1 Stramonita haemastoma | reverse complement strand
GGGTTAGCCATTATGAGTCTATTAGGGAATGGAGATACTTCAATACATAAGGAAACTTTATGATACTCTACAAGCAAGAGACTGGTTTTGAGTTTTTTTCTCCTCATTTGGATGCTACATTGTCATGGGTCTGCCTGCATTCAGTAGTTAAAAAGTGACTTTATTCCAGTGCTATCTTGATTGTTAACACAGCGGTAATCAAAGTGTCCAGTTTGTCTCTTTCTGAATCAGCTATTTCGGGAAACAAAAGATTGCGCCATTGGCCATCGGAAGAGTGAGGGCTAGAAGAATGGTAAGTCAACAATTGAAACACGTTGACTACAATATTAAACGACACAAACAAAGAACCCAATAAACAAAACAGAAAGAATAATTAATGCTTCAGATCAATTAAAAACGCAGCATTTTTACATGGCATACTGACGGACGTTACAGCCAGTGGTTAAGACCGATCGACTTCAATCCCATGGGTCCATGAAGTCCTCGGTTCGAATCTTGATGGTGTGTGATGAATTAAGGGTGGAGAATTTTACGAACTCTCAGGTCAATTTCAAGTGCAGACCTGCCAGTGCCATAATTGCCTTCATCTGCAGGAATCATACAGTTGTCCTGCAGCGGACTTTCTCCCATTGCAATGTGCTAGGCAATGAGACTGCCGACTCCCTGGCAAAGGAGGGCAGGCACAAGGCTATCAAGTTATGGTTTTTTTGCTGTCTCGTCTTCTGTGACGTCCTCGTACTACTGCTCCCACGCCGCTCATTTCAATCTCCCCGCCACAGCCATACCCTGATTCGTTTTGTCTCATCCTCAGGGTCAGGAGATCACAGGGAGCCCATCAATGTTAGGCCGCCGTGGGGCCACCAGCCAGATGGGCCCTGCACTTCTGCTGAGTCACTTTGGTGGTGTTCAGTGGTGCCTGTTCTGATCTAACATACGCAGGACACCACACACTAAGCCACCTACTAACGACAGTATTAGCTCAGTCGCGTAGCCAGACTGAGTGAGTCACCCACCTGAGGTGGCGACCACCACAATGTCCCTCCAACGACCGTTTCCCCGAACCTTCAACCCCAAAGGCTTTGACACAAACTCACCACAGGCACAGAAGTGTATGGGGAAACTGAATCTGAGGTCACCATGAGACCAGAGCAACGGGAGCCACCGAATCGGAGGCAATTTTTATTATTGCATGATGATCAATGGTGATGGGGAGGATGTTAATGATGCTGCTGTGGAAGTGCATCGGCTTTGAGACTACTTGACAGGGCTGTACTCTACGCTTACTGTCATAATATATCTCGGCGTCAACCGGGCCCGAGAGATACAGACACCTGTAGTGTTGGTCAGGTAATTAGAGCAACACTCTCAAATTCGCATCCGTAAAGCGGATGAGGCTCGACTGTGTGGTTCCAGTCTCCCCACTAAGCCCACATCACACTCACTCTGGAGCCGGCCGGAGTCCGAAAAATCCCTATGACTCTTATGGGACTCGAACTCGCGACCTCCCAGTCAGAAATCCAAAGCGCTAACCACTGCGCCAAGGCGGCTGGTCGCAGGCACAAGACCATAGTAGGTGGATAGGTCTGTCCATTTCCCTGAAGGTAAGACCATCACCAAGGTTACATTATGTTTAATCCTCAGGGGTGGAAGTCTACTAGATCTAGTGGATCGGTGGTCTAGCGGTAACGCACCTGCCTAGAAAGCGAAAAGTCCGGGTATGAGTGTGCGGTGGTTCGAATCCCGTTTGGGCCCAAATTTTTTTCCTTATCTATTACACCAAGAGTGGTGTTCTGGGTGCTAGTCTTTCGAGTGAGACGATATACACATCATTATTTAGCGCTCGTAAAAGAACCCACGGCAGCAATAGGGTTGTCCCTGTCTGTAGATCTAGAAAAAAAGCCATTCTGATAAGGAAACAAATAGAACCTAGAGTTGCAGACAGGAAAAAAAAAAAAGGGTGGCGCTGGACTTGTGGGCGACGCGCTCTCCCCGTGGAGACCAGCCCGAATTTCACGAAGAAAAATCTGCTGTGACATAAAGTGATGTAAAAATGAAGTCCACAAGGAGTCCATCCATGTTAGGCTATCGTAGGGTCACCAGCCAGAGGAGCCCTGCACTTCTGCTGGGTCACTTTGGTGGTTTTCAGGGATGCCAGTTCTGAGCTAACATACGCAGGACACTACCTACTAAGCCCCCCCCCCCCCCCCCCCCCTCCAATGACAGTAGTAGCTCAGTCGCTGAGCCAGCCTGAGTCGCCCAGCCGAGGTGGCGACCACCACAGCGTGCCCCCCCCCCCCCCCCCCCCCCCCCCCTCTCGCGAACCTCCAACCCCAACGGATTTGACACAAACTGACCATAGGCACAGAAGTGTATAGAGAAACCAAACCTGACGTCACCATGAAACCAGAAACTGAAAGTATTTAATTCTTTGTAAAAAAAAAAATCTATGACTATAAAACACAAAAAGGCCAACCAACACATAAACATGTTAGATCTCGTGCAGAGAGACACATCTAACATGGTCAGCTTTGGAACCAGATATTCCCCGAAGTCGGAATGCAGCTACCTTCATGGTGGGTAAAAAACAGTCACGTATGCAAAATATCACCATCGGTGACCTTCGGAGCTTTAGCCGAGGAACGAAAAAAAAAAATCCTAGAATGCTTTCGGTTGAAAACAACACTGATTGATGTTGCAGAAAAATGACCACGGTACTATACAAAAAATACAGCTTGTCTCTTTGTTTTGGTGTGCTTTTATCCCCTTTTACTTTATCTTATTTTTTCTATATAATTTTTTATTTTATTTCGAGGGTAATGAACACTCATGTGCTTTTTACATCCAGTCCCCGTGTTTATGCAATTTTGTAAATTTTGTCATCCGTTCCCACTTGCGCACAATGAATGGCCTATTCCTCCGAAAAACGGAATGGGTTTTAACGTGTGTGTGTGTGCAAGACGTTCTGCGTGCATTCGCTCACGGGACCGCGGTTTATGGTCTCATCCAAAGGACTTTTGGGGGGAGTGGAGTCGACACTGATGTTAACTCGGAGGAAAAATTCTCTTATATGAGATTCAAACGCGGGTCAAAAGATAACGAGCGCTTCACTCTGACCACCAGACTACCCCTCCCTTGTAGAGCGCCCCAGAACACCCAGAAACAATGGTGTGGTGATTAAAGGCATATACATTGCTAGTTCAATGTACAAAACGGAGATCAGATGAATTAAAGAAAAAAAGAGTTGACTAGATCTAGTAAGTCGAAAGTATTTCTTTTAGAAGCACAATACTAACTTGATAAAAAGCTACTGTAAAACCTCCAAGGAGTACAGTGGACAAAATACCCAAAGATTAAAAAGCGCTTGTAAACAAGAACAAAAAATAACAAAAAAAACAAACACATATAATCACTGTTCTCCCCCCTTACACACACACTCGCGCGCGCGCGCTCACGCACGCACGCACACACAGACAGGGTTAAAGTAACAGGAAGAAAAAACGTAACCATTTTTTTGTCATGACCTAATCCGTCTGCTTTTCCTGAATAATTCTAAAGCAAGAACAGTAGTGCAGTGCTGCTTCAAGAAAAAAAACAACCAAACACACACCAAAAAAATGGCATTTCCTTCCGAAAAGCAACAGTCTGGTTTTCCAGAATCTCTCTCTCTCTCTCTCTCTCTCTCTCTCTCTCCTCCTCTCCTCTCTCTCTCTCTCTCTCTCCTCTCTCTCTCTCCTCTCTCTCTCCTCTCTCTCTCTCTCTCTTCTGTCTCTCTGTCTCTGTCTCCTCTGTCTCTCCTGTCTCTCTCTCTCTCTCTCTCTCTCTCTCTCTCTCTCTCTCTCTCTCTCTCTCTCTCTCTCTCTGTGGGAGAGGGGGGGGGAGGGGTAGAGAGTGTTAGAACAAGAGCTACGACTACTTCTACAAGGCTTAGTCAACACATACAAGGAAAAAGAAACGGTGATAGATTCTGCCTTGCTTGCTCCCTTCCCTCCCTCCCTCCCTTAATGGCGTAACCAAGTGTCTGGATTTTAACCCCTCTGAGCGTGCAAGAGCGTGTAGGCCTTGTTGGTTAAACGGGCATTTAACCTTCACAATGAGGCAGAACGGACAAATCGCGCAACGTCGAAACATCACTGGGCTTCTCTGGCTGACGGGGGAACGGACGGAAACTTCATGCCAAGGGAGAGAAGTTTGCCGTAAACGAGTTGTCGTCACGCTTCGGCTGTTTCCCGCTCATCCGCAACTCTCATCAGCAACTTGAGGGAAGAGGTGGATGGTTGGGGAAGGGAGGGGGAGGGGGGTGGATGGGGAGGGAAGGGGGGTGGGGTGGGGAGAGGAAGTTGAGACAGAAGAGGAAGTGGGTAAAAGAGTGTGAGGAGGAGGAGGAGGGATGATGATGGGTTTAGGAAGAAAACAACGATGAATCAAGATGTGCACCTTGGTAGTAAAACTCCTTCCCTTTTTGTGCAACATAGATCTAATTCTTTATCATCATCATCATCATTATTATTATTATTATTATTATTATTATTATTATTATTATTATTATTATTATTATTTAGTTTTGTTGTATCACTGATTTTGTTTATTTTGATACATGCAAGGATGGGGAAGGGTATTAGATTTACGTTAATTGTGTTGTTGCTGTTGGTTTTTGTTTGGTTTTTTTTTTGTGCTACATTTATTGTAAAGGTTTTTTTTTTTGTTTGTTTTTGTTCTGTTTTAGTAGGAGATGTAGGTTGTGTTGTTTTGTTTGTTGAGTCGCTATTGTCATTGCCTTTACCAAACTCCCACCAATGGAGACACACACTCCCTAAATGATAATTGCACAAAACCGAGAAGATATATAATTATGATTGAATGATAAACATAGGCCTACAGAAGCAGCTAAAAAAACATTGCGAGGTGGCACGGAATAAATCCAAGGGTAAAAAAATAGGGAAATAAGGTGTGAAATCAAAACCCCATTCTTCTTCTTCTTCTTCTTCTTCTTCTTCTTCTTCTTCTTCTTCTTCTTCTTCTTCTTCTTTCACTTTTATCCTTTTATACACAGAGAGACCATGTCTTGAACTTGGTTAATCAATAAGACAAAAGGGAAATCAGCACTTTCAGCAATCTTCACAGCATCCAGAAACTGAGAGTCTTGGGAACAAATTAATGGACCAAACGTATTGACTGGCAATTGTTAGTTGCATCCACTGATACTTCACAACGTCTAGTTTCTACTTTTCGTATCGAGTTTTTGTTAACGATGCCTCCCCATCCCCCACCCCAAAAATAAGAACAACAAACAAAAAACAGACAAAATCAACCCAATGTCACCGATTGAGTCTAGTACTGTGCCTGTCCCCATAAATCTGCTTCCATTTTTACATTGAAAATGACAAAATGTGATTGGTCAGTGCATTATTTAGACTACTTTTCTGAATTCTACAGATTGAGCGTGATATATTAAAACACTAAGCTTGTCATTCCCTGAACCATCATGATATTGTCCTGTGCATCTAGAAATCTATGAAGTTATCAAAGTTTTTTTTTCTTCGCGAACAAAAATGTTTACATCAAAACTCGAAACAAGGAAAGAAACCATACACTTTGAAACCAACAAAACAAAAAAAAATCTCTTACACTAGGAACAACTCCAAAGTTTTCTCATTGAACTTACAACTCCTGGAGACCTGTCACACACAGTGATGCTAAACCAAAGATGTCTATGGTCTATGCGAATCGTGACAATTTTAGCACACATGGAACAAACTCTTTACCCGGAAACCCCTGCCGTTTGGAGCTGTTTTCACTTTGACATGCCATTTGGAACAAATCTTTATCCTGTCAGTACAAAACCTCTCTCTCTCTCTCTCTCTCTCTCTCTCTCTCTCTCTCTCTCCTCTGTGTGGCAAGAGAAGATGACAGTCACAGAAAGTTTGATACAAAGCTCAAGCACATTTATTTTATGCCTGAGGATGATGATGGCGAAAACTTCGAAAACTCTTTGTCTATAGCTTGGACAGTTGGTTCTTTGTTCCATTTTTTTTTGTTCTTTCAGGGAAGGAGGGGGGGGGGTATATAAGGGAAGGTGAGAGAAGAGAGAGCACAGAGATAAAGAGAAGAGCAGGCCAGAAGCCAAGGATGAGACGAGGCTGAGTTGTCCCCCTCCATTTTGACACAAGTCGACCGTCATACATACAAACCTAGACGTCTCTTTTCCTACTCGTCAAAAGACAAGATTTTAAAACCACAAGTGATGATTTGGCAAACTGCAAAAAATCAGGAAAACAGCTTACAATACAGAAAAAAATGTCAGAGAGGAAATACAAAATTTAAAAAACCCACCCCAACAAACCCAACTACTTCAGAGTTAAGCTCAGAGAGAGAGAGAGAGAGAGAGAGAGAGAGAGAGAGAGAGAGTGGAAAAGAAAAGGAGGAACTCAAAGAGTTAAGCTCTTCAAAACTTTTTTCCTCTCTCCTCCCCTCAAAACGTTGACGATGATTACACACAAACCATGATGCTAAAAGACACATACATTTTCTGGAAGGAAGACAAAACAAGAAGTGGGTTTTTTAGGGGGTAGTAGGCCTCTAATAGAAGAAGAAGAAGAAGAAGAAGAAAGAAGTGACGTACGTAGCAGACAAATGAGGGGGTGGGGTGGTGGTAGGGGTGGGGAGGTAGAGAACTTGGGAAGGGTATGTTCTGCATGGGAGATGTGGGGGAGGGGGGTGGGGTGTGGGGCTGCAAGAATGATGGGGGCAAGTGGGGGAGGGGGGGAAGTGTGAAGATGTAAGGAATTTGACACTGAAGGGGGTCCGTGATGCTTGGGTTGAAAGGCGTGGCAGCGATGTGCTGCTGCTGCTGCTGCTGCTGTGGAATCAGCAGTTTGTCAGCATCTACATTGCTTGCACCCTGAGGCCAACGACTACAAATCAGGCGTGAATGGTAGGGAGGGAGAGGGAGAGAGAGGGGGGAGTATGGGGGGGGATGGATGAGCGAGAAGTCGGGGTGGGTTGGAGGTATGGGAGGTTGGAGAGAGAGAGAGAGAGAGAGAGAGAGAGAGAGAGAGAGAGAGAGAGAGAGAGAGAGAGAGAGAGAGAGAGAGAGAGAGAGAGACAGACAGACAGACAGACAGACAGAGGGGGGGCTGGGAAGAGAGAGAGAGAGAGAGAGAGAGAGAGAGAGAGAGAGAGAGAGAGAGAGAGAGAGAGAGAGAGAGAGAGAGAGTGGGGGGGGTGTTGGGAAGAGAGAGAGAGAGAGAGAGAGAGAGAGAGAGAGAGAGAGAGAGAGAGAGAGAGAGAGAGAGAGAGAGGTGGGGGGGGGTGTTGGGAAGAGAGAGAGAGAGAGAGAGAGAGAGAGAGAGAGAGAGAGAGAGAGAGAGAGAGAGAGAGAGAGAGAGAGAGAGAGAGAGAGGATGGATGAACGAGAAGGGGGGGTTACAGGTATGGGGGGAGGGGGAGGTGGGGTGGGGAGGTAGAGAGGGAGATGGTAGAGGATGGATGAGCGAGAGATTTGGGGGAGAGTGACACAAGAGAGAAGACAAACAGACGATAGGAGATTATACAGTAAGCAGAGAGACTTTGGTAGTGTCTTGTTGATTGCACATCGGTCACGAATTGTAAACAAAGAATAAGGGAATTGTCCACATAAACCTTTATCCCCCTTCCATACGCAAAGCGTATCTCCGTCCTGCGTGTGTGTGTGTGTGTGTGTGTGTGTGTGTGTGTGCGCGCGCACGTGTGTGTGTTGCAGTGTGAAAGGTGAATCAGCACTAGAAAAATGATAAGTTAAACCCAGGCAGGATCTGTGACATAGTGCACAAACGTACACACCTTCATTATCTTACAATATGCATGGTATCATTACCATAAGCAGGATAGCAAAAAACCAAACAAAATGTTTCCCACATTTTGCTGATTAATTTATTATGCGTGCTATTTTCTTATTGAAAATGCAGGACAACTACTACTGCAGATGCCCACATAGGGTCATGTTGGGCCCAAGATCCATTACGTGAATAAATAGCGCTTTTTATATAAACTGATGCTGTATGCCTTTCTCTTGATGTATTTTTGTTTGGGGACGGTATATCTCAGTGGTCAGAGCACTCACTTTCTCCAAGTCAAAAGTTAAACAGCATCGAGGGTGATTACCAAGTGGGTGGTTGACCGTTTTGCGCGCCTTGACTTCAGCATAGTCCCCCAGTTCACCCAGCTGTAAATGGGTACCTGCCCTCTTTAGGGTCAGGGAAGGTAAAGCAGCGAGGGAGAGGAGATGGGCACCGCCCTCAAAATGCTGGCCCCTAGAGAAGCTGAGGTCTCTGACGCCTCGCTACCCTACGACCACGAAGGTCATGGAACACCCTATTATTGTTTGTTTATGTCGGATAAGTATAGAATAACATGTGTTCAAACCCAACTCATAAGAATACGGTTAACAAAGACAGTTCCAAAGAAAGCATGGGGGAGTATGGCTAGGACGGGCTAAGTAGGTATAGACTAATTCTAGTTTGTTTCGCAGCACCTGCAGGCAATGTATCACTTCAAAGTGGGACTGCGCATTTTTTCTTTGTTAACCGCTATTTGAATAGTTTTAGACTGATATTAGACATCAAAAGGGAAACTACAAAAACAATGGGTAGGTAAAACCGAAATGTTGATGACGAATTCATAAAATTCACAGAATTCGCCAAAAACTGAAAATTGACAAAGTAAATTTTCTCAGTTGATTGTATGAAGACAAGAGAGTTACAACTAAAAAGTTGCAGAATGGGTTGGACAGGTGCAAGATAAAAAAGATAGATAGATAGAAAGAAAGAAAGAAAGAAAGAAAAGAAGAAAGAAAGAAAGAAGAAGAAAGAAAGAAAGAAAGAAAGAAAGAAAGGAAGGAAGAAAGAAAGAAAGAGACAAGCAAAGGGAATACAGACAAAGGGGAGATAACACCAGGAATGGAGAAAACTCTTGTACAGCATTTTCATCAGATTTAGATTCCTCATGGGGGTATGGGTGGGGTTGGGGGTCTGTCAGTTTAAATAGCATCCTTTACCTTTTGAAATTCTTAACAAAAAAGAGCAAAGCATAAGAAGTTCTTTTTATTCGTTTTGTAGTAAAGTAAATTACCTGCCGCCATCATAATCAACACGTCTTTTGATCTTAAGTAGCTTTTTCAATGCGAAATGTAAGACACTGAAGAGCTGTAACAAAGTCGTCAGGACATTGCGCTCGCAATTTGACGACCCAGGTTCGATTCCCGTACGAAGGGATTTTTTCCCTGGAGTTAACATCAGTGCTGACTCCACTCTCCCCCAAAGTCCTTCCGATCAGACTATAAACCGAGGCCCCGTGTGCAAACGCATGCAGAACATCTTGCGCACACGTTAAATCCTGTTCCGCTTTTTGTAAGAGTAGGCCATTGTGTGCCGGTGGGAACAGATGAGAAGACTGACAAAACTGCATACACAGGGACTAGATGTAAAAAAAAGCACATGATTGCTTATTCCATTATCCTCGATATAAAAGAGTAAATAAATTAATAAATCAATCAATAGATAAATAAAAACACACACACACACACACACACACACACACACACACACACCACACACACACACACACACACACACACACACACACACACACACACACACACACATCTTTCGTCCTAAAGAAAGTGAGACGAAATCAAAGACATATTTTTATGGTACACATTCTCCCAAGGAGATGTTATGTTGAGGACACAAACTAACAAAAATGGAACTTCTTTAATGGCAGAGAAAAGTCCTTTATTTTCTTCTCATTCTCGTTAGACACAGACAGACAGACAGACAGACAGACAGACAGACAGACAGACAGACAGACAGACAGACAGACAGACAGACACACACACACACACACACACACACACACACACACACACACACACACACACACACACATACACAGAGTAACAAAGGTCGAGAGAGCCATCAAAATTTCTTGTTTTAATGTAATTAAATTATAAATTATTCCACTTTCAACAGACAGCCAGTGTACATTATTATTAACATATTTTGCAGCTATTTTCCAATCTTTGTCTAAAACTTTCAAACGGTTTTGTCTGCATCGTGCGTTTTTGTCCCCCTTTTTTTTTTGTTTATCGCATCAGATCCTTTCATTCTGTAACAAAGAGAAGAGCCAAGCAGTAAACAAGCACCCTCTTCCCCTACTAAAAAAAATCAAACAAAAATAATAAAAGGAACAAAACAGCTGTAAAAAAGACAAAATAATGATTAAAAAAGAAACCTCCATTGTACAAGACAAATAACAAAACAAATAAATGAACTAGCAAACAAAACAAAGCAACAAAGAACTTTTGTAAAACTATAATCTCATATAAATGAATTATTTCTTTGTGACAGATGTATAGTCTAGATCACAGACAGTCTGAAAGGTAGATATTTTTGATGTACATCTTCTCTGTCTATGTAACACGTTGGATGCAACAACAATTACAGCATTTTCGACCGGTAACATTACACCATCAACATAATGTACTACAATATCTCTACTGTATACAGAGCGAAGGCAATAGATACGCATGACTGTATTATTAGAAAATTCTGGTAGAATTCCAGCTGTTTTCGGTTTTGCAAAGTAGGTAGTTTTTCGTTCTTTCTTCTTTTACTTCGAGGATAATGGAATAAGCACTAATGTGCTTTTTTACATCTAGTCTCCGTGTGTATGCAGTTTTGTAAATTTTGTCATCCGTTCCCACAGGCGCACAATGGTTTACTCTTTCGAAAAGCGGAACGGGTTTTAACGTCTGAGCAAGATGTTTTGCATGCGTTCGCACACAGGGCCTCGGTTTATAGCTCTAGTCTCACCCGAAGGATTCAGCTTCATTCTGGCTGTTTTCTTGTCAACAATACCACAGGCCAAAATTGATCTCCTCCACCGTGAAAAATGGATGTTTTAGTGTTTAGTGAGTTGAGGATTTTACAAGTAGATCTAGATTCAATATTCTAAATTAAAAAAAAAAAAGACAACAAAAACCAAAACAAAACTGAAACCCAACTGGGTTGAAAGACACACCTGAAAGATCAGGAATGATACCTATTTTTTCTTCTTCTGAATACCCTACAAGGAACAAGGGATCGCTCAATATAATAATATAAAAAAATATAACATGTTGATCACTATCTACGAACAGAAATTCAAAAACATCGAAAGATTGTTCACTAAAAACCAAGTCACATTCCCCCTACACAAAAATTGATGAAACTCAAACAACCACGAGATCTACTTGTAATACCCACTTAACCAACACATTTGTTTAAAACCACAGAAAAACAAAGACATGAAATAAAAAGCCATCTGTTTATGTCTGGAATGAATATATACACTTCATACAATTGTCATACACGCAATGCAAGAAACATATGACATAACACAAGCAGAATAACCTCGTATATGCTTTGGCGTGATATATGTGAGGGGAAAAGGTCTATGTAAATCTGCTTTGTGCAATTTTGTGTTTGCATGAAATTGCTTGTTTTTGAAACTACCATATTTAGTGAACTACCATTTTTGGTGTTTCAATGTGGGGCAATTAAAAAAATATGTGACGCTCCACCATGAAATGAGTCCCATTGCACCAGAGGTCAATGTTTAGCTATTGGCATGTTGTTATTCTGCAAATAAAAAAGCTACTCAATACAGAAATCAGATTGAAAATCAGACACTTCTATGAAAAGTTATTGCAAATTGAAATGAGAGACTACTGAAAGTGACAAAATGAGAAATTGACAAGTTTCGAACTGTTATAGGTGGTTAGAATGAGCGCTTGGGAGTTTTTAAATATGTTTATAAAGCAAGAGGAAGCAATATTACACACTGATACTTCAGTACAAGGTAAAAGAATGACTATAGTTTATTAATCAATTAAAATCTCAAATCAACAACCTGACTCCAATCGAAAAAATGTGGGACAGGTGCGAAGCGACTCATTTCGTGGTGGAGGTACAAATATCAATAAAGAAAATATTAGACGGTAAACATGAAACTTATTAAAAAAAATCACTTTTGTTCTAAAAAAAGGGATAGACATTTAACAGGCATTTTGAACACTTAGTCTAGTCGTAAAAGAGGAAAGCTGTAATTTATTTTCTTTTACTAACTTCTTTAAATCTGAGTGGTAACGTTGATATTTTCTGAAAACAAAGAAACGACAAGTTTTGCATAATAATCCAAATGCCTAGCTAAGTATGCCACCCAAACTGTTTTCTCCTAAGAAAAAAAAACTTCCGTTTTAATTGATGATAGCTTCTGTCAAGAGCTTCAAGAAAGTAACAGCAACAGCTGTAGCAGCAGCAGCAACAACAACAACAACAAACGTACGGTATGGAACACAACTCTCTTTTTGTTTCACAAGCTTCGCGTAAACAGACCGCAAAAACTTAACTTTTCGACAGATAAACGATCTTCAAAAGTTTCCGTCATTATTCGGATGAACACAGATGTCATCCCGACCTCCCTACTGCTTCTCTACCCCACCCGTCTGTCTACCCCTATCTCTCTCTCTCTCCTCTTCCAAAAAGCATCTCAACTTCAGTGTAGGCTACAAGAAGACTCGCTCGCAGGGTTCTTCAGAAAGATACTGGCAGAGAGTATTATTATCAGCTTAGCTCTTGTCGAACAAGGAACCCTCAGCTCACCTATCCTACATTACATAGATCGCCATGTGAAAATCCCATCCCCATCACTGGCTTGCTACGGAGCCAGACCTAGCACTGCCGCGCGTGACACGACCAGACAGGTGAAGGAGAGGTAGGGGGAGGTGGAGGGGAAGGGAGGGGGGTTAGTTTGATAGACAGGCCGCCATGTTGCAGAGGGCGTGTCAGTTTCATTCCCCCCACCACCAGCATAAAAACTTTTTTTTACAAGCGCCTTGAAAAACTGCAGAAGAGCGCGATTCCAGCAGCGTGACAGCAGGACAGCGCGATAATGTTAAAGAGAGATTCGCTCCACGCTTTTCTCCAACAACCCCTTTTCCTTGGTTGTTAAAAAAAAAAAAGGGAGGGGGGGGGGGGGAGAGAAATCATTTTAACACAGACTGGTGCACGCGCGTGCGGATGTCTCTCCGCGCGCATGTCAGGAAGAAGATGGCGGAGGAATGTCAAACATGCTAACGCGAGAGTAACGATCGCGGCTCGTTACTCCTTTAGCAGTTTTCGTTTTCCTCTCCTACCGTTTACCTCTCCCTCCCTCCTCCCTCCCCCCTCTTCTCCCCCTGTCCCCTCCTCCCTCCTTTCCACTCTCATCCCCTCCCTACTAACCCCCCTTTACCCTAGTCTCCCCCATATATTTTTTAACGGTCTCCTAAACTTACATCTTTCACAGCTACTTTCCTCCTACCCCTCTCCAAACCAGTTAGTTTTTTTTTTGTTTTTTTTCGTTCTGTCTCACTCTTCCACTTACTCCTCATAACTCCTCTTGTTTCTTCTAAGTTTTTTTGTTCTTAATCTTTTTTTTCTCTCCTTCACATATTCCTTCTCTCTCTCTCTCTCTCTCTCTCTCTCTCTCTCTCTCTCTCTCTCTCTCTCTCTCTCTCTCTCTCTCTCTCTCTCTCTCTCTCTCTCTCTCTCTCTCTCTCTCTCTCTCTCCTCTCCTCTCTCTCTCTCTCTCTCTCTCTCTCTCTCTCTCTCTCTCTCTCTCTCTCTCTTTCTTTCTTGTCTTTATTCCCTTCTCTCATTCTGTAAAGTAGACAGATCCTGCCCCCCTTGAGTCGTGTAACTGAGATAGGCATCAAACAATTTTTACTTCTTCTGCTCACCACCAAATCTGTTCCTCACCTTTTTTTCCTGTTATTTTTCCTTCTTCTATGTATCCTTCCTTCTTCTTCTTCTTCTTCTTCTTCTTCTTCTTCTTCTTCTTCTTCTTCTTCTTCTGCTTCTTACTGTATAGCTTTA
Source organism: Stramonita haemastoma (assembly GCA_030674155.1). NCBI lineage: Eukaryota > Metazoa > Mollusca > Gastropoda > Neogastropoda > Muricidae > Stramonita > Stramonita haemastoma. Next base: position 50,918,031 of record CM060322.1, on the reverse strand, counting down.
AAGAGATTTACACCTCTGGACCGCAAACGGAGAGAGTGGGTTTCTGTCGGTGTACGGATGCCAAAATAAACGGTAGGAGAGCGAAGTGGGGGGAAAGGGGATGGTAGGGGCTGAAGAATGAATCAATAGGGGCTTCTTATTGTTGACTTTCCGACGCGCGCTCTTTTGAAGACGATCTGAGTTTCGGCGGGTTTGACATACCTCATCAACGCTTGGGTTTACTTATCTGTTTAACAGACCGTTTTGGTTCCTCTTCTTGCTGCCTTCCCCTCCCTTCCCTCTCCGTCCTTCCCCCCCCCCTTTCCTTCCATCTCTCTCTCTTCCTCGCCTTTTTGCTTCTAATTCTCTCCATCTTCTCCCCTCATCCCCCATCTCCTTTGCTCCCTCTCGCCCTCCTTTCCAAAACTTAACGTTTTACCTGCACAACTATTGCTTTAAACCTCTAGATCGATTTTCAACTAGCTTTATGCCTGCTTACTTGTTCCATCTGGTTACATAGATCTAGTTGGTTGGTTGGTTAGTTGGTTAGTTAGTTAATGAGTTAATTACTTAGTTATTTAGTTTAGTGTAGTTAGTTGGTTGGTGAGTAAGTTATTTAGTTAGTTTATTTATTTGTTTGTTTCACTGTCTGCGTGTCTGTCTGTCTGTCTGTCTGTCTGTCTGTCTCGTTCGCTCTGTTTCTCTGTCTGCAGTCTCTTGTTTAAAACATCTCTTTCGACTGTCTTAAAACAAGTTTGGTGCTTGATGGCTGTCTGCTTTATTATCTCTCTGTTCGCTTTGTTTCGCTTGTTTGTCTACATGTCTGTCTGTCTGTCTGTGCCTACCTCTGTCTTTCTGTCTGTCTCTGTCTGTCTGTCTCTCCCTCTCTGTATATCTCTCTCTTTCTTTATTGTTTGTCTCTAACTTGGTCTCTCTTCTCCCCCACACGCGAACACACACACACACACACACACACACACACACACACACACACACACACACACACACACACAACACACACACACACACACACACACAACACAACACAACACACCACACCACACCACACCACACCACAACACAACACAACACACACACACACACACACATACACACAACACACAAACACACACAACACACACACACACACACACACACACACACACACACACACACAACACACACACACATGCACGTTATGTCAAATCTTATAATGGAAAAACGTTACCCATCGTTCTTCAAAGTCACTCACCCAGGTAAGCTAGTTCGACCAATCCAAGGATGAAGCAACAAATGACATTGATCAATTGTCGGGGTGTGTGTGTGTGTGTGTGTGTGTGTGTGTGTGTGTGTGTGTGTGTGTGTGGTGTGTGTGTGTGTATTGTGTGGGTATATATATGTGTATGTATGTGTGTGTTTGTGTGTGTATGAGAGAGAGAGAGAGAGAGAGAGATGAGAGAGAGAGAGAGAGAGAGAGAGAGAGAGAGAGGAGAGAGAGATGAGAGGAGAGAGAGAGAGAGAGTGAGTGTATGTGTGTGTGAGTGTGTGTGTGTGTACTGTGAGTGTAAGTGTGTGATGTGTGTGTGTGTGTGTGTGTGTGTTGTGTGTGTGTGTGTGTGTGTGTGTGTGTGGTGTGTGTGTGTTGTGAGTGTAAGTGTGTGTGTAGTATGTGTGTATGTGTGTGTGTGTGTGTTGTATGAGGAGAGAGATGAGGAGAGAGGAGAGGAGAGAGAGAGGAGAGAGAGAGAGAGGAAGAGAGAGAGAGAGAGAGAGAGAGAGAGAGAGAGAGAGAGAGAGAGAGAGAGAGAGAGAGAGAGAGAGAGAGAGAGAGAGAGAGAGAGAGAGAGAGAGAGGAGAGGAGAGAGAGAGAGAGAGGATAGAGAGAGAGAGGTGTATGTGTGTGGTGAGTGTGTGTGTGTGTGTATCGTGAGTGTGTGTGGTGTGTTGTGTGTGTGTGTGTGTGTGTGTGTGTGGTGTGTGTTTGTGAGTGTAAGTGTGTGTTGTATGTATGTGTGTGATGTGTGTGTGTGTGTATTGGAGAGAGAGAGAGAGAGAGAGAGAGAGAGGAGAGAGAGAGAGAGAGAGAGAGAGAGAGAGAGAGAGAGAGAGAGAGAGAGAGAGAGAGAGAGAGAGGAGAGAGAGAGAGAGGGGGTGGGTCTGCAAAATCTGACCTTCAACAGTAACCTATAATTCATACATTTATATTGGATGCACTGGGCCTGGCTTGTCAGGTGTTTAACGACACCACAAAGCATTTTCGATTAGATAATTATGACAGACAAAAATAGTTGCTGTCTGAGCATTCAGCGAAAATCTATATAAAACTTTTTTTTATCAATTATAACCCGCATGTGCCTCATAGCAATGTGCAGTGTTCAGTTTTAAAATGTGATATTATGTTCAGTGTATGGCAAGGTAAAGTACAGCGTAGCACAGCACAGCACAGCAGAAGCAGCGCAGCACAACACAGCACAGCACAGCCAGTGTGCATACAGGTGATTAGTTCAGTGCTATACAGGTGACAGACAGACGACAATGCAAGGTGGACAACCGCTGTGAACTTACCTGTGCTGTAGCCACAGCTAGTTGACAGCCTTGAGTCTCTCTCTCTCTCTCTCTCTCTCTCTCTCTCTCTCTCTCTCTCTCTCTCTCTCTCTCTCTCTCTCTCTCTCTCTCTCTCTCTCACAATAATTATTATCATTTGATTGTTAGATCTATTTCTTATTTTCGTTTTCTGAATGAGTGCATTTTTATTACTTATTACAGTCTTGCTGTCCTTATTTCTTGTCTGTTGTTTGGTACTGGGTATAGTTTCTTGTTCTTGGTATTTCATTATTGTTGTTGTTGTTTAGTTAAAGGAGCTTTTTTCTCTTGATCTTATCCCTGATAAAGGCGGGGACTGGATGTAAAAAGCACACGAATGCTTATTTATTTTCCTCGAATAAAAGAATTTGCCTTGTCTTGCCTTGTCTATCTCTCTCATTGCTCTTTTTTTCATGTGAGACCATGACAAATAACATTAATAAAACACACGGAACTTTGTTTATCTGTTTCTGTCTCTAGATCTATATCTATCTCTGTCTTGCCTTGCCTTGCCTTGTCTATCTCTCTCATTGTGCTTTTTTCATATGAGACCATGACAGATAACATTGATAAAACACATGGAACTTTGTTTATCTGTTTCTGTCTCTAGATCTATATCTGTCTGTCTTTATTTCAGATAAGACTAAAAACAAAGGTCTTGCATGCAGACATACACGGATACCATTTTGAGCACACGTTAAAGATCTATCCATTTTAAGTAAGAAAAAAAAGGGCCAGTTTTATCGATAACACAAACATACCCAGCATGCAGCCTTTGCTCTATGACTTAGTGGCTTATTATGCAGGCTTGAAATTCTAAGGCGGTCTAGCACTACCATCCAATGAAGATAAATTATCACATGTATTTAAGCAAGATGTAAACATGCAGATGACAAAAGCCAATATACTTGTGATGAAATCAGAGAGACAGCAGTGCAGTGTGCAGAGAACGGTCATTGCCCAGTGGTTAGAGCGCGCGTTGGAACCGCGATCTGAAGGTATCTGAG
>CM060322.1:50906962-50909462 GCA_030674155.1 Stramonita haemastoma | reverse complement strand
CTGATCCACTTCAAAATGAAAAACGTTCAGAATGAGGACGAATTTCGGCAGAATTGGCTTCTTGACTCATCGGTATGATGAGGTAACAGAAAGGTAAAAAGGTAAAGGTGTCTCACAACCTGTGTGGTCTCAGGGGAGCGAGGCTTCAGAGACCCCAGCTTCTCTAGGGGACAGCATATTGAGGGCGGCGCCCATCTCTCTCTCTCTGATTTACCTTCCCTGACCCTAAAGAGGGCAGGTACCCATTGACAGCTGGGTGAACTGGGGGAACTGTACTGAAGCCAAGGCGTGCAAAACGGTCACCTATTCAACTGGTAACCACACTCGACGCTGCTTAACATTGGCTTGGGGAAAGCGAGTGCTCTGACCACTGAGCTATCCCGTCCCCGGTACAGAAAGGCAGGTCAATAATTATCACTGCGTTGTTAAAGATACCTCCTTTGTTGTTCTCCCATATGGAAAGCAATGTTTAGCTTGAAATAAGAATTACTCGGAAGTGACCTACGAATTAACATTGACATAAAAGCTGCATGCAATTGCACAGGCGATAAAGTTTGCCCACAATAATCGACGTTTCTCCTACGTAAAACTTGAACTACAGCTGTTTAGTGGATCAGAGTCATGGAAGATGACCAAAACCATCAGCAACAAACTTGATGTCTTCCAAAACAGATGCCTCAGACGCATTCTACGCGTCTTTTGGCCGAATACCATCACCAATGAAGAACTCCACCGAAGAACAGAAACTGAACCCATCTCCATGCAAGTCAAACGGAGGCGTTAGCGATGGATAGGACATGTGCTCCGCCAGAAGACTACAGCCATATCCAGAATCGCCCTACGATGGACTCCAGACGGTCGAAGAAAGAGAGGCCGCCCCAAGGAAACTTGGAGGAGAACAGTAGAGAGGGAGATGAAGGAAAAGGGTTGGACATGGGGCCGTCTGGAGCGTGTTTCAGCCGACCGACATCAGTGGCGGGCTCTAGTTGAGGCCTTATGTGCTACCTGAGCACAAATAGGACTAGATAGATAGATAGTGGGTTACATCTTTTGATCAAAATGACGGTAAGTACACCGACAATGAAATAGTCAGACACTGATTAAACTGGCCTCCAAGCTGTCAACACTGATCAGCTACAAACTTCCCCATGGAGATGCAGGGGTTGGGGGGGGGGGGGGGGGAGGGGCTGTCAGTATGAATAGCATCCCCACATTCTGCAACTTCTGTGCTAGAAATTCCCTCATTTCTATCCCTCTATGTGTTTCGTCCTCGTTCCTATCTTTCTGTCACCTTCTTCGTGTCTATTTTTCTGCCTTTCTGCCATTCATCCACCTTTTTTTTCCAGAAAAAAAAACAATATCACAATAACCCTTCTCTCCAATGCCGAAGTCGGATGTGCTGGGCCTGAGTTGTCAGGCGCTTAACGGCAGCGCAACGCATTTTCGCTCATATGACAGACAACAATGGTTGCTGTCTGAACGTTCTATGAAAGAAGAAGTACTTAAGGCAGACGCAACTTGATATACTCAAGAGCGTAAGCATGACACGCTCTCAAAAATGTAAGCAAGCTCTCGGGCTGTTGAGGCAGACAGGCAGACAGGTGACTGCTCACAACAATGGACATTTACACATTTTGGAACACACATACTTGAGTAAGTGTGCATGTGCATACGGTTGTGTGTGTGTGTGTGTGTGTGTGTGTGTGTGTGTGTGTGTGTGTGTGTGTGTGTGTGTGTGTCTGTGTGTGTGTGTGTGTGTGTGTGTGTTGTCTGTGTGTGTGTGTGTGCGCGCGCGTGCGCACGCGCGCGCGCATGCTCTCTCTCACACACACACACAAACACACACACACATGTTCTGTCGACAGAAAGTTGCATAGTACTCTTGAAAACTGATCCAAGCTATTATATCATCTAGACACACCTTCCCCTCCCCTCCCCCCTTTCTACCCCCCTCCCCAGACAACAAAGGGAACGCTCCTCATACTGCTATCTTAATGCCTAGTGTTCTCAACGGACAGTCTTTGAATTGTGTGTCTCGTTGCCTCCACAACAGCCCAGTGAATGAATAATGGCCAAAGGGTTTTTTTACTCTTCTGAACCTAACGTCTCGTTCGAGCTGCAGATTCAAACCTTAGCTGTTCCTTGTAGATCAATGACTAGAATGTTTTTTTTTGTTTTTTTTACATTAATGATTGAAATTTAATAGTTCTCTCAGCTTAACTCACAGACATATTTTGCCGAGGAAGGCCTAACTCTTCCTCGACTATAGATGCGAGCAGAAATAATCAAGAATTCAAGTCAAAGGTCTTGTAATGATGTCAGATTTCTTCTGGAGGTTGCAGAAACAGTAAAATGCCCAGGACGCATTCGAAACATTGCATGAGACATTTTACATGTGTACACACACGGACAGAGACACATAGACACACAGACACATAGACACATAGACACACAAACACACAGACATACAGACACAGACACAGACACACACACACACGCA
>CM060322.1:50894462-50901962 GCA_030674155.1 Stramonita haemastoma | reverse complement strand
GACAGACATACTTTACAGAGACAAACACAGACCTTCAGACAGACAGACAGAGATCAACTGTTCCATGGACTCCTCCACCACAACCACCACCCTCCAACTTCCAATCCCTACTCCCGTCCTCGCAGCCCCCCCCCCCCCTCCCCCCCACCCCCTTACACACACACACACACACACACACACACACACACACACACACACACACACACACACACACACACACACACACACACACACACCTCACGCCCACCCCACCCTCAAAAAAAGATTTTTATGTTTGCGTGCTACATGGCCTATCCGTCAGCAGGAACAAAGGTCTACTGTTCTGGAACCACTGCCTTCATTAAAAATTGTCACGCCGGACCGAAATTTACCTCTCCCCTACACTACATTTTCGACCCGGACATTTTTTTTTAATGTGTGTTTTAGTTCTTTCTTTCCAGTTTGAAAAAAAAATCGAACTGAATGTCAAAGTCTTTCGGATGAGACAATAAACCGAGGGCACGTGTGCGAATTCATGCAGAATATCTTGCGCATACATGAAACAAACCCGTTCTCTTTTTTGTCATTATTTTTTTTTATTTCGAGGAGAATGGAATTAGCAGTCATGTGCTTTTTACATCAAGTCACCCCGTGTGTGCAGTTTTGTAAATTTTTTCATCCGTTCCCATCGGCGTACAACGGCCTATTCTTCCGAATAGCAGGACGGGTTTTAACGTAGGCGCAAGATGTTCTGCGTACGTTCGCACACGGGACCTCGGTGTATAGTCTCTTCCTTTCGGAAGATTAGGCCATTGTGTGCCTGTAGGAACGGATGACAGAAACATAAATCCCCAAAATGCACACAGGTGTGGGGTTTAAACACCCTACCCAAAGTCGGAATAAAGAAGGTAAAGGTGTCCATTAACCTATGTGTTCGTAGGGGAGCGAGGCGTCAGAGACCTCAGCTTCTTTAGTTCTAGGGGCCAGCATATTGAAGGCGGCGCCCATCTCATCTCCCTCGCTGCTTTACCTTCCCTGACCCTAAAGAAGGCAGGTACCCATTTACAGTCGGAATGCAGCTCCCTAAATGGTTGGGGTGGAGGGAAAATACGATCACATTCGCATAAATCTCACCATTAATGAACCTCTAGCTGTAGAACGAAAATAAAAATCCCTGCGTATGTGTACTGGTTGTAAACTGATCCATCCACTTCCTCAATTTTTTTTCTCCCCCAGGGTGGCACAATACAAGTAAGGGGGTATTTGGTTTTTATCGTCGAACACGCGCGCGCACGGTCAAACTACATACATACAAGCTTTCTTGGGGGTGGATGGATGGATGGTAGGTAGCAGGGGCAGAATTAAGGGGTATTGGAATCTATAGAGACCAGTCAGGGTTGATTGCTTGTATAGCAGACTTGGCATGTAGGCCTACTACTAGGCCCACCTACCAGTGCCTGAGCTAAAGGAGGAATAGAAGAGGGTAATAGAGTGAGGGGTGTAGTGAGGGAGTGAGTGAGGGAGTGATGAGGGAGGGAATGAGGGATTTGAGAGCTGTGAGGTGATTAACAACAGGCGGAGGAAATGAGGGCTCGTGTAGCGCGGTAAAAGAGAGGATGGAACTTTTTTTAAATTATTTTTTTTATTCTATTTTATTTTTTTAGAGAGAGAGAGAGAGGATGGAATTATCGAGTTGTGTTTTTCTCTCTCCTGGCTTTCTGAATCGATCTGTCATCTTTCTGGGTGGTGGTTGTTGTTGTTGATGCTGGTGGTGGTGGTGGTGGTGGGTGGTTGTGGTGGTGGTAATGGTGGTGGTGGTGGGTGGTGGTGAAGGTGGTGGGTGGTGTGGTGGGTGGTTGTGGTGGTGGTAGGAGGTAATGGTGGGGGATGGAAGAGATCGTGATGGTTAATGGTGGGGATAGGGAGGGGATGGTGGAGGCGATGGTGTGGGTAATGGTGTAAATAGTGGTGGTAGTGGTTTTGGTGTGTGGTGATTGTGTTGTGTTGTTGTTTCTGCTGTCGTTGTTTGGTTTGTTTGATGTTTCTGCTGAATTGTATCGATCGTTGTTGTTGTTTGAGATGGTAAAATGTTATGATGTCGGCCCTAATGGAGACAAAAGTATCATGGGACGTAGAAAGAGACAACTAAATGATCTGATATGAGCCTTAAATCATCACACCCCCTCCCCAGTCCCTCCTGCCCCCCCCCCCCCCCCCCAACAAATCAATAAACAACAAACCGCAAACGTTCAAAACAAAACCAAAAAATTAACAACAATAACAACTGGAACAAAAAGAAAACTAAATCAACTGAACAATTAAACAACAATCGCAATAAAGAAAGACAGACAGACAGATAGATAGAAAGACAGACGGGGATACAGACAGACACACTGATAGACAGAGAGTCAGGCAGAGACAGACAGACAGACAGAAAGACAGTCAGGCAGACAGACAGATAGAAAGACAGTCCGGCATACAGACAGACAAACAGATAGACAGACCATCAGGCAGATAGAGACAGACAGAAAGACAGTCATGCAGACAGATACAAACAGACAGACAGACAGACAGTCAGGCAGACAGAGAAAGACAGACAGAAAGACAGTCAGGCAGACAGACAGACAGTCGGTCAGACAGACAGACAGACAGATAGACAGTCAGGCAGACAGAGACAGACACACAGACAGACAAGCAGACAGATAGAAAGACAGACAGTCAAGCAGACAGATACAAACAGACATACAGACAAATAAAAAAAAAATGTTTTAAAAGCCGTTGCTTCAGCACGGTAGCTAGTGCCATGGAATGTCAAGTGGGAATACACTACCCTGTGTTTAATTCTCCCCTAAGTTCCATGCTAGAAGGGGGAGGGGGGGGGGGGCAAGGGGCAAATCAGGGCGGGGGCCAACTTCTCCTCTGTTCGAGTATGCTGTGGACTCAGTGGGAGGAAGACTGGGACAGACAGACCTCTGCACTCTCCAGTTTTTATTTAATCAACACCTTGAAACACTTGAGCTTGCAGAAGGTGTCTGTCTGTATCTCTCGGGCCTGTACTGGTTAACATGGGATTAGGATAGGAATGGAAGTACAGTGCACAGTACAGCACAGACTTTGCCGTGTCATTTTTATTTTGAGGTGTATTGGTAAACTAGCAGCAGTATTGCCATTATTCTCTATTTATTTATTTAGTTAGTTAGTTAGTTAGTTAGTTAGTTAGTTAGTTATTAGATAGAGCTTAACACAAGATTCACTGGCTCTTCCTGTCTTTTTGATCTGCTCTGGTTTGGGTATTGAACATCTTGCGCACACGTTAAAACCCGTTCCGCTTTTTGGAAGAGTAGGCCATTATGCGCCGGTGGGGGGGGGGGGGGGGACGGATGACAAAATTGACAATTTTGCATACTCATGGGGATTGGATGTAAGAAAGAAGAGACGAGTGCTTATTCCATAATCCTCGAAATAAAAGAATAAATTTTTTTTTTTTTTAATCTCACGCCACAGGAGTCGGTGGAGTTGTTAATGAGAGAAACTGGTGGTCTGCCTATTTTTGCTTTGGTCTTGCCATGAAAGTCAGTCGTCATAAGGTGCTACTGTGTCTATAGTGCACAGCCCACATGCCTTCATTTCCTTTTAGTTATCAATGATAAAAGTTTTCTTGTTCCCAGTTCGTGTAGTAAGTGTGCTTTTACTTGTTCTTTTTTTATCTGTCCAACTGACCTGCGCAACTTTGTCAGAAAATTTACAGATTAGTTGCTTTGGTCTTCTGTCACCATCTTTTCTTAGTGTTTAGAATTGACAGCCATGAAAGGGCGGGATAGCTCAGTGGTCAGAGGGCTCGCTTTCCCCAAGCTAAGGTTAAGCAGCATCGAGCGTGGTTACCAATTGGATGGGTGACCGTATGCGCGTCTTGGCTTCAGTACAATACCCATTTCACCCGGCTATAAATGGGTTCCTGCCCTCTTTAGGTTCATGGAAGGTGAAGCAGCGAGGGAGAGGATATGGGCGCCGCTCTCAAAATGCTGGCCCCTAGAGAAGCTGAGGTCTCTGATGCCTCGCTCCCCTACGACCACATAGGTTGTGGGACACCTTTACCTTTTTACCTTTACCTTTTTATAGCATGACGGGCCATACTTGGCATTTCAATGCTTTCGCTTCCAGCTGGCAAGGAATGCTGGGATCTTTCGAGGAGTTGTTTAGTTGGACCGTTCTGCTTTTAGTCATGCTGGTTGTTGTTATTCTCTATTTGGAACATGACCCATTATTTGTTTTGACCAAGTTTAGCCATCTAAATTCTGATAAATTCACAATGCGTTCAAACAGGTGTTAAGAAATGGACTTGTATTAATTTCTTTCAAAATAGGAAACAGTGAAGACCTTGACTTGATTTGACTTTGCTTCCCTTTACTGCCCTGAAGACTGGCTTTGGCATAGATAGCACTGAGTTTTTCACGCAGTAGTTCTTGGACAGGTTAAAGGCGACAGGTAAAAGGTGTTCCATAACCTACCTGGTCGTGGGCAAGCAAGGCATCAGAAACCTCACCTTCTCAAGGGGCCAGCATATTGAGGGCGGCGCCCATCTACTCTCCCTTGCTGCTTTGCCTTCCCTGACCTTAAAGAGGGCAGGTAACCGTTTACAGCTGGGTGAACTGGTAGACTACTGAAGCTAAGGTGCGTAAACGGTCACCCATCTACTTGGTAACCATGCTCGATGCTGCTTAACCTTAGCTTGGGGAAAGCCAGTGCTCTGACCACTGAGCTATCCTGTACCCTGACAGGTGACGGGTGACAGACCCTTTCCTTAACCAGGATGCACATTGCCTACTGGCCAATACTAGTTGTACATACTAATGACAATGGCTAGCTACTCTTTCTTTTTATGATACAAATTCCCCTAACGGGGATGCTGGGACTCTGTCAGTGTAAAAAACAGCATCCTCACTTTCTGGAAATTCTGTGCTAGGAATTCCCTTTCCGTCTCTCTGTTTTTGCCTTGTTTCTTTCTTCTTGTCACTTTTTTTTGGTCTATTTTCTGCCTTCTTGGTCCATGTACAATCATATACATTTGATCTTCTGCATGCGTAGATACAAGAAGAGAGTTCAGGCAGTGGCAGCTCTGCATTTTATGTTGACTTTAGAGATCGTAAAAATCTCACTTTTTATTCGTTAGACGATGTTTCCGAGATTCTAACCCACAACTTCATGGATCCACAGATATTGAAGTTGAACGTTCGGCTATATAGATCTAGTGTTCGTTTGGTGAATAGCTATAAACATCTGAAACGTGTAAAGTGTCACAGTCAAACACATTCGTAAGAAATAAAACATAGGATACGAAGAGGTAAAGCACCTATCAAACGGTGTGGGCACTTATGAAAAGTGAAAACATCTTTTGAGCCTGGAACATTAAATAAGGCCATAAAACACAGTCTCTTTACAGAACTTTAGACGCTCTAATGCTTTCATAGGCTCCGAAAAAGTGAAGAAAAATTATAGGTGATATGTCCAGCCTTTAAAGACTAGACTAGGCTTGCTTTTGGGTCACATTATTGTTGTCATTTGAACATTAGACATATCACCTTTGTTTGTGGTGTTTTGAGGGTTGGTTTTTTGTTTGCTTTTGTTTTGTTTTAGTTTGTTCTTTTTGTTTGTTGATAGGGATGTTTGCTGGCTTGTTTGTTTGCTTAGTTTCCTAAAATACTTTCTATGTGGGCAATTAAAAAAGGGTCTTCTATGGCATTGTATTACACAATACCATGCAACATAATGCAATGCAATACAGGAATGCAGTACAGTACAATACAACACAATACAATACAATACTATGCAATAGTTTTATATTGCATTTCCTTGAGAAAAGGCTTCACTACAGACTAGCCTCATCGTTCATTGATGTGTTTTCTCTCTCAGCCTGCATGACTATTTCTTTTTGTCTGTGAGAGTGTGTGACATTTATCACAAAATGCTATCAAACCTGTCTCTCTTGAATGAATAACATACTAATAATACCATAAAGAATTCTCCTGCTGCCAAGGGCTCTTTATCCAGCATGAAATATGTGTCGCATATCAGGTTTTGATCTGTAATCTAATCTAAAATGTAAACTGGAATGCGGCCGGAAAGAATGGGCGAGGAATGTTGAACCAAGAGTGGCTTTGATCCCCCGATCTGTCACCTTCTTGAGAAGAAATTTTAACCACAATATCACACCAAAACCATCTTTTTTGGAAAACAATAATTTTCTTTCCAGTACATAATTAGAAGCAGGAGAGAGAGAGAGTGAGTGAGAGAGAGAGAGAGAGGGGAGAGAGAGAGAGAGAGAGAGAGAGAGAGAGGGGGGGGGGAGAAGAAAGAAACAAAATCAGTCAAGCACACAGAGCTACTACTGCCTCGACGAGCGCCTGTGCATGATCATCATTGTGCCGTACCCGAGCGTGACAGAATCGTTTAAAACGCCATGGATAATAGCACACCGGCAAAGCACACACACACACACACACACACACACAACAACACACACACACACACAACACACACATACACACACACAACACACAGACACACACACAACACACACACACAACACACAACACACACGCACACACACACACACACACACAAACACACAACCTGTCGACGGTGTATGTGTGCGCGGCAGGGGTAGGCCTAGGATTTACCTTCTTGGATACCACCACCGCTGCTGTTGGTGTTATAGCAAAGCGCCTAGTCGGGTGGGTGGGTACAGTGCATGCATGGAAGTATATACCTAGTGTTAGCCTTGGAGTCGGTCCACCCCACAAATCACTATGCTGATCTGACTTGGCGTGGAGCGAACGGAGCGGTTACAATACAACTGTGGGAGCGAGCGAGCGAGGGAGCGCTTGGAGGTGAATATATTTTTTTTTACAGTCTGTTCTTTCTTTTGTGTTGTTGTTGCTGTGGTGGGCTCCAAAAAAGGCGATTATTGGGTACAACAGGTTGACTGTGTTGGAAGGCGAGATAGTGTATAATCCCTCGTTTTGTTGGTAGGTGTGTGTAGGTGTGTGTATGAATGAAGACTAGATCAAAGGGGTTTGTTTGTGTGTTAGGTGGGATTTGTTTTTTAGAAAGTGGTTGTGATTGATGGGACTGTGTGTGAAGGTAGTTAGTTAGTTTGATGATGGGAGTGTTGGAAATTAGAGGTTACTGTTCTTATTGTAAGAAAAAAAACAAAAAAACCAACAACCCCAAAACAAACCCAAAACCACAAAAAAACTAACAAAAAAGCAATATAAAAGAACGACTGAGAAGAAAAAAGACAAAAGGCGATTAAAAAGAAGAAAAAAAAGACAAAAGGCTGTCTTCTGATATCTTGACCATGCTCTGGGCTTAAAGTTTTATATGGCAAGCTAGCAGTGGAGAAGAGACAATATGTATGGGTTTTTGCTATGTTGTTTCTCATTTAAGTCACTTCAAAGTCAGATTTCTAGCTGAATCATTCTAAAGGTCTCTTACATCTAATGAATGCAAAGGATCTTGTGT
>CM060322.1:50886962-50889462 GCA_030674155.1 Stramonita haemastoma | reverse complement strand
GATTCGCTAACAGCAATCTCTGAGAGAGAGAGAGAGAGAGAGAGAGAGAGAGAGAGAGAGAGAGAGAGAGAGAGAGAGAGAGAGAGAGAGAGAGAGAGAGAGAGAGAGAGAGAGAGAGAGAGGAGAGAGACAGACAGACAGACAGACAGACAGACAGACAGACAGACAGACAGACAGACAGACAGACAGACAGACAGACAGACAGGGAGGGAGGGAGGGAGGGAGAGAGAGAGAGAGAGAGAGAGAGAGAAGAGGAGAGAGAGATGAGAGAGAGAGAGAGAGGGAGAGAGAGAGAGAGAGAGAGACAGACAGACAGACAGACAGACAGACAGACAGACAGACAGACAGACAGAAAAAGAGAGACAGAGACAGACAGAGACAGACAGAGACAGACAGAAAAAAAGAGACAGAGAAAGACAGAGAGAGAGACAGACAGAGATACAGAGAGACAGAGACAGACAGACAGACAGACAGAGAGACACAGAGAGAGAGATTGGTTGAACAAATCACAGGCCAAATCCCGATTAGCGGATCGTTCAGTCTGGCACCATGGTCATTGGAGTGTGAACAGCTGTGCAGAGCTCTGTGTGCCTTCAGCTGTGTTACGGATGATTTCATCCTTATTCGGGTGTCAGTCGAAAAAATATACCCTACTTTTATTTGGTGTCCGTTCTATTTTTTTGCATTTCAATTATTCTTTATTTTTTTTTTTTAAAGAACAGTTCAACTGCGATGCTTTTAGAAGTTTATGGCTGTGTTTTGGTGTGTGTGTGAATGGTTACGCCGTTAGGAAGAGTGGCAGTGCTTAAATCACTGATATTATCAAAACTGGTGTATCTGTGGATTCTGCTGCCAAACCCCCCAGACATAAGAATAAACCAGTTACAACAAATGTGCTATCGGTTTGTATGGGATAATAAAACAGACAAAATCCAAAGAAAATACTCAGTGCAAAACACTCTAAATGGTGGCCTGGGGATTCCACACATAAAAACATATCTTCAGTCCCTAAAAATATCATGGATAAGAAAATTGTACTTCCAGAAAGGCAAATGGGGGAAAATAATACGTTACTTTTGTCCTGATATTGACTCACTAGGTAGTTATGGTCCAAAACACTTTGTAGGAAAGAGAGTAAACACCTTTTGGAAAGATGTGTTTTGCTCATACGAACTTTTTGTAAACAAATCGACCTAAAAGAAAGTCAAGAACTAGCAGCTGAACTAATATTTTACAACGAAAAATTTAAAGTTGGCAATAGATCATTCTACTACAAGAAATGGATGCAAGGTGACGTGTTCTTAGTAAAACACTTATTAAACGAAAATGGTGACTTTTTAAGTCAAGAAGAGTTGTCTCAAAAATTAGGATTTACGATAAACTTTTTAGAATATATGAGTTGTATAAGATCGATCAAAAAATACGCAACGAAAAGTAATATAACAATAGATACTAACATTAGCAAAGAAAGAACAAAAGCATTAAATAAAATAGCATCGGTAAATAAGGGATCAAAGTCTTACTACAATGTTATGATAGAAAAAAAGAAGTTTCTGACATCAAAGCGTTCGTAAAATGGAACAATTTTTTAAACAATAAAATTGTATGGGGAGATGTTTTGAAAAAAAAATTACCAGAATTAAAGAAATAAAGCTAAAATGGTTCCAGATCAAAATATGTCATAGAATCCTGGTGACAAATGGCATTTTAAAAAAATGCAGGTTGTTAACAGTGACATGTGTAATTTTTGCAATACTGAAAAAGATACAATATACCACTATCTTTGGGACTGTCAATATTCTCAGGATTTCTGGAGAGAATTTACACATTTATTGGAAAGTAAATGCCAACATTGTACACAATTAACACTGTGTGTGTGTGTGTGTGTGTGTGTGTGTGTGTGTGTGTGTGTGTGTGTGTGTGTGTGTGTGTGTCAAAGTAATACTTTGACTCTCTGTCTCTGTCTGTCTCTTACACACAGACCTAGACACAGACACAGACACAGACACACCACAACACACACACACACACACACACACACACACACACACACACACACACACACACACACACACACACACACACATACACACACAGATGGCTTGATGAAAATAAAGCAAATTTATTGCTTACTCAATGTACCATGTGAGAATAAAATTTTGACTTTGACTTTGACTTTGACTTTCACACACACACACACACACACACACACACACACACACACACCACACACACACACACACACACACACACACACACACACATTGCCACCACCACCATCATCACCACACAATACAACACAACACAAAACGCAACACAAATCTGTCCCCCCTTTTAAGTGGCAATCTCTTGGCGTGAAGGGTATTATTATTATTATTATAAGCTAAGGCACAAACCACAAGGCAAAAAGCAAGCAAGCAAGCACACAGGCAAGCAAGCAACGGCACGCACTGTGATTCACAGACTCAGTCAGCTGAGACGAGAAGAATGAGACTGATCC
>CM060322.1:50856962-50879462 GCA_030674155.1 Stramonita haemastoma | reverse complement strand
GAATGGAAACTCTAATGATGATGATGATTTTTTTCCTTTTTGTTTTTGTTTTTTTACCTTGCATTGCAGGTTATATTCTCTCCTATAGTACGTGCATTTTCATCAATACAAAACATTCATTTATCGTCCAATATCACTTAAAGTGAAAGAAGGACGTTTAAGCGAAAAAAACAAGAACAAAACGTTCAATTCCAAAACAGTATGTAGTATTCTGACATTATGATTGTAGTACACATATCAATGTTTTAATTATCTTGCAGGTTTATTTTGGAGCAAAAAAGGATGTCGAAATAAAGATATATTGAGTATCTTCATTAATACTAGAACAAAGGCAACAGAATAGCAATAACAACAAAAATCAAGTTAAAAAGAAAGAAAGAAAAGGATAATGTTACAAAAGAAACAAGGATATAAAAAAAGATGTATTAAACAAAGTATATGGTAAACGTGTACAGATATTTTGATGTTTTATGGTGGTAAACCTAATTCATGCTATATGTAACACCCCCTTCCCTCCAAGAGTCACACTTCTAGATTATGGTGTGGGGTTATTTTTTCTTTTTTTCTGAATAACAGTGTGCCCATTTTCAACAAAAATGTACATATGGAAACCATTTCACTTCGAATGCAACTGATTTCATTTCTAGACAAGATGATGATTTTTGTTATTAGCATCTTTTCTTTTTCTTTGTGGGTGTCCTTATTATTTACATCAGATTGAGTCAGGTGTCCTTGAACTTGGTATGCAGGTTCGACTACTCGTGGCCCGACACGGGGTGAATGTGGATTGTCGGGACATGCATGGCCGCACTCCACTGATGCTGGCCTGCATGATTGACAACGAGGAGCATGGCTTCAAAATGGCCTCCATCTTTCTCAAGGTCTCTTCTGTGAACAGGAGAGAGAGAGAGAGAGAGAGAGAGGAGAGAGAGAGAGAGAGAGAGAGAGAGAGAGAGAGAGAGAGAGAGAGAGAGAGAGACAGACAGACAGACAGACAGACAGACAGACAGAGACAGACAGAGACAGACAGAGACAGAGACAGATCGAGATAGGCAGACTGACTGAGAAAGGAGAGAGACAGACAGATTGAGATTGCGTATGTGCCTGCGTGCTGTGTGTGTGTGTGTGTGTGTGTGTGTGTGTGTGTGTGTGTGTGTGTGTGTGTGTATTATGTGTGATTGCGCGCGCGCGTTGTGTGTTTGTATATGTATGTATGTATGTATGTATGTATGTATGTATGTATGTATGTATGTATGTATGTATGTATGTATGTATGTGTGTATGGCAAAAAATGAAATGAAAACTTAAAAATGTGTAAAAGTATGAATATTTCAAATGATGAAAATTATAGATTTTTCTAGAACTTTTTCTCTATTCACACATTGAGTTCTTGGCAAGTATACAGAATTCGTGTGCTTGAGATCCGTTTTGTAACCAAAACTTTTACATCATAAAACAACAGTAGTCAGACAATTTGAATTATAATTCTTACACATATTTTGCTACATTATTCGTACATTCTGATTCTTGCATTTTGACATTTCTGTAAACAGATTCAGCTTTTCATTTTTTTTAATAGTATGTTACATCTCATGAATTATTCAATCGATTTGAATAAAGCAGGTTTAAATTGGCTTGGCTTACCTTGGTGCCTTGCCTTTGCTTGGCGTGTCTTGGCTTAGCCTGATTAGCCTCGAATTTAATTTTGGACTACATTGTTTTTTGTGGCCAAAATTGTGTTTGGTTTGGCCAGACTTGGCGAACTTGATTTGACTGGACTGTGTTTGTGTAGCTGACTTCAGTGAGTTTATTTTTAGTTTCTTTCATTTTATTATTTCGAGGACAATTGAATAAGCACTCGTGTTCTTTTTTACATCCACTCCTTGTGTGTATGCATTTTTGTAAATTTTATCACCCGTTCTCAACGGCTTACTATGGCCTACTCTTCCGAAAAGCGGAACGGGTTTTAACGTGTGCACAGGACATTCTGCATACATTCGTACACGAAACCTCGGTTTATAATCTCATCCCAAAGACTTTTTGGGAGGAGTGGAGTGGAGTCAGCACTGAAGTAAACTCCAGAGGAAAAAAAAATCCTCTTGAACGAGATTCGAACCGGGATCAGCAGATCATGACCGCATCCCTCTGACCAACCACCAAGCTATCCCGTCCCATCCGTCCCCTGACTCTCTGAACGTGAGGGGGACGGGATAGCTTAGTGGTCAGAACATTGCGCTCGCAATTTGACGACCCGGCTTCGATTCCCGTTCGAGGAGATTTTTTTCCTGGAGTTAACATCAGTGCTGACTCCACTCTCCCCGAAAAGACCTTCGGATGAGACTATAAACCGAGACCCCGTGTGCGAACGCACGCAGAACGTCTTGCGCACACATTAAATCCTGTTCCGCTTTTCGTAAGAGTAGGCCATCGTGTGCGTGCCGGTGGGAACAGATGACATTAACAAAACTGCACACACACACACACGGAGACTGGATGAAAAACAACAACACATGAGTGCTTATTCCATTATGCTCGATATAAAAGAATAAATAAATAAATAAATAAATAAGTAGATGAATATATAAATAGATAGATAGATAGATAAATAAATAAATAAAAGAATAAATAGATAAATAAGTAAATACATAATAAATAAATAAATAAATAAATAAATAAATAAATAAATAAATAAATAAATAAAACGTGTCCCTACAGGCGGGCGCCTACCTCAACGTGCGTGACGCTATGGGCCGCACAGCCCTGAGCTACGCCTGTCTGAACGGCCGCCAGGACATCGTGCGGAGCATCCTGAAAGAGGACGTGCTGGACATCAACGAACCCGACAATGACGGCAACACCCCCATCCACCACGCCGCCATGAGTGGCAATCCCAATATTGGTGCGTGTCTGGATTTGGGACGGGATAGCTATTATAGCTTTGATTTCAGTGCCTAGGCTTTATACACAGTTCTTGATTATTAAACCGTTGATTCTGGGGGCAACAGCAAAGTGAGAGGCTGTATGATCAGTGGCTTTCCCTATTCATGGCATTCCA
Source organism: Stramonita haemastoma (assembly GCA_030674155.1). Lineage (NCBI taxonomy): Eukaryota > Metazoa > Mollusca > Gastropoda > Neogastropoda > Muricidae > Stramonita > Stramonita haemastoma. The sequence continues at coordinate 50,876,407 of CM060322.1, read as the reverse complement.
CTTTACAGCTTAGTCTTTAGTGATCGACTATGAGCTGTGTTTCATGTGTAAGGTTTTATGCTGTCTAGGGAAGAGGAAACACTCATTGTTATGTTAAGAACTGATTCCTCTTTATGGTGCTGAATGTTGTTTTAGTATGGTAGTATACTGTGTATATGGTAATGTCTGCTTGTTTCATTATAAGAACTTAGTTACTAGCGCAAGGACAACCATACACACACATGTGAGTGCGTGCACTTACGCACGAGCGCGCTTACGCATGCACACACACATATGCACACACCGCACGCACGCACGCACGCACGCGTGCACACACACACACACACCACACACACACACACACACACACACACACACACACACACACACACACACACACACACACACACACCCTAGGTCGACGGTTTAGCTACTCGACTTAAGTTTTTATCCATTGCTTAACATATAAACATCATCATCTCTTTTTTCTTTTATAATTATACAACTTAACTTTTGATTTTTTGGCAGTTCGCATGCTAGCGGAAACGTTTCACAAGTTTGGCCTCAATCCGGACAAACGGAACAAGCTGGGCTACACTCCACTGTTGCTGGCCTGCAAGTGCGGTAACTATGTGTCAGCCTACACCCTCCTCACCGTCACCCGCGCCTCCCCCACCCTCAGGGATGGAGAGTTTCACCTCAATGCAACGGAGTGGATACAGCGAACCATCAGATACAGGTGGGTACTAGGCTACTTTGTGGGTCACATTCATGACAGTAACTGGGAAGGACGCTCTCTTCTTGCTCATGGTGGATGATAGTTATTGTATGGTGCCCTTGGGAAGAGGGCGAGTTGTGACAATGCACAGCGACTCACGTCCAACATGCAGGTCTGATAAATTCTTCTATAATTGTATGGTGCCCTTGGGAAGAGGGCGAGTTGTGACAATGCACAGCGACTCACGTCCAACATGCAGGTCTGATAAATTCTTCTATAATTGTATGGTGCCCTTGGGAAGAGGGCGAGTTGTGACAATGCACAGCGACTCACGTCCAACATGCAGGTCTGATAAATTCTTCTATAATTGTATGGTGCCTTGGGAAGAGGGCGAGTTGTGACAATGCACAGCGACTCACGTCCAACATGCAGGTCTGATAAATTCTTCTATAATTGTATGGTGCCCTTGGGAAGAGGGCGAGTTGTGACAATGCACAGCGACTCACGTCCAACATGCAGGTCTGATAAATTCTTCTATAATTGATATGGTGCCCTTGGGAAGAGGGCGAGTTGTGACAATGCACAGCGACTCACGTCCAACATGCAGGTCTGATAAATTCTTCTATAATTGTATGGTGCCCTTGGGAAGAGGGCGAGTTGTGACAATGCACAGCGCAACATGCAGGTCTGATAAATTCTTCTATAAAACAATACTGTCATTTTGACCCTTTTACCAAGTACCGTGGGATTAGATTGACCTCGAGTGGCTACTGAAATTCTAATAATTTGGAGGTCTGTTTAAAAATACCCTAACAAACCTGGTCTGCCTTTCGGTTTTACAGTCAAGTTATGTAGTTTGTTGCAACAATTTGTTTATTTCTTTTCTCTGTATGGATTCTCTTTTAAATTCAGTTCTTTGGCTCTCTTTGTGCCTATAAATATAATACTAAAAGCTGCTGATACCTAGTTTGTAATAATGTAAGGCCTATTTTAACATGATTCAACTTATGCCATTGAAATGACTATCAGAGCGACACTCCTAACAAAAAACCAAATGTGGCACACACATTACACACATTTCTTTTAGTTTCTTTCTTCTTTTTTCCAAAAACAAAAAAGGAGGCAAACAAAACGTCAAAAATTGTGTTATCACAACAAACAAAAAAAACTAACCTCCAACAACAATCCCTCTGTTTTTCAGGTGAACGTAATGGAGCGCGGCCTCTTATCCTCAGCACCAGCCTCCATCCCGGCCAGCCACACGCTGTCCTTCAGCAGGGAGTACACCATGTATCAGATCCCCGCCACAGCCCGCCAGTCCGCCCGCCAACTCCGCTCCCAGCAGAACCCGCTCAGCTTTTCCCTGGATTCCGGCAGCGTGCACCTCCCGCCAGTCTTCAAGCAGACCAAGGAGGAAGACCGCAGCGAGGTGTTTCATCAACGGCATGGAGGCCCGTCAGGTCCTGCTGGATCACATCAACGACATCGAGAGCAAGCAGAGACCCCTGTCCATCAAGACCTTCCACAGCCGCTTCTCTCACCCGCCCACAGCCAAGCTGCTGTCTCTCTCAGGAGAAGCCGTACCGGGATGCCTCACGATGTGGTCACTCTCTTCAAGCTGTATTCGGACCAGTACCAGCCGGATTGGAAAGGGAGTCGAGATTTTGGCGGGAGTCGGCCTTCTCTGGCTGGGGGTCATGAGGCGTCGACTAGTAGCGATTTGGATAAGCTGACTGGGGAACTGGTTTATAGTTAATTAATGTCTGGGAGATGTTCCGACATTCAGGGATAATAATTATTATGGTTTGTTTCTGATTCGTGTTTGGAATGATATGAACTTTTCGAATCAGAAACATCATAATTGTTTTTCTGTGGCCCATATTTAGGAACATGACAAGGGAGGAGTCAGGGGGGGGATGGGAGGGTGGTGGTGGTGGAGGGGGAAGTAAAGCGGGGGGGGGGGGGGGGGGGTTGTCACTCACGGTTGGAGTGTTTCAACACACATTGTCATATTGTCAGGTTTAGATAGATGATGGCAGGATTGTTGTTTGGTTTTATTTTTCTCTCTCTTCACATCTCTGCTGTATTTGTCAATATTCAGGTTTATCAAGTTACAGGAAATATTAAACCTTTGGGCACATTGTGCATAGTAAAGGAATAAAGTAGGGAAACAAATGGAGAGTGTAAAGAAAGGAATATCGACCTTTGCTGTGAGCGTAAAGAAACAGACCTGAAGTGGTTAAAGCTGATTTGCCAAACTCATTTGTTAGATGAATGGATTATTGCAATTTATGTAGGATCAAGGTTGGGGGTAGGTAAAAAGAAGTTTCACTTATATTGTGCTTATTTTGTGTTGTTGTGTTGTGTTGTGTTGGATTTTTCACACGCAGATACGCCTGCTATAAAAAAAAAATATGGGAGAGTTCGGAAAACGAACAAATAAAATTGATATAAAAAACAAACAACTACACACATATAGATTGTACAAACATCATGTAATTCTAAGTCATCGTATATGAAATGATGAGGTTTGGTTTTGTAATGTTGCAATAAACATTGTTTATGCCTTTCTTCTTCAATTTCGTTATTTCCATTATTTTTGGCATACAAATTTCAGCTCAGAGTCTGCAAGTGTGTGTGTGTGTGTGTGTGTGTGTGTGTGTGTGTGTGTGTGGTGTGTGTGTGTGTGTGTGTGTGTGTGTGTGTGTGTGTGCCTGTGTGTGTGTAGCAGGTGTCATTTGATTCCTTCATCTCTTATTTATTGCCATATGTTTACTCTGCGTCTCAGCTTTTTGTGCAGTTTGTCGTATATAAAGCCATATTTATTGCCCTGTTTCGAGAGACTTTTTGCAATAAAATGTAAATATACGATCTGCCGAGCAAGACTGTGATAAGTGGTTTGTTTACACTGATAGCGTTACATTTGTTTTTTTGTGTGTGTGTTGTTTTAGTTTTTTGTTTAAGTTAAGTCTTGGGGTGAATATTTTGTTTTGGTTTCATTTGACAATACTGTTCATTCCTTCTGTGGGACATTTGCCTGATAGTGCACGAACAGAAAGTGCGTGATAGAAAAGGTGGGATTTTGGGGGGTGGGGGGTAGGGAGGGGATGGGGGAGGGGAGGGGATGGGGGAGGGGAGGGGATCGGGGGGGGGGGGGGCTGAGGGTGTAAGGGTGGGGGTGGGGGATTGATATTGTTCTCTACATTGTGTGTGAGTGTTGATGCTTATTATGTGGACATTTTTGAAAATAAAAATGGTGTGAAATCTTTTCAATTGTGTGAGATATCTGGTGAAGTAAACGTTTCCTTCCTAGAAATTTTTACTCTTTTTTTCTTTTCAATTTCTCTACAAAAAAAAAAACGAAAACAACGACAAAACTTCATTTAAAAACGACAACAAAAATCCACTCACATATACCAGAGCAAAACATACACATGCACGCATGCATGCATGCATGCACTCACACACACACACACACACACACACACACACACACACACACACACACACACACACACACACACACACCATTACCGCCACCACTGCCTTCACAACTGATAAGCACTGCTTCCTGAACCACAACCTACAACAACTACAAATAAATTTTGATAAAAAATATGTCGCGTAAATATGCCACCGAGAAAATAAGTGTTGCCAGTATGTCTATATCCTTCCGTACCTATATAATATAGAGCTGGTAATTGTTGATTGACGGTACAGTCTGTAAGTCGGATGGCTCCGCTGGGACACTTATACAATCAAACGAAACCAGTGTATCTCTGCATTTAGGTAAAAAAAAAAGGTAAAGGTGTCCCATAGCCTATGTGGTTGTAGGGGAGCGAGGCATCAGAGACCTCAACTTCTCTATGGGCTAGCATATTGAGGGCGGCGCCCATCTCCTCTCCCCCGCTGCTTTACTTTCCCTGACCCTAAAGAGGGCAGGTACCTATTTACAGCTGGGTGAACTGGGAGGACTGTATTGAAGCCAGGGCGCGCAAACGGTCACCCATCCAATTGATAACCACCCTCGATGATGCTTGACCTTAGCTGGGGGAAAGCGAGTGCTCTGACCTCTGAGCTGTCTAATCCCAAATCTTTCCATTGATTATACACCAAAATCTGACCATTGATGAACCTCTTAGGCTAGCTCTAGCTGAGAAAGGTAAAAACTATGTAGACCAATGATCGATTCTGATGTTTTGAATGAAGCCTGCAGTCAAAAAGCTTTCTTCTGTCACTCAAGCTCAACAGCTGAAAGCCGATCTTTGACTATTAGTCTCTCTGTGAGGACTAAATGACACCAGTCTATTCATCAACAAATACTTTTCATGTCTTCACAATCTCCCCCCAGTCAAGACCCTTTACTCTGTCAGACAAGAAAGAAGAGTGACCTGCCCACGGAGTTGGGGCGTTGGGGGGAGGTGGGGGGGGGGGGGGGGGGGTTGGGGGTACATGATCAGTCTTGGTTCCATTTAAGACTGAAAGTTTTTGTATGTAAATAGTTTCACCTCTCCACTTGACTTTAAATCTATCCCTAGAAATGTGTCACTGGGGCTTTAGGACAGAAGGGAGTGTGCTTCTCTCTCTTTTTTTTAGACCTTTTTTTTTTCTAATATTATTATGACCGCCATTTGAAGTATGGTTGTGTGTGTGTGTGTGTGTGTGTGTGTGTGTGTGTGTGTGTGTGTGTGTGTGTGTGTGTGTGTGTGTGTGTGTGTGTGTGTGTGTGTGTGTGTGTGTGTGTGTGTTTTTGTGTTTGATTCATTTTACGTCTTTTCACAAAATGTGATATTAGACATTTAAAAAAAAATGTGGGGGGGGGGGGGGGGGGGGAGGGGGGGGGCAGGGGTAGGAGGGGGAGTTTTTGAACTAGGGAAGGGGGTTAATTCACTAATCTATACAGAACAGTTAATAATTCTTGAATACAGAATAGTAGAAATTCCAAATTCTAAACAGAACCTAACGCATGAACAATAAAACTATTTATAACCGTAACCAACAAGAGAAAAATCTAATCAACAAAGGGAAATGTCTTCTAAGTCCATGGTAATCATAATAAAGAACCAATAGGACAGTGCAGTAATGATTTGAAAAATGTATGCCTCAGTAGTGGATCATTGAAAATCTCTGATGAGGATGATGAGGTAAGAACAGGAATATAACATTTAAGCATGCTGCATATCAATAAATGATCAACAGTTATACTATGTCCACATATGCAAGAGACATGTCCAACATATTTTGTTTTAAAACAGTTCATTTCCCATCTGCAAGCCAGAGAAACAATTTCTTTTATACAAAAAAAATCTGTTTCTTTTTTTTTTTAACAAAAGACTCAAAGACTGTGTGTGTGTGTGTGTGTGTGTGTGTGTGTGTGTGTGTGTGTGGTGTGTGTGTGTGTGTGTGTGTGTGTGTGTGTGTGTGTGTGTGTGTGTGTGTGTGTGTGTGGTGTGTGTGTGTGTGTGTGTGTGTGTGTGTGTGTGTGGTGCGCGCGCGCGCGCGCGCGTTCTTTCTACCTACCCACCCACTTTGACTAAAGATGCTTTTATATAACTGGACTGTCCTGCAATATTTTTTATTGAAGAAATGAGATCTCTTTCTAGGCGCCAAAGCTGGTATGCGAGTCTGGCTGGATAAAACCGAAGTTATTGGTAGACCTAAAATGACTGGTTCTGCAAAGCATTGTTGTAAATAATTGACATTTCATAGTCTGAAAAAGAAAGCGTGTCTGATTTCTACTTATACAGAATCAGAGGTCAGCCAATTTAACAGTATGATGCCTAGAAAAAGAGGAAAGACAGGGAGTGATATGGAGAAAAGCAAGCAAAAAAGAAGAAGATAAAGAAGGAGTAGGAGGAGGAGAAGAAGAAAAAGAAGAAAAGAAGAAGAAGAAGAAGAAGAAGAAGAAGAAGAAGAAGAAGAAGAAGAAGAAGAAGAAGAAGAAGAAGAAGAAGAAGAAGAAGAAGAAGAAGACGAAGAAGAAGAAGAAGAAGAGAAAGAAAAATTGTCAAGAAGAGGGAGAAGAAAGAAGACAACAACACGCGTACAATACCTATCACACAAACCTGCCCTATCCCTTACCATCAAGACTTTTCCTTCCAAGCACCCAGTGCACTACCATATTTCCTTACAAAGGCATTTTACGGTCTCTCCAGTCCCAGTCAACCACTTTGGCCCTGACAGTGCAGTAGAAAAGAAAACACGGTGATCTGTTCAGAGTGTATTGACAAACGATCTCTTCAAATTGAAAGCTGCGCACCCAATTCCCTTTACCTCTCAGTTTTATGTACTAGTAGAAAGCGTGTGTGTCCAGTTTTTAGGGTTAGTAGGGTAGAGGTGTTCTTGTTTCGACAGAGCTGTAGGAATAGAACATGGTCGGAAAAATTCTGGATTAAGATCATGGGTTAGGTATATACACTGAATGATAAAATCCTGCAGGGGCTTGATAGAGCATACATAGATACCAACGCCTAAAAGTATGTACAAGAAAAGAACAATAATAATGGGTGGCGCTGCACTTGTGGCGACGCGCTCTCCCCGGGGAGAGCAGCCCGAATTTCACGCAGAGAAATCTGCTGTGATCGGTGGTCTAGAGGTAACGTGCCTGTCTACAAAGCGAAAAGTCCGGGTCAGAAGTGTGCGGTGGTTCGAATCCCGTTTGAGCGCAAAAAATTAATTTCCTCCATCCATTACACCATGAGTGGTGGTCTGGGTGCTAGTCTTTCAGATGAGACGATAAACCGAGGTCCTGTGAGTTTCACATAATTATTTAGCGTACGTTAAAGAACCCACGGCATCAAGAGAGTTGTCCCTGGCAAAACTATGTAGAAAATGCCACAATGATACGGAAACAAATACAGCTGCAGACAGGAAAAGAAAAAAAAATATTGGGTGGTGCGCACTTGTGGCGATGCGCTTTCCCTGGGGAGAGCAGGCCGAATTTCACGCAGAGAAATCTGCTATGACTTAAAAGTGGTATAGATAAATAAATAAATAAATGGATACCTGTAGAAACGAGAATGGAAAAAATGTACGTAGATAAAGGTGTCCCTAAAACCTATGCAAGTCGTTGGTGAACGAGATGTTAGAAACTTCAGCTTCTCCAGGATCTAGTATATTACTGAGGGCGGCGCCCATCTCCTCTCTCCCTCGCTGCTTTACTTTCCTGACCTTAAAGAGGCAGGTACCCATTTACAGCTGGGTGAACTGGGGGGCTATTACTGACGCTAAAGCGCACAAAGGTCACCCATCCAATTGGTAACCACATTCAATGCTGCTTAATCTTAACTTGAGGATAGCGAGTGCTCTGACCAATGTAATATCTCATCCCCAATAAACATGCACTTATTGATAATAGTTCGAGAAACAGAAAAAAAAAAGATTCACAGTTGTGACTGTAGGAATTGTGATCGTGGTAAAAGTAATGATTCTGGCAGTTTAAAAAAATGGAGAGAGAAAACAAGAAACACAGAAAAGAGAAAGAATATAACTGGGTGAAAAGGATAGAAAGAAAGAGAACACAAAAAGTAAGGAAGGAAAACAAGTCAAGAAAAAAAGATGAACGTGACTGATTGACTGACTGACTGAATGGATGGATGGCTGGATGGCTGGATGAATGATGCAAACGAAGAAATATAGGGCTACCAGCAAACCAAGCCACTCTAAAACAAAACATTCCTGCCAGTATACGCCACCTAAATCTCCATTAACATTAAACACTCTCTGTTTGTCTCTCTCTTTATATCTCTCTCAGTCTCTGTCTCTCGATCTCTGACTCTCTCTCTCTCTCTCTCTCTCTCTGTCTCTGCCTCTGTCTGTCTGTCTGTCTGTCTGTCTGTCTGTCTGTCTGTCTGTCTGTCTGTCTGTCTCTCTCTCTCTCTCTCTCTCTCTCTCTCTCTCTCTCTCTCTCTCTCTCTCTCTCTCTCTCTCTCTCTCTCTCTCTCTCCTCTCTCTTCTTCTTCTCCTCCTCATACAGACAAAAAGAAAAGAACAGAAAAAAAGCGCGAAAGTATTAAGTATTGTCGCACGTGCGAATTCCCCCCTGACAAGCTACCGTGACGGTAGAACGTGTTGACTACGTTTCCTTTTGCCTCCCCGCAGGGAGAAACAGCAACAGGGAGACCAGGAAACTGCTACAGTCTCAGAGGCAGAAGAAAAATAATTTACGCCGGGGAAGTAAACAGAGAGGGGTAGAAATTGTTTGTGGTTCACCGCCCAAAGTGTTTGTTGTCTTCTGTTGTCAAGCAGCTGCTGATGGGGGCTCTGTGAGGTGTGTTGTGTGTGTGTGTGGGGGGGGGGGGGGGGGGGGCACGTGCGTGCATGTGTATGTGTGGAGGGTGAGGGTGGAGGAGTGGGGGGTGGAGGGCATAGTTGGGTTACACACCACCTTTAATTTTTGTCACTTTTCCATCTGTTTTCCTATAGTTATTACCCTTTATAAAATATTTTATTTCATACAACTTTATGTCACAGTAGATTTTTCTGCGTGAAATTCGGGCTGCTCTCCCCGGGGAAAGCGCGTCGCCACAAGAGCAGCTCCACCCATTATTATTTTTTCCCTGTCTGCAACTGTTTTTGTTTTCCTATCAGAGTGGCTTTTTTCTACAGGATTTTGACAGGGACAACCCTCTTGTTGCGGTGGGTAATTTTACGTGCCCTAAACAATGATGTGTAACACACGGGACCTCGGTTTATGGTCTCATCCAAAGAGACTAGCACCCAGACCACCACTCATGGTTTAATGGATGGGGGAAAAGTTTTGGGCCCAAACGGGATTCGAACCTTCGCACACTCCGACCCGGGCTTTTCGCTTTCTAAGCAGGCGCGTTACCTCGAGACCACCAATCCACCCTTGTAATTTATACTGCGGGTACTAAGGCATCCACAGAAATAAAAACCACTTTTTATGAAAGACTAGCCTCTGACTAAAAAACTCATGTGAGTTTTGCACAAATTCGTAGGTTATATTCTTTTTATATTATATTTTCAGAAAACACTGTACCTCCTCAGTCCTTCGTCGTCTACTAGCTTCCTAACCACAATATGCATGCGTGGGGGTCAACACTGTAGAAAATAGTTAGAAATCGTCATCTGATGTTCATTTCCAACTTTTTCGTGACTACAACCCGGTACTGCTGTTCTGCCGCAATAAGTCGTAACAACGCAGTTTGTCACAATTTGCAACGAACTGCTTTGTTGCGACATACTGCGTAAGAACAACAGCCATATGTCGTCAATTCCAAAAACAAGTACACAAGTGCACTTTTTTCATAGTTTTGAACAATCTGTGAAAAATCACAAAATATATTTTTCTCGGCTAGACTAGCTAGCACTCTAGAAGATACTAGATCTACATGAGAACAGATGACGAGATTTACAAAACTGCATACACACGGGGACTGGATGTAAAAAAAACCCATGAGCGCTTATTCCATTATCCTCGATATAAAAGAATAAAATTTAAAAAATAAAAAAATAAAATAAAATGACCCACAAGCTAATACAGGAGTGTAGCCTGTACTTAGAACTTCAGACATCGCTAGCTGTAGCTCAATTGGCTCTACTCTCACTGTGTGTGGGGTGATGATGCAGAAATCTAAAATGCCGTGCGTGACAAGAGGTAGCCACGAAGGGAAAATACACAGGCCTGTGCACAGGGGGAGGAAGGTTGAGGGTCTATATACATATACATATACACACGTGCACGTGCATATGCAGGTAGGGCCGGAGGTAGGTGAGTTTGTGTACGTGCACAGACGCGAACGTACTCTTTGTAGTGACGTGTGGTGCTAAGACAGCAGGCATCAATATTGACTAATTGATGGTTTACACGCGCCGCGCCCCTCTTGCTCCTTACCTCCCCTTACACGCGCGTGTGTGTGCGTGTGCGCACGCACACACGCGCACAAATACGCAGAGAGAGGAGAGAGAGAGAGAGAGAGAGAGAGAGAGAGAGAGAGAGAGAGAGAGAGAGAGAGGTATTTGTCTTCAGGTGCGCAACAAAGTTTGATTTTGGTTTTGGTGGAAGGGGGGGGGGGGGGGGGAGGAAGTACTGCTTTTTTGTTTTTGTGTATTTCTTTACCTTTTTTGCTTCTTTATTTTTCCTGTTAGAACACTTTCTACATTTTGAAATGCACAATATACAGAGTTAAATGAATATTTGTTTTAAAAGCTAAAAGATTATACTGGGCGACAGTCAGACCACACACATGGGTATAATTATTATGTATTTATACCCAAAATAAATGTGTGTGAGTGTGTGTGTGTTAGAGAGAGAGAGAGAGAGAGAGAGAGAGAGAGAGAGAGAGAGAGAGAGAGAGAGAGAGAGAGAGAGAGAGAGAGAGAGGAGAGATTTTGGCAAAGCAAAGTAGAATATGGACAGACCGAAAGACAGACACATACACAAAGAAGACAGACCAACCAACACTGTTTACCATCCAAACAGACAATGACGGACACAGACACCAACAGAAATACACAGAAAGAAACAGACAGATCTGATGAGCACACACACAACACACACACACACACACACACACACACACACACACACACACACACACACACACACACACACACACTTCACACAAGACAGACAAAAAGAAACAGACACACAGACTCTGTGCATACACACACTGCACCACACAGATCAACAAACACACAATCATCAATCCCGTCCACCCTCTCCCATCCCCCACCTCCCCCCCCCCCACCCTTACCCCCCCCACACTCCCATCTTCGTCTCACAGACAAGCATCCACAGAAACCCCCCAGCCCCCAAACATCTATCCCTCATCACCACTACCACGCATGCGCACCAGACGAGTCGAGGTGGCACGCTTCCTTCCGGAAAGGTTTCTGCGCAAACTCAACTCGCTCCATGGATATTTCCGCTCCGTGACAATAAAGGGGGGTAAATGTTATGAGTAATAAGGTAGAACAACAAACAGCATTGGCGCGAGGCGAAGATGTGTTTATTTGGACCAAGAGGTCACATCAGAAAGAGCTGCGACTAAAGTGTTTGTAGGTAAAGGTCGATATGGGGAGGGGGGAGGGGGGGGGAATAGATGGGAGATGTGGGTGATGGGTGTGGTGATGGTGGTGGTGGGTGTGGTGGGTGGTGGTGGTGAGGTGGTGGGGATTTGGGTGGGTAGGGGTGGAGGGGGTGGGTGAGGGTTGCAGAGAAGTAGTAGGTACATTGCGTAGAGGTGAGGTGCATCTGTGGCCATGTTATGGCAATTTGCTGTTGCTAGTTGCTAAAATAGGTGTTGTGGCATTTTGTTGTTGTTTTTTTTGTTTTTTCTTTTTCTGTCTATCATCCTTTCTCCTCGTCCATTTTTTTTTTTCTTTTTCCTTTCTTTCTATTCTTTTTTCTTTCTTTCTTTTCTTTTTTCTTTCTTTCTTTCTTTCTTTCTTCTTTCTTCTTCTTCTTTCTTCTTCTTTTCTTCTTCTTTCTTTTTTCTTCTTCTTCTTCTCTTCTTCTCTCTCCTTCTCCCTCTCTTTCCTCTTTTCTTTTTTATTCCTCCTCCTCCTGTTTTTTTTCCTTCTTCTTCTGACAGTTACAATGGTCAAATGGATCGAAAATGGTTAACTTACATCCGAATCAAACCTGAAGTCACTGGTTCAGATCTGAAAACGTCTAGTGGATTAGGGTTTATCATAGCTTCAGTACAAGTCTATTAGTGCCTTCTTTTCCAATTAGATCTAGTTCCTTGGTTTACACTTGGCAGAAACTGGGGCCAGAAAACTAAGTAATCATTATAGCATCGAGGGACGGGATAGCCTGGTTGGTTGGAGCGTTGCTCGTAATCTGCGGACCTGGGTTCAAATCTCTTCTAGGGTATTATTTCTCCCTAGAGTTCACTCCAGCCTAAAAGTCTTCGGATTAGACTATTAAACCAAGGTCCCATGTGCGAAACATACTCTAGAACATTTTGCGCACACGTTAAAACCCTTCGCTTTTCGAAAGAGTAGGCCATTGTGTGCCGTGGGAACGGATGACAAAATTGATCAAACTGCATACACGGAGGACTGGATTAAAAAAGCGCATGACTGATTATTCCATTATCCTCGAAATATTAAAATCGAATAATAATAAATAATAAATAATAAACGAATAAATAAAAGTAGCCCGGCATTCTGAAGAAGCACAGGGTGTGTTTAGATTCCACTTGCTATTCAGTTAGGGATTTTTATCCCTCTGGAATGGGGTGTAGGGGTTGGGGGTGGGGGTGGGGGGCAGTAGATAGCCTAGTGGTTAGAGCTGTTGCATTGGTGATCTGAGTACCCGGGTTTGAGCCACCACGGAGATGCCCGTATTCGGAGATTTTCTTCTGAAGTTGTCATAAACATGTTGGTTAAAAAAAAAAGCATCGTAACAAAAGCATGTAGTGCATACATAAAAGACTGCTTTCTAATCATAATCAACCGCCTATTGAATCCTACATCATGGAAGTTTATGATGTTTTTGAAACAGCTGGAAGCTAAAAACCAACGAACAAACAACAACAAAAAACCACAAAAAACAGAAAACGAAGCAAAAACATCAAAGCATATGCAGCAGAATGCAAAAAAAACCCAAACAAACCCACCCAACAACAAAAAATCAAGCAAACCCAAACTTATATAGGTTCTGCCCTTCTTGCGTATATCGTTTGAAAGGATGGAGACTAGACTACCCCAGCAGCTGTGTTTTGAAGAGTAGAACCCTGAGAGCTCCGAGTCACCAATGTCAACCACTTTCCATTGTCACCATCACAACACTCCTGCATCCCTCCCTCGCCCCCCCCCCCTCCACCCCTCAAAAACTCTACAAAACTAACGACAGACACCCCCCCCCCCCCACTTTCAAGAGCTGCCACAAACCCCTCTCATTACCCAGGCAAATCAACGAGCACTCAAAGCCTGTGAAATTTAACGAGGCTTCTTTTTCAACGCTTTTCCCTAACGTTTAAACAACCTTCCCCTTCAGGCACAACCACTACGGGGGGGGGGGGGGGGGGGGGGGGGGGGGGGGGGGGGAGAGGAGGAGGAGAGAGAGAGAGAGAGAGAGAGAGAGAGAGAGAGAGAGAGAGAACAAAACATTCCCACTTTTTTTTTTTACAAAAAACCCTCTCGCCGCCATCTTTGTTAGCCGGCTTGTTTTCTCTTACCCACAATGCTTTCCCACTTCCGCCCACCTGTGAAAAGCCCTGTGGCTCATGCGCGGAGCTCGTGTGTCGGGATAGCGGCCTGGGGAGAGATGTGGGACCAGGGAACAGTGACTCAGCAGGTTCAGGCAGTAACGCGTGTGACACAGCCTCGGTGACATGAGACTAGAACCCCCACCCCAAACAGCTTGACGCCCCCTCCCCATCCCTCCTCCCCCACGAGCTATTGTCCCCCCTTTCAGTGTCGTGAGCAACTCGTGCAGAAGAAGCCTGCCAGCAATCCTTGCCGATCTCATCATCATCATCATCAGCAGCAGCACACAGCAGCAGCACAGTTCCTGTACAAAGAAGGGTCTGAGAAGATCGAGATAACACGTAAACTGTCATAGTAACTCGTGCTATTCTAGTATGCTACCGTTCGTTCATCTTCAAAGGAGCTGTTGGATTTTTGTTGGGTCTACTGGGTGGTGGGAGTCAAATAAAACGAGGGTTGGGATGGATGGATGGATGGATGGAGAAAGGAAGAGGCGGGTAGGGTGGCGAACCTTGCGTCCAGTGTTAGCAAGCAAAGAAGGCCTCTGTCTGTCCTGTCTGTCTTTCTGTCTTTCTGTCTGTCTGTCTGTCTGTCTGTCTGTCTTCTGTCTCTCTTCTCTCTCTTCTCTCTCTCTCTCTCTCTCTCTCTCTCTCTCTCTCTCTGAGACTGATATGGGGACTTGATGTAAAAAAAACACAGGAGTGTTCTTCATTATCTTTGAAATAAAATAATTTGCCTTCTCTCTCTCTCTCTCTCTCCTCCCCCCCCCCTCTCTCTCTCTCCTGCCTCCTCCTCCTCCCTCCACCACCTTTTCTTCTCCTCTTCTCCCTACCAAAAAAAAAAAAGAAGAAAAAAATGAGAGACCGACATCAAAAAGAATGAAACGCCCAACGAAGTTTCAAAGCTGAGCAATCATGAACTGAAAGACGAACTTCATTGATAGGAGGAGGGACGACCTCTTTTCTCTTCATGATCAGATCAGCCAATTTCTTCCCTTGATCCAATTGCACCCCCCTCCCTCAGCTCCTACCCCCCTCCACCCTCCACCCCCTATGCTGGCAGTTTGGTACCACCCCTGCCCCGCCTCTCGCGTGCTAATCACAGCCTCTGACCACCCCGGGTAGGGTAGGGGGTGGGGTAGGGGTGGGGGATGCTATGGGTGGTTGAGGCTAATTTGCTCGGATCAGTGTCTAGCAATTGTGAGGATGAGCACAAAACGTTGCAATCTGCTTTTGGCGCTAACAGCTTGTGATGCTGGTGTGGGAAGGGTCTTCGGAGGGCCCAAGGGGAGGGTCTAGGGGAGAGAGAGAGGGTCCTTAGTTTGGGGGAGTGTTCTGACTGTGTTGTGTTCTGTCGGGGTTTTTCACTTCATTATGTGGCTGGGTGAGCAGTCAGAATCGTTGAAGTGATTAGCAGAGAGAGAGAGAGACCAGAGTGATGAGCTCTTCTTCTTTTTGTCGGTGTCTTTTGTGTGTCTCTGTTCTGTGTGTGTGTGTGTGGGTGTGTGTGTGTGATGGGTGTATTTGTGTGTACGCTTGTGGTGTGTGTGTGCGCGCGCGCGCGCGTGTTGTGTCTCTCTCTCTTTGCGTGTGTGTGTGTGTGTGCGTGAGAGAGAGAGAGAGAGAGAGAGAGAGAGAGAGAGAGAGAGAGAGAGAGAGAGAGAGAGAGTATGTGGAAGCTGGGGTGGGATGTGACCAATTTGCTGCTAGCAGATGGGTCATTGGCCTGTTCACTTTTCTCCCTTTACCTTTGTCCTCCCCATCTCTCTCTTCCTCTGTCTCTTTCTGTCTGTCTGTCTGTCTGTGTCCCTTTTGTGCCATTACAGTTTGCATTAGACCTACTACTGAAGGGACTTCAAAACAACTTTTCTCTTTCAAAAACAACAGGACTTCCTCCAAAGGTACTGTATATACCTACACTTTTATGGGCTGTGGCCCAAACGCCATGATTTTTCCTTCCTTTACCTTTACCTGTACCATAGTCCCACGGTCCGACCGTGGGGGGAACCACTGAAGATTTTGCAACCAGCTTCCTCCACTGCGCACAGTTCTCCACCCTCCGTAGCATGATATCATGATTTCTAATGACCAACAAACACGACGAATGTTGTCCCCTCTGCACAGCAGTAAATGATGGCCACGAAGCTCTCACTTGCTAAACAAGGAAATGGGGGCTATGATTATCTCCCTTGGCCCAGGCTAGCGGTTTCTTCACAACACACAGGAGGAAAAGAATAATGAAAGGGGGGAGAACTGAGCCGTAAGGGGGGAGGCATAAAGTCTTCACAGTAACAAAGTCTTGAGTAGTCTTTAGGAACTGTTTGTGAGAGAGAGAGAGAGAGAGAGAGAGAGAGAGAGAGAGAGAGAGAGAGAGAGAGAGAAGAGAGAGAAGAGAGAGAGAGAGATCAAATCAAATTAAATCAAATTAAATTCTTTAATTTCGAGGATAATGAATAAGCACCCATGTGCTTTGTTACATCCAGTCCCCATCCTTAGGGATACATCATGATTATGTAATAAAATAAACCAATACAGACACATCATAGTAATTGAATAGACCCATTACCCATATACCCATAAAGAAAAGGCAAACAAACAATATAAAAAAAACAACACTAACCATTCAATTTTTTAAAGCGAGAAAACAACCCCCTCCCCAAAAAACAAAAAAAAACCCACAAAAAACCAAAACCAAAAAAAACAAAACAAAAAAACCCGAGAGAGAACAGAGAGAGAGAGAGAGAGAGGAGAGAGAGAGAGAGAAGAGAAGAAGACCCACTGACCAATCCACTGACAGTGGTTCCCCAACATATCTAAAACAAAAAGTAATAATTGTAATGATAATAACAAAAGCTATAAGCTTAATCTACAACACACCAGAGCCCTTAACATTTACAGTAGCAAAGAAAATGTCAGAAAGAAAAGTACTCTAGTATAGTAACAGACAGCTGAAGTCTGTTTATATCAGCAAATAAAGAATTGAAAAGAAGTGCTTGGCTTTGAAACCCCCCAAGAAACACACTTCACGTATTTATTACTGTGCTGGATCTCCTATAGTTATATTCATTGACCAGAGTGGTTGTATTGTAGAGATTGTTCTTTTATTCTGAGGACTTTAATGGCAATGGGATGATGGTACTTAATTTGGGGTTTCATGTGTCTGGAAAAACAGGACTTTGAATTTTTCACCTTAGCTCTCTCTCTCTCTCTCTCTCTCTCTCTCTCTCTCTCTCTCTCTCTCTCTCTCTCTCTCTCTCTCTCTCTCTCTCTCTCTCTCTCTCTCTCTCCTGAGGATGAAGTACATTTTGTGTTATGTTGTCCAGTGTTAGAGGATATTAGGCAGAATGATATCCCTGTAAAATATAGTAGACAGCCTACTTCATTAAGACTCTGTTTACTCATGGCGTCAAGTAGGCCTGAGGTTTTGTGTAGCCTGACTTAATATCTGTGTAAAGCTTTCAGAATAAGAGATATTTGTTATATAAGTCATTTTTTTGTAACTGACTTTTTGTTATGATTAATTTTTTTTAATCCCTCACCAAATACTAAGCAATCCGGCAACCCCCTTCATGTAAGGGCCAAAAGCCTTTTTGTGAATAAATCTTTCGAGTTCCAGTTCTCTCTCTCTCTCTCTCTCTCTCTCTCTCTCTCTCTCTCTCTCTCTCTCTCTCTCTCTCTCTCTCTCTCTCTCTCCTCTCTCTCTCTCTCTCTCTCACACACAACACACACATACACACAAGATTTAATTTAATTCGCCTTTGACCCCTCTTGGGGCATGGAGGATTTCAAACAAACAAAATCAACTATAACATATATAATTTGCATTAATAGAATACGTTCATACACAGAATTTTTCACAGAAATAAAAATATAGTCAACCTTTTCATTAATATCATGCAACTTTACTCTTAAGTATGAATTTGCTAAGTTTTAATAACATATTTTTATCAGAAGAGAACAGATTACAAAATGTGAACATGGATCTTGGATACAAATATTCATGAGGTAGGACATTCTTCCGAAGCTCAGAAAACTTTGGACATTCCATTATGAAGTGAAACTCATCTCCTATCGTTTTCATGTTACATTGTATACAAAGACGATTTTCGCGCGGAATGCCGTTGACCCGTCCTGTTTCAATCGGTAAAGAATGGTTGATACACCTGAATCTAAATAATGAAATCACATTGTTATATGGCAACTCACCAATGTACTTTTCCCTCTTAAAACATTTTTTGTAATTACGATAAAATATACATTTATTACTTCTTTGCAGTTCTTCTAACCATGACTTTACAAAATTATCCTTTAAAGCCTTAATGACGTTACGGCATAAACTATCTTTGTTTACAAAAGTCTGTGTTTCCCATACACAGTCAAACCCTGTTTCTATTAAAATTTTATGAACTTTTTTTATCCATTCTGAGCAATACACACTCTTTGTATATAAATCATACAATATATGATATAATTTTGAAGAAGATTTGTCAGAATTGTCAGTAATAATATTAGACCAAAATTTAATTAACCTTGCACCAATCAGAACAGACAGGGGGTATATTCCAGTTTCACCATATATCAGATTAGTCATTGTGCTCCTTTTAAGTCTGAAGAGGTGTTTCAAAAACTTCAGTTGCAATTTTTCCAAAATAGCAATATTTTCATAACCCCAAATTTCACAGCCGTATAACAATACTGGAACAACCATTGTTTGATAAAGATCAAGGACAACATCAACTGGAATATTTTGATTTCTACTCATCTGCATCAAGGAAAATATTGCAGATGGGAAAACACACACACACACACACACACACACACACACACACACACACACACACACACACACACACACACACACAATTAGAAGATCACCAGCAGGTATCACATTCACAGTGTTGAACTGCATCCTACTCTGTCATTAAACACTGCAATCGGCATCTTTTGGCCTAGTGGGAGGTATGGTAGTGTGAATGGAGTGGGGGAGAAAGGGGAAACATTCTAAAGGGAAAGAAAGGGGAGGGGGGTAGTGGTGGGAGGTGGGGAGATAGTGGATTTAGAGGGCTCTGAACACTATCTGTTATATTTGTTGGAATCATCTTTGCAGAAGATTTCCTTCCAGTGATGATTCAAATAACTCTCTCTCTCTCTCTCTCTCTCTCTCTCTCTCTCTCTCTCTCTCTCTCTCTCTCTCTCTCTCTCTCTCTCTCTCTCTCTCTCTCTAATCCCCACCCTTTCTTCATTTTATTCCAAACTGTTCATAAAAAAACACTACCCGAGACCTTCTTTGTATTATTACTGTGAAGACTTAGTGACCTTCCCTTTATGGCTCAGTTCTCTCCCCTCCATGGTTCTTTTCTTTCCTGTGTTGTGAAACTGCCCTGCCAAGGGGGATAATAATATTCCCATTTCCTTGTTACCATGTGAGAGTTTCATCGCTATAATTTACTGCTGTGCAGAGGGAACAACATTATTTTGTGTTTGTCAGTCATTAGAACAGCTTTTCTTTGTAGTGGAGACAATTTGTTAAGGGGCTGAATGGTAATAGTCTCTTTGGACTCAAGTCA
>CM060322.1:50836962-50846962 GCA_030674155.1 Stramonita haemastoma | reverse complement strand
GTTGGATGAGGGAGAGCAGAACTACGAGAGCAAGAGAGAGGTCAGTCATCCTCTAAAAAGACTGCCCAGCCAGATTGGGCCGGCGGCTGTCTTTCTCCTCCACTAGACATTCTCTCAAGACGCCAGCCAGCCTTTGCTACGTACTCCCAAGGGGGGACCCGCGAACGGATCCCCAGGCCAGCCCGGAGCCCTATTAGAAATTCTGATGTACTGTTTGAGCCACCGGTTCCAAATATTTATAATGATAAGGAAGACAGTTTGGAAGCTGCCAACAGCGCCCAAAATGATCACGACCGGCCGCGCGCGCGCGCGCGCCCGTCCCTCCCAAAAAACAGGGCCTAGCTTGGTGGCGCGTTGATTAAACTGTTCATACAGATGCTGATCCCCCCCGCTCCTGTACAGAATCATGAAAATTAATGAACGGGCCCTCTGGGAGTGCTCAGCATGCTCATAGAGTGATTGCCGGGGCTGGAGGGGGCGCGTGGCAATTTGGCCGTGTCGCTCAAAGTTGTTGGGAAACAGGCCGATTAAACGCGGGACAGAAATGTCGGGCTCTGTAACCAGACTCCCCCCCTCCCCCAACCCTACCCACCCCTCCCCCTCCCCCCGAACCTCCCTAGGGAGCAGGGCTGGGGTAGTGAGGGGGAAAATTACCCTTCTCCTTGTCGGGCCAGTCTCTGATAGGGCCCCACTGTGAGGCAACAATGCTTCTAGCTCCCAGCGCGGTTTTCGCCCTTGCCCACACACATTGGATTAAGTTGTATCCCTTTGATTGGGGAATGAGGCTGGAAGGTGATTCTGCCGTCTTATTTCTCTCTTTATCATGGAGTTGGGGGGGGGGGGGGGGGGGGGGTTGGGAGGGACGGTTGGGGTGGGGTGGGGGTGGGGCTTGTCTGAGGGATGTGTTGAGGTCCTCTTCTGAATTCAGTGAGTGTGACTTTATTTTATTATTGGCTGGGCAGGTTTTTATTTTTTGGTTTGTTGTTTATTTATTTGTTTGTTTGTTTGTTACAGAGTAGTCTTGCTGGCACAGTGAGCCGAATTACGCATAATATTGGGGAACATTGAGTCATTGCCATGATAGAACTAGAACCTGACAAGTAAGAAGAAGAAAAGAAAGACGAGAAAGAAAGACAAAATAAAAAAAACCCACGCCTTTAAAAGAAAGAAGGAAGGACAGACAGACAGAAAGTAACTAAGAAAGAAAGAAGGAAGGAAAGAAAGAAAGAAAGAGGAATAAAGAAAGAAAGAAGAAAACAAAGAAAAAGATAGAAAGAAAAGAACGAAGGAAGGACGGGAGGAAGGAAAAGAAATAGGAAGGAAAGACAAAAATGTATGCCACTGAAAGAAAGACAGAAATACAGACATACAGGAAGGAAGGAAAAAAAGAATGAATTAAGGAAGAAAAGAAGGAAGGAGAAAACAAAGAAAGAGAGAAAAGTCTTGACAAAAAACCCCCATCTTTTCTTGTCTGAAAGGAAAGTTATTCAATTTCACACACTGTCAGCTCCATTGCCAAGTCTTCAATGCATTATTCATCTCATTCAGAAGGCTGTGAATATGGTGCGTGTAAATGTTTCCTGTAGAAGTGATGCCAGTTAGATTTGTTTTTCGGATTGGCACTTTTTATCTTCGTTTAAATTTGAAAGGATGAAGATGTTGATGAATGTGATGATGATCATGATGAATGACATGGCGACGAAGATGATGATCATGATGATGGTGGTGGTGGTCGTTGTGGCGATGGTGGTGGTGGTGGTGATGGTGGAGGTGGTGGTGGTGGTAACAACTAGTGACGATCGTAGTACTCTATAAGAAATCATATTGAGTTATGCATTTTTGTTGTTGCTGTGTCTGAAGAAGGCTATGTCCATTCAATATATAGCACAAAGCCAAAAATCTTATTAAAAAAAAACAACCCAACTTGAAAACTATTACATTATTGAATGCAATTAGTTTTCATTTAGATCTAGTATTGTTTGTGTTTTATGTTTAATGGTTTTATTTACGTTTTGTTATTTAAGTTTGTTTTCTGTGTTGTTAAAAGTAGAATCTAGTTGTTTAGTTCTGTATTTTTCTGTCTCAGGTGGTACACTTTACGTAACTAGTCATGGGTTTGAATCTCGGCAGTGGTGTTTAGTCAAGTAAAGGTGACGAGTTTTACATCTTTGGATCAACTTAAAGCGCAGACCTGCCAATGGCTTTGTTCCAAGAGAATATGTATATCATTGGAGCGGTTCGAATGCTTCAGCTCGGGTATTTGCCTAGATTAAGGCCTGAAAAATCATATGTTCGTATCCCAAAAGAGTCAGGGAGTTTTCGGACTCTAGCTGGCTTCTACACAGAGTGAGTGTGCTGTGCTCATTAGAAATAAGAACGCACAGTCTAGTCTACCTCCATGCACTTTATAGATGCAATTTTGAGAGTGTTGTTAAAACTGCTTGACCAGTACTGTAGGTGTCTGTATCTTCCGCGCCAGGATGGCACCAGGATTTATCATGATAGGAAAAGCATTGAATACCACCCTGTCAAGTAGTCTCAAAGCAGATTCTCTTCCATAACAGCAGTATTACATCATCCCCATCACCATTGATCATCATGCAATAAAAGAGAATTGTCTCTGATTGGGTGTCCCCAGTTGCTTTTGTTTCATGATGACCTCAGTTTTGGCTTCCCCATAGGCCACACTTTTGTGCTGCAGTGATTTTGTGTGGACGCGGGAGTAGGACGGTTGAGGGACGTTGTGGTGGTCACCTCTCCCGTGGGTGGCTCAGTCAGTCTATTACACTTTTACTGTCACCAGAAAGGGGCTTAACAGATGGTGTCCTGCGTATGTTCGTTCAGAACAGGCACCACTAAACACCACCAAAGTGACCCAGCAGCAGTGCAGAGCCCCTCTAGTTGGTGGCTCCACGGCAGCCTGACATTAACATGATTCCTAGGAAAGCAACATGACAAATCTGGGTATGGCTGCAGGAAACAGATTGAAATGAGCGGTGTAGGAGCAGCAGGGCGGAAGATGAGGCAGCACAAAAAAAGATGCACAATAAGGATTGTGTAATTGATGTGAGTGTTTGGCTGATTACGGAAACACGCACATACTCTGCTACTCATCCTACACAAAAAATGAGCACTGAAGTCGAAGTGTGTCCGCTGAAGCCAGCAGACAGACCTCCTGCAGAGTTAAAAGCACAGACATGAAAGGCAGAGAAGTTCGAAAATATTAAAGTACAAAGTGATAAAAGTACCATGAAAAACTTTAGAAATTCAAAATATTTTCATTTTACCATAGAGTCTATAGAGTCTAAATTATATTCATGATTACAAAAAGAAATTCAAAGAACACTGGAGGGGAAAAGGAAATAAATCTGTACATGTTTACAAAATGATGTAGAAACCATAAGCGTTTTATTCAAGATCCTCTACATGTACACATGGGAAAGCCTGAAAAAATTATTTATATAAAAAAAGCTGCAGCAAACGTCAAGTTAGAAAATATCGCAAAATGTAGACTCTAAATGCTTTTAACATCCTCAAGACATGAAGAGCCCACCGAAATCAATGAATATAAGCAAAAGACATGAAAAAGTCATAAGAAAATCAGGACCGTTAACTCACTCCACACCCCCCACAAACCAACTACCTGAACAAGGGACATAAACAGACAAATTGATACATAACCCAAGCTACTTGACACTATTGACAAAACATCCTATTACACAGAAACTCAATCCCCCACCAACAGTCTCACTACACAATTCTCCTCGACATTTTTTTCCCAAGGGACTGCACTCTAACGCCCTAACCACGCACACTCCTGAGCTGCCATTGATGATGGGGAGACAGACCTAACCCCCACTGACAAAACTGCCTCCACCTCCCTCCCCCTTCTCCATGATTTACAAGCAACAAGCGCAACAAACAGTTGCTCGACAGTGTTGCACCCGCCATGCATAGCTGTTGCCGCCAGATTTGTTTAGACACGTTGAAGTAAATTAAAATCTGCCGCGTTAAGAAGCCAAGGGCATTCTCCAACAGCGCACAACCAGTGTAAATCTAAGCAAAAAGAATGCCGGCGGAGCGAAAACAAGTGATTCTTCACTTCTCCTCTTGACGCTTTGGAGAAGACAAAAGAGCACAGCTTGTTGGGCCAATTAATCACTTTCTTTTTCTCCCCTTCTCTCTCTTTCTCTGTCTTTGTGGCTTGTTGTTAGCGTGAACCCTTTGGGACTGAAACTGAATCGGGTTCAGAGCTCCAATCTGTTTGGGAGACGGTATGTAAATGTGTTGTACTAGGAGACATAGACAGGCGTTGGGGGGGGGGGGGGGGGTATGTGTGTTTGTTGTAAGCAGGGAGCTCGGTATTTGGGTTTCCTGCTCAATGTTTTGGAACCGGTTATGTTACACAAACACTTAAGTGACGTGCTTGAGGATACACCCAAGTCTGACAGCGCGTACGCGTATATATAGCAACTGCGCACACCACTTCTAACTCCCCTTCTTCTTCCCCCTTATCCTCCCTCCCCTTTAGTGTATGCGGTGTGTGTTTTGTGTGTGTGTGTGGTGGTGGAGAGAGAGAAACACACAGGAGAGAGAGAGAGAGAGAGAGAGGAGCAGACATTATTTATCAAGCTGGCAGAATGATTATGTTACGATGGGTTTTTGTTTGTTGTGTGTTCCACAAGAGGTAGTCTTTTGCTCTGCTCCTCTTCAACCCCCCTTTCCTCCCCCCTCACCACTACCACCAACTTTGAGCTGTAATGAACCTACTGTTGCTTCAAAGTGTTCTGACACAGTTTGTCGGAAAAGTCTTTACTGATATTCAGACCTCTATACTTTTTGTTTCTCTATAGCTCAAACGAGTTCATGGGAACATCCCGTTTTAAATTGAGTATGGCAGAATGTCACAAGAACACAAGAGAAGCGGTGTTTGTTGTTATTGTTGCTGTTTAGTTTTTTGTGTTTTGCTTTTGTTTTAGGCAAATCTGAAATTGAGCAAGATTAACAACGTACAAGTAAAATCTGGCTCTACACTCTTCTCAAAAGCTTTTGGGTTGGGAATGGTGGGGTTTTTTGTTTGAATTTTTTTGTAACAATGTAACATGCTTTTGGTTGACACACATCTGAAATTGAGCTAGATAAAAGGGCAAGTAAAACTGGCTCTACACTCTTCTCTAAAGCCCTGAGGGTGGGGATGGGTGGGGGGCGGGGGGGGGTTGTTTGTTTTCATTTCTTTAATGATGAAACATACTCTACATAGACTAAAAAGGATATTCACCAGCTCGTCTTGCCTATGTAAAAAGTAAGTGATATTTATTGTATTCACAGCAGTTTTCTGCGTGAAATTCGTGCTGCTATCCCCAAAGGAGAGCGTGTAGATGTAGCCACAAGAGCAGCACCATCCATTATAATTTTTCTTTCGCTGTGGAATTTAGGAATGAAAGCTGTGGACATTTTTACCTTTTGATATTTTCTTTTACATGGTTATCATGGACGAAGGTATAACGTCATCAAATCAGTACAGCATTCATCAAAACTGATAAAAAATTTCATCAGGAAGTGTCAATGTCTGCAGATTTCTGTAGCTGTTGATTCCCATTGTTGGGATGATTTTTTCCCTCCTTTTCTCCGTTCCTCGGCTAGAGCTACGAGGTTTTAGGTTCACAATGGTGAGATTTTGTGTATGCTACCCCGTTGTACCCACCAGTAAGGTAGCCGTATTCCTACTTCAGTTTGCCTTTTTTTCACTGAAGTCATAAACGCTTCATATGGCCCCGATGGCGTGTTTGATTTTGATTTTCACTTTCTGGTTAGTTATGTCATCTCTATAATTATAAGCTAGCAACAAGTTTGCGAAAGCATCTCCCATCTCCATGACCTGTATCCTTCTTCCAATGTCTGCTGTTATGGTCCACGTTCCACATTCGTACAAAAAATATGGAGGACATGACCAGGGAACAGATCAGTCTGATCTTAAAGCTTCTTATGTCTGTTGTAGTGACTGTCCTTACCGAGGACCTTCAGTATGGTCACTATACTCACTAACTGATAGAAAAATGATACAGAAACAGATGTGTGAGTGGGCTCAAGCCAGCGAATGTTTGACCAGTACTCTATTAATTTAAAAAGCAACAACAACAAAAGAAACTCCCAACTCAAAAACACCCCCCTCCATCACAACAACAGCCACCACCTTCACCACCCCACCTCCATCCTTCCCCTAACACCCCCCCCCCTCCCAACCTTCCCCACCCCCCACCAACCCATGACCACACGGAAGTGTTTACTTTCCCCGGACATGCTTCGCCTCGCGCCACGCACGCGCACAGCTGCCACCAATCAACAGCCGCGTCTCCTGGGAGCAGAGAATGAGCTCCCCTTATCAATCCCAAGAGCCTTTAAGGGGGGAGGGGGTGCGGGGGCGGCCTGAAGAAAGATGGCCGCTGAGTGCCAGAAATGCCAGTGCTGGTCATTTGTTTGGCCACAACAGTCTTTAGTCCAAAGCCTTCGGACCTACACCTCTGGACATGTTGACAAGAGAAGGAGGAGGAAGGTGTGTGTGTGTGTGTGTTGTGTGTGTGTGTGTGTGTGTGTGTGTGTGTGTGTGTGTGTGTGTGTGTGAGGGGGGGGGTGGGAAGGATGGAGGGTGAAAGATTCCACACCTTACCTGACAAATTCAGACAGATGTGGAAACACAGACACCCGGGGAAAATGTGATAGGGGCTAGGGGCTACTATGTTAGGGGCTGCTACTGATGACTGGTCTTCTTGGTTTATTAGTCTTCGGGGCACATCACACGGTCCTGTCCCGTTAGTTTTGCTTTGGTTCTGGTTCTGGTCGTTAAGGATGGTTTTGGACGTTTTGTTTTGTTTGGGTTGTTCTGTGTTCCGTTGGTCTTGTTTGTTGTTTCTTTATCTGAGATTTATTCCCTTTTTCCTTGTAGGTGCGTGTTGAAAAGGAGGTGTTGAACACTTCAGAGAGAGAGAGAGAGAGAGAGAGAGAGAGAGAGAGAGAGAGAGAGAGAGAGAGAGAGAGAGAGAGAGGAGGAGAGAGAGAAGAGAGAGAAGCAGAGACTGAGAGAGTCCAGTAAAGAGACAGCAAGGTAGTCGAGTAGAGACCAAAAAAACCCCCAAAGACAAAGATCATTAACACCAAATTGATAAGGCAGAAGGTGAGTGTTATGCTAAACAACAGCGATATGCAGAGTTACCACAGACACCACATGCACACACCACGCACACTCTCATCCTATCAAGTAAAAGACAGAACTTGTCCACACACACACACACACACACACGCACGCACGCACGCACGACCACGCACGCACGCACGCACGCACGCACGCACGCACGCACACACACACACACACACACTCTCTCTCTCTCTCTCTCTCTCTCTCTCTCTCTCTCTCTCTCTCTCTCTCTTCTCTCTCTCTCTCTCTTTCTCGAAAGGACAACAAAACAAACACATCACACCTCCCCTCCACCTCAGTCTGCCAACATCTAC
Source organism: Stramonita haemastoma (assembly GCA_030674155.1). NCBI lineage: Eukaryota > Metazoa > Mollusca > Gastropoda > Neogastropoda > Muricidae > Stramonita > Stramonita haemastoma. The sequence continues at coordinate 50,839,456 of CM060322.1, read as the reverse complement.
CACAAGTTTCACTTATATCCAAGACAGCAATCTTACAAGAAGATCTAGTTGTTCTCCCTCCCCATCTCTCACCCCCCCCCCCCCAAACGCCTACAACACCCCCCCCCCCTCTCCCCCTTCACCATATGGTCCACATCCAAGAAATGCGTACCCAAGGATCCAGAGCCTCCATGATACTCCCCTGTCCCCATCACCTGGGCTTACAAGCAAACAGGTCCCAGCGCCATAATATTTGTTGGAACAAATGTTGACCTTAAACACACGAGGGGTGAGGCAGATTTCGGGGTATACTGGGTGGGTGGCTTCATCAGACAGGGTGGGTTTGGCTTAGTGCTCTCTCTGTCAAACGTGTGGAAAGATGTTCTGTTTTCTTGGTCTCGTTCAGCTACAGCTAACTGTTTATGTTGAAAGATTGATACTTGAGGGTTTCGGGATGTTGTGGTAGGGAACGGGATATAGCTCAGTGGTCAGAGTACTGGCTTTCCCCTAGCCAAGGTTAAGCAGCGTGGAGTGTGGTTACCACTTGGATGGGTGACCGTTTGCGCGCCTTGGCTTCAGTACAGTTCATCCAGCTGTGAATGGGTAGCTGCCCTCTTTAGGGTTAGGGAAGGTAAAGCAGTGAGGAAGAAGAGATGGGTGCCGCCCTCAACATGCTGGCCCCTAGAGAAGCTGAGGTCTCTGATGCCTTGCTCCTTTACGACCACGTAGATTATGGGACACCTTTACCTTGTTCATACGTGGTAGGTGAACGTGATAGGCAGTTTAGTCATATTGATGCATATGTGGTGTACTATAAACTAGGGAGTATTACTCCACAAAGGTGACACTTTTCAACATGAACAGCTCTGCAAAAAGGCAGAAAGAACTAAGAAGAAGAAGAAGAAGAAGAAGAAGAAGAAGAAGAAGAAGAAGAAGAAGAAGAAGAAGGATGATGATGATGATAATGATGATGATGATGATAATAATAATAATAATAAGAAGAAGAAGAAGAAGAAGAAGAAGAAGAAGAAGAGAAGAAGAAGGAGAAGGAGAAGAAGAAGAGGAAGAAGAAGAAGAAGAAGAAGAGAAGAAGAAGACATGACATTCATATAGCGCTATATCTTGCCAAAACAATTGCATTCTGCCACATCTGGGATGATTATGCCAAAGCCAAACTGGGATGGACTGCGCCTGACTTTCCAGGCACTTAGCGGCAGCACAACGCATTTTTGCTCATATAACAAACAGCAAAAGCTGTCTGAGTGTTGGATGAAGAAAAAAAAGAATCTGGATGTTATATTTCTTAGTCTGTGCTTTAGAGATAGAATGTTTTCCTGGGGGATTAGACTTTCAAGGTTTTTAAAATCTGCCCTGACAGATCTAAAACGAAACTTTTTTTATCTCTATCTGTATTTGCAGACTTTCAACTAGTACAAACACGATCTGAGGACATGAATTCAGAATAAATCTATCCATCTCACCTTTTCAACTGCTTCTAATAAAAGATATAGATCTAGCTTGTCACAAGAGTTTAGTATGAAGTTTCATATTTTGGGTACATGTTTCCCCCAGAAGGAAAAACACCCTGTAGCAATCATGATGGGTGATTTTTGTGTGGTGTTTTCTTTCTTGGCTTTTGCTTGCTCTCCATTTTTGTTACAGAACAATTACTTAAAACATGCTACATTTTGCAGAAACCAAAAAAGAAATGGGTGTAGGGAACATATTGACATGTTTTAACCTGTTACAATCTTACCAGAAGCTCATGAAAAACATTTTCTGCACCTAAAACAGGGATGATCCACAAAGCTTAGCTGAACTAATCCCAGAGCTACCATATCCCTGAACAGTTTCCTGTACATCTTTAAGTTGGATGGAGAGGGCAAGAAGAGAAGGGGGCAAACAAAATAGTGCACGTGCCAACGAACAAACTATCTGCGCCTGCATACAACAAACTGACAAGGGAAAAGGATACATATACACACACGTGGGGATCAAACCAGTGGGCCCAGGTGTTGTTGCACACACACTGTGTCAGTGGTTGTTTCCTCACAGTTCCTGTTTGTTCCCGCACTCAGCGTTTGTTTTCTCACTCTGTGTTTATTACCTCCAGTCTCTGTTTGTTTTCTCCCTTCCCATTTCCTTTCTTCCCCCTGCTGCCTGGTTTGTTTACGCATAGTCTTGTGCTTGTTCTTTACGTTCTTGCCTGTGTTTCTAATTCTACTCTTTGTTTCGGATGCAAGCAACTGCAGTTTTATTGTGTGGAGGGTCCACTTTTGTTTGAGGCGCAGAAAGTGTGCCTATTCATCTTCTGTTCTCAACCCTATTCCACATCTTCATACTGTGATGGTTAATTAAATAAGTTTACCCATGAAAACAAACTTTTTTTCAGGTATTTCCATGACTCTACATTACTGCAATTAATTTTCCCCTTATTGATGGGTGACACTAACCTAAAAGCAAGTTATTATTGCAAACACATGAATATTTCAAGTTAATCTGAATTAAGCACATG
>CM060322.1:50811962-50834462 GCA_030674155.1 Stramonita haemastoma | reverse complement strand
CCAATCATGTAGGTCCATGATATCCTGGGTTAGAATCTTGGCAGCCTCTGGAGAATAAAAAAGAATGGGTAGCTTTACAATCTCTGAGTTCAACTTTAGTGCAGACCTGTCAGTGCCATAATTCCATTTGTGTCTATGCATATGCAGAAGATTGAATATGCACGATAAAGATCCCGTAATTCATGTCAGCATTCAGTGGGTTACAGAAACATGAACATACCCAGCAGGTATCCTTAAAGTCGGTGGGCAAAAGCATGCTTAAATTCTCACCAATTGTGAGTGTGTGTATGCATGTATGCATGTGAGTAAGCACATGTGTGTGCACGTGCATGCATGTGTGTATATGTATGTATGCATGCGCACACTGCCCACACAGCTTTGGAAAAAAGTGTGTGCTTTTGCACCTTAAGTAGGGCTACGTACTAACACATATCTACATATTATGGTATGCTTCTCCCTAGTGGTTTCAACTCAATTAACCCTTGTCTTGTTTCCCCAAACATTTTACCCATACCAAGCCCAGAAAACACACGAGGAAAACAGGTCCAGAGCAAGTTGCCAAATGATGCACGTCGCCACACAAGCGAATCCTTCTGTAATGACTCCAGCAACTTTCTCCCATAATGTTTAAACACCACATGGTGTGGGGACATGGGATACCCATCATACACACCCATCAGACCTTGTAAACAGCAATCCAGTCCTGCAAAGTGGCTGGTAGCTGGAGAACCCACCTCTTGGTACAGGCACTTGTGCATGCTTTCATACACACACTTGGGCGCGTGCATGTGCGTGCGCGCACACACACACACCATGCGCGTGCGCACAACACACACAACACAACAACACAACACAACACAACACAACACAACACACACACACACACACACACACACACACACACCCACACAACCAACACAGCGGGCCCCAACACACCACACACAACACCACAAAACAACACACACCAACACACAGCGCGCGGCACACACACACACACACCCCACACACACACACACACACACACACACCACACACACACACACAGGGGATTCAAACCTGCGACCTTTCTGCTAGAAAAGCAATGTGCTACCCACTGCATGCAACAAGTCATTTGCAAGGTATCAAGAAAGGAGTGGATTTAGCCTCATTGTTTTTGTTCCTCAGCTGAAGCTCTAATGTTCACCAAAAGTGAATTTTTGTGTCTGTGACCGTTTTTACCCACCATTAAGGTAGCCACATTCCAACTTCAAGGATGGGTCTAAGCAAGACACTGGTGTGCCAATGTTTAAAAAAAAAACAATTATCCCTTTCTTACAGCACAATATGGCCTAATCTTTTGAAAGGCAGAGCGAATTTATGTAGGCACATAGGCGTTGGTTTATAGTTTCCTCTGAAGGATTTTGGGGAAGTGGAGCCAGTGCTAAAACAGGCACCCCCATGTGGGTTCAATCCTGGATCCAGAGATGATGAGTGCAATGCTTTAACCATTTGGCTATCCTGCCATCAGCCAGATTCCGCCTGTTCAAGATACACTAGCTGATTGTGTCACCCTAATACCCTTATGAGACCTCAATAAGTGAAGTGCTGATTGTGTCAGTTTGATACCCCAAATGGCACATCAATAGGTGAAGTGCTGATTGTGTCATTTTGATACCTGAATGACACCTCAATAATAAAAGTCTCCAGTCAAGTCAAGTCTCTGGTATAAATCCAAATCATAAATGATAATTATCATGTCATGAATTAATAGAAACTTTGCTACCACCAATATAATACAGGAAAATGTATGAAAGAGAGATTTGTTTAAAATGACCACCAAGTGACGTTGCATGGGCTCTTTAAAAAGCCATAACTTAATGCTTTTGCTTTGAAGCCAGTTGGAACAGATAACAACATGTACAAAACCACATGCACATGGGGGATTGGATGTAAAAAAAAAAAAAAAAGCCCACATGACATCTTATTCCTTATCCTCAAAATAAAACAATTTAGGGCAGGTGTTCCATAACCTGTGTGATCGTAGGGGAGCCAGGCACCAGAGACCTCAGCCTCTCCAGGGGCCAGCATATTGAGGGCGGTGCCCATCTCTTCTCCTCACTGCTTTACCTTCCCTGACCCTAAAGAGGACAGGTACCCATTTACAGCTAGGTGAACTGGGGGGACTGTACTGAAGCCAAGGCAGCAAACGGTCACCCATCCAACTGGTAACTGTGACTGATGCTGCTTAACTTTGACTTGGGGAAAGGAAGTTCTCTGACCACTTAACTAACCCGCCCCCTAAAACATTCTAATAGAAAGGAAACTCATGTGGTGTGCACGTGCACGTGTGCTAACAGATGTACTGGAAGAGAGATTCTCAACTCACAGCCACTTTGTAGGACTGGATTGCTGTTTACAAGGTCTGATGGGTGTGTATGATGGGTATCCCATGTCTCCACACCATGTGGTGTTTAAACATTATGGGAGAAAGTTGCGGAGTCATTACAGAAGGATTCGCTTGTGTGGCGACGTGCATCATTTGGCAACTTGCTCTGGGAGCAGTTTTCCTGTCTGGGGTTGGCTTGCTGTGGCAAGAAGCTGAAATGTTCCGGAAAAAGACTAGGGTTAATTGAGTCCTAACCCTAAGGAGAGTGATAACCATACAACTTATGCATGAGTAAATATCTACTTAAGGTTCAGAAGTACATGTTTAGGAGCTCTGGATAGAGCATGTATGCATATGCATGTGTGTATGTTTGTGTGTGTATGTTCGTTTTACATGCACGCATGCACGCATGTGCCACACACACACTATCTATCTATCTATCTATCTATCTATCTATCTATCTATCTATCTATCTATCTATCTATCTATCTATCTGTCTATCTATCTATCTATCTATCTATCTATCTATCTATCTATCTATCTATCTATCTATCTATCTATCTATCTATCTATCTATCTATCTATATATTTAATGTATACAACATCCTTAAGTGTATCTAATGGATGGTTGAAAAGTTTTGGGCACAAAGAGGGTTTAAACTACCCCTCACTTTGATCCCAGATTTTTCACTTTCTAGGCAGGTGCGTCACCTCTAGACCACTGATTCTCATAAATAGTGTGATGACATACAGAGTGTGGCAAACAAAAAGAGGGAAACTATAGTCCCCTGTCCATATCTGTTTCAGATGTGCATATACACACGAAATGTGACATGTGGGGGTCATTCACAAAAAGACAAATAATGACACAGGGCACTTGCATGAACACAAAAACATAGAAAATAGATACCACCTTAATAAGTAAACACAATAACAGACACAGCAGGCAGACAGAGAATGCAGTACAGAAGGAGGGAAGGGAGGTGAACTGGTACATTTCCTGTGTTCCAAATGTGTGTGTGTGTGTGTGTGTGTGTGTGCCAGCGCACTGGGGGGAAAAATGCAGCCATTTCTATCTCACAAGAGGGAAGAAAAACACACAAGATGGTGGGGAATGAATCCAAGAGTGCATGCATGTAAAGAATTTTTTATTTAAAAGACAAAGCAGTAGGGGGGCAGAGGAAAGAAGGGAGGAGAAAACAATTGTATGCTGGAGGTAAGGAACCCAGAGTAGAGACAACAAACACAGGGTGTGGGAACAAACACAGATTGTGTGAAAAGAGCCACTGACACAGTGTGTGTAGTGCAACAACACCTGGGCCCTCTGGTTTGATCCCCAGGTGTGTATAATATGTATCCCTTTCCCCTTGTCAGACAATATTTGTAACTTGCATACACAATGCAGCTTGTTCACACGTGCACAGCTTGTGTTTTCCTACTAATATCTCCCATACTCTCTGATGCAAATATCCCAGGTGGTGGCACAAGGTGTTGAAGCTCCAAGGTAGGTGCAGTCCTCAGCTTTGGGATCCTATAGTTTTGATGTAAGATTTTGTCCTTGGCCCATGTGGCCATGTTTATCTTTTTCAAACACTACCTTTGGGTGTGCAGTAAATGTAGGATTTTAAAGATATAAAATGACAGAATGAGAAAACTAACAATGTGTTTGAAAGTAAACTATAGAAGAAAGTAATAGACATGCTTGTTTGATTGTTTGGCTGGTTTTTTTTGGTTATAACATACATCACTTTGGCAAGGAAAACACTCTAAAAAAATGTCCATCATTGTTATTATTCTCATTACAATCTCTACAATTACAATATTGTTAGTAATTGTACAGTACTGAACAAGTGACAAAAGAGAAGAGAAAGACTGACAGGGACGACGTGTTGATCCAAAAGTTTATGGAAGAAAGGTTCATTTAAAAATTATAGCCTTCATAGTACAGTCCTGTTTACCACATCTAATTAAGAAATTTGCATAATAATATCTTTTCCTTCCGATCTGATATCTATGAATAAAGATGGCCAGTGTTACAGCAGATGACAGTACAAGGAGTATGTATAGAAGAAAGAGGAAAGGATTATATCCCTAAGGTTCTGTCAATACCACAACTGGTGGTGTAGGACTAGGAACTCTCAGACAATTCATGTCTTAAAGAAGGATGAAAAGTAAACAGCAGATAGTGAAGAACAAAATGCCAACGTATGCCAAAAGAAACAATGGGGAAGAAGGAAAGGACAGGGGAAGGGGAAAACAAACACAGACTGGTTGGTCATAAACACAGAGTGAGAGAACCAACACTGAGTGTGGGTACAAACACAGACTATGGGGAAATAACTACTGACAGACTTTGTGTTTAGGAACACCTGGGCTCGTTGGTTTCCTCCCTGTGTGTGTGTGTGTGTGTGGTGTGTGTGTGTGCGTGGTGCGTGTGCGTGCGTGTGTGTGTGTGTTTGTGCGTGTGTTGTGGTGTGTGTGGGGTGTGGTAAGTGTGTGTGTGTGCGTGTGTGTGTGTGTGTGTGTTTGTGTGGTGTGTTGTGTGTGTGTGTGTGTGTGTGCTGTGTAGTGTGTGTGTGTGTGTGTGTGTTGTGTGTGTGTGTGTGTGTGTGTGTGTGTGTGTGTGTGTGTGTCCTCTCCTTACTTGTCAGAGAGTTTATGGTTTGATTGTACAGCTACAAGCAGTCTATACACACGTGCACAAGATGTATTGCTTTCCTTTCATCCCTTTCCCAGCGTAAACAAGCCTCACTGACGCATGGAACTGAAGTAAAAAAGATTTATTCAGCTGGGAGCTGCAAATAGCTGTCGATTTGATTCAAGAACGTATTTCACTTGTTTTTTGTAGCCAAAAGAACACTAATTTTTGTACTTTTAGTTACACACTTTTTAGCAACAATAAGTAAACAATCACAGAAAGTGGTGGAAAAAGAAAACCGAAATGGCAACTATCACACACGTTTTATCTTTGAGGAATATTTACAACCAAAAAACCTACATTTAATTGTACAATTTCCTTAAAGAGAGTGATAAATGGCCATATTAATGACCACCAAGCCAATATCAAAAGATGGCTGCACACACAAATTCCGGTTTAAAGCCAGGTAGACCTGAACGTTTGTGATTTATAGCAGTGTCCTACTCCCAATTGGATAAAGAAACATGCATGCACTCTGAACGCAGTCTTTGCCCTCTCTATGTTGTGGTTACCCCACCAGCTGGAAAAATGAAGTGAAGACTGACAGGCAGGCTGTCTGATTCTAATGCACAATTGCAGTGACCGTCGTAGCTTATTTACTTTTTTCTCAATTCTTTCACTTTGAGGATAGTAAATAAGCTCTTACGTGCTTCCTTTTTAAATTTTTTTTTTATTTACATCAAATCACCACGTGCATGCAGTTTTGTAAATTTTGTCCTCTATTCTTCACTCTTGTACAGTGGCCTACTCTCTGAAAGACCGAACATTTCTTAACATGTAGGCAAAATCTTCTGCGTCCATTTGCACACAGGACCACAGCTTATTGTCTCATTTGCAGGACTTATGGTAGAGTCGAGTCGGCACTGTTGTTAACACCGGGGGAGGATTATCAGCTTGAATGGACATTTCGGTGGTGGCTCGAACCTGGGCTCAAACCCTGGCCATCAGATTGCAAGAACAACGCTCTAACTACCTGGCTATTCCCTCTATAAGTAGACACAGAAGCAAACAGTAAAAAAAAGAGGAGAAGGTAAAGATGTATGCTTTCTGTGCCCGTGTTCACACGTCAAACAAACGTCAAGAAACTGGAAGTTATTTAAACGAGATATGAGGTAAACAAAAGAACATGCAAAATAAAGGTTTTTTAACACCAGTCATGTGTGTAAGCAAGCGTATACACATCGTGAGAGGGAAAGCAAAGGAAAGGGGGAGGGAAAACAAACGCTAGTTGCCGCTAATAAACGTCGAGTGAGACAACAAACACACACACACACACACACTGTGGGGGTAAAATCCACTGACAGGCCCTGCACACACAAATTATTGGCATCAGTAGGGTATATTTTCTTGTCCTGTCCCCCCACCCAACCCTGTTTAAAGGAGTTTTGCCGTAGACAGAAAGCGCTTTACGTGTATGCACCTCTATGTTTATTAACATGATTAACTGTTGGTATTGGTATGTATCTGCATTTTTTTGTATCTGCATTTGTTTTTGCCATGCATGCGCCTGCACGTGAAAGTAATCGCCAATGTCAATTTTGTCCCAGATGATTCACTGAATAAGAATTGGATTTCATTTTCTAGCAAGCTGTCTATCTAAGTAAACAAAACATAGACATGATTTTAAAGAACAACAAAATTAAAAAATAAAATCTAAAATATTGGAGAACTGAAAAAAAAACCTGAGTCAAAAAGAAAAAAAAAGCAAACAAATAACATGGTATCAGGTCATATTATTCTACCAACCATTCTTCCACTTTCACACAGGAATTACAACACAGGGCATTGACTGCTGTTAGCAATGACATTAATGGCGACAATGGCACCCCTCTCCTCCCTCCCCTCACCTCCACACATATGCACATGTATGCTTGCGTGCTCCTACATTTGCTTTTCATACATCATGATTGTCATCTAGCAAAAAAATCACAAAAAACTAAAACAAAACAAAACGAAAACACAAGCAAACAAACCAAAATATTAAAAGCAACAGCAATAAAGAAAAAAAAAAACCGAAACAAAAACCAACCAGATAACAACAAAAAACCACTCATCACATCTAACAACAATGTGTACGTGTGTGTATGTATATGTGTAGTACTACAGGCATACATGCTTTTATTTTTAAGCAGTTGGATGGTTGTTCTTTTAAAATAAAGAAATCCCGCCATTAAAAAAAACAAAACAAAATTAATGAGAATGAGAAATGTTTTCTTTCGCTCGCAGACAAAACAGCTAAAACAAACAAGCAAACAGGCACCACCCCTCCCCCCTTCCTATCCAAACAACACCACACAACCACAGTAGCATGCATGAATATGCCGTTTTGTATATGAAATAATATGTCACTTTGATGATGTGAATTCAATCTTTCAATGACGGAGGCTATAGCCGAGTGGTTTAGACTTTTAGGGGGAGTGACACTGTACTAATACTATTAACTCCCGGAGAAAAAAAAATCTCCTCGAACGGGAACCTCAGTGGTGCTTTGAATCCGGGTTGTCAGATTGCAAGCTCAACGCCCTCACCGCTAGGCTATTTATACCACAGATTGAAATTGAAAATCTTTGCGGCTCTGTTGGCATTTTCGGACCTTTTACGTACACACACAACACTTTTCCCTTCATTACAAATCTTTTACTTTTAGAGGATAATGGAATAAGCACTCGTGTATGTTCTTTTTACCTCCAGTCCCCATGTGTATGCGGCTTTGTAAACTTTACATGTCATCCGTTCTCACCGACACACAATGGCCTACTCTTTTGCAAGATGGAACAGGTTGTAACGTGTGCGTAAGATAGTCTACGTGCGTTTTCTCACGGGGCCTCGGTTTATAGTCTCATCGAAAGGTAAAGGAGATAAAGCAAGCATACATAACCGACGCACCTTTATGGATTCTGTCACGCATGTCGGCTTAGATTTAAACTGCAGAAACGCAGCAGAAATGACTGGCTTGCTTCCAAGTGTTTAGCATTGCACCGGATTAAGTTGCTCAGAAATGCACACAGTGTGTTTCTTAACACATTATCACTCATTGAGACTTTCTCACTAGAACCGTTAAAAGTGAAAATTGAAAAACGATGGGGAAACAATGATGATTTACATGCTGCTGATGTTTTGGGTTTTGCATAAGAGCGCTGTTAAAGTCGTCTCGCTGAAACAAACAAACAAACAAACAACAAAAATATATTTCTGTTTTCCTCGTACCACTTTCACACCCATCTTCTTTGCTATCTAGATCTATGCTCTGAAGCATGAAGACAACAGACAAACCCATCAGCCACAGATGATTTCACTCCGTCTGTTTTTACATTTCGTTCATTTGCCTTGGTTATGTAGTTTGTTTTCCTGCAGCATGGAAACATTGTAACATGAAAAACATACATACATCTACAAGCCTGTACTCTGGCGCACATTGTCTGTGTCACATTACAGTTACAGTAAAGTGCGATATCATTAGTGCATTAGCTCAGTGAACAAGGTGACGAGATTATAATTGTAGGTGTAAAAAAAAGGTAAAGGTATTCCCATAACCTTTGTGATCGTAGGGGAGCGAGGCATCCGAGACCTCAGCTTCTCTAGAGGGCCAGCATGTTGAGGGCGGTGCCAATCTCCTCACCCTCGCTGCTTTACCTTCCCTGACCCTAAAGAGGGCATGCAGGTACCTATTGACAGCTGGGTGAACTTGGGGACTGTACAGAAGCCAAGGCGTGCAAACGGTCACGCATTCACTTGATGACCACGCATGATGCTGCTTAACCTTAGCTTGGGGAAAGCGAGTGCTCTGACCACTGAGCTATCCCGTCCCTTTGATTATAATAGTTGCTCAGCAAAAGTCTCAAGACCTATTTAGCTGAGGGCTGGAATCTCTGCTGCACCAGATGGGTGAAGAAAGAGAATATCTAAGAAAAAATATCCCCAACAACTTTAAGTCAATATGTGTGCAGACACGTTTGAGCCCTCGTTTTCACCATATATACACTATACAAACAGGTAGGAAATCCAGTGTGCATTTTAATATCCCCGAAAATAATGCCATCACTGGTAATTTGTGTCAATGACAAAAAAAAGGAAACTCAAAATACCCAGCCGAGGCTGGTCTAGAGACAACATACACACACATAAAGAGCAAGAGATCCTGGGTTTGATTTTTGTTTGACCCCAACTCCCCCCCCCCCCCCCTAACCCCACCATTCACGAGACTATTAGGTTAGTCTTTAAGAATGAGATGATAAACCAAGGTTTCCTGTACAACATACATTTAACACACATAAAACAATCTTGGCAACAAAAGAGCTGTTCTTGGTACAACTCTGTACAAAAAAGCCGCTCTCGTAGAAAAACATGTAGACAGAAAGCAGTTTTACGATGAGGAATTTGCAGAATCTGAAGCAATGGACAAGACAAGACAAGTCAAGCCAAGACAAGACAAGACAAACTGTTTCATCGGCGCATTATTATGCATTTAGTCAAGCATTCGTTATGGAGCATTAGAGTATGATGAAATGTGCCCCTCACTGTGACACCAATTAGAAAACATTTATAACTTAAACCTAAACTGATGATGATGTTAGCATACGTACTGCTACTTCTGTGCTTGTATGTATGTCTTGTAACTTAATCTATTACCCTCGTAAAATAAAATTACGTGTGCGTTTGCTTATTCGATTATCCTGGAAAACAAAAACGAATAGAGAAAAAAATGCAGACAAAATTGTCCTCAAAACCAAACAACAAACAAAACAACAAATAAAAACAAACCCAACTAAAACACAATTTTCTCTGCTTCTTTATTTTATCCATTCTCCTTTTTCACACAAAAAACAGCTCTATTCCTACTTATGCAGCGAAGCGTGTAGACAACACATCGTTTCATCAGTTACAGATGATTTCACTCAACGTGGTTTTTACGTTTTGTTCATTTACTTTACTTATGTAGTTGGTCTCCCTCCCCTTTGCAACAGACTGGAATTGTTGTAACATGAAAGACATAGCTACAACTTTGTACTAGGCTCACATGGTCTATGATATTCTCCAGTTATGTGGTAGTGTGGAGTTTAAGTGGAAGGTGACTCCCATTTTACCACTCTTTAAGGTGTGGTGTTCATGGACTGTGAAATGAATGGCTCCTCCTGTTTTTAGTTGTTGATGTTGTTGTTGTTGTTACTGAAGCAGCAGTGGTTGGTTGGGTTATCAAGGTTGCTGTTAGGTATTTCCACTTTTCCGTCTGACTCTATTTGTGACTCGTTTGTTCTCCGACTATGTTTTCGTCTGTTGTTTTTTTTGACTGTCTGTCTGTTTGTTTGTTTATCTGTCTGTCTGTCTATCTGTCTGTCTGTCTGTCAGCCTGTGTCCACCTCTCTCTCTCTGTCTCTCTCTGTCTCTCTCTCTTTTCTTTTATGAACGTGCTCAACCTTCATCTGTTGTGTGTGTGTGTGTGTGTGTGTGTGTGTGTGTGTGTGTGTGTGTGTGTGTGTGTGTGTGTGTGTGTGTGTGTGTGTGTGTGTGTGTGTGTGTGTGTGTAAGTGTTTCCGCATCTTTCTGTCTTTTTTGCCTTTCACTTTCTCTCTCAGTGTCTCTCTTTTTCTGTCACTCTGTCACTGTCTCTTTGTCTATGTGCGTGTCTATGCCTGTCTGAGTCTGTGTGTGTGTGTGTGTGTGTGTGTGTGTGTGTGTGTGTGTGTGTGTATGTGTGTGTGTGTGTGACAGAGAGAGAGAGAGAGAGAGAGAGAGAGAGAGAGAGAGAGAGAGAGAGAGAGAGAGAGAGAGAGAGAGAGAGAGAGAGAGAGAACACTGAACACTGAACACTGAACTGATTTAATGTACATTGGCCATGGACCACAATACATTTCTTGGGCTTGGGATGGAACAAAGGGTTCATTCGTATCATAGGCAAGGCAAATGCACAAAAGGTATAGATTCATGCTGAACAAAAGAAGAAAAACACACATTCTAAATCATGATTATGAATCTAACATGAAACAAAACCAAATCACAGAAACATAATTTCTAGGGAAAATTGTGGAAATCATGCATATCAATTACGTAACGAATCATAAAAGTTTTCAAAATACGTCCTGAATTAGCATTTTCTTTCTTTTATTGATAGAATGAAAAACATATCTAGACAAACTGTGCCTGTACTCATCATTTGTTCCACTGAACAGATCGTGCAATGGTACATTGATACATTTACTTAAGAATCTTTCTCTCAAGTCATGGTATATGTAACATTCCCATAAAAAGTGAGCTTCATTTTCAACTTTCGTTTTACAGAAGGGACACATTTTTTCTCGATTATTCTCACTATATCTATATACATTATTATTAAGGGGTAGAACATTAAATCTGGCTTGAGTAATTGCGACTCGAAAGCAGTAGACATCAATAGAGTTTATATACTCCTCTTTTACAAAAATACTTTTAAATGATCTGTAATTTTCATACCTCTCTTTATCTCTTATAGTCCCCTCCCATTCTTGAATGAACATATCTATTAATCTTTGTTTAAACATACGTAAGAAAAGTTTTACATCCCCAACACCTTGTTGCATCCAAACTATGTTAAAACCCGTTTCACACAAAATTTCTCTTATTTTGGAAATCCAGCAGTATTTACCATTTCTATCTAACTCTAACAGCATGCAGTAAGCATTATATGGTATTCTATTCTGATCCATTTGCAATAGTTTTAACCAGTATCTAATGGCTCTTGTACATGAGTTGACATAAAGTGGATATCTACCTAAATCTCCATATACCATCTTATTGGGCGTTCTTACAGGTACTCCTAAAAATCTTTTACATGCCATCAAATGAGAGAAAGAGAGAGAGAGAGAGAGAGAGAGAGAGAGAGAGAGAGAGAGAGAGAGAGAGAGAGAGAGAGAGAGAGAGAGAGAGAGAGAGAGAGAGAGAGAGAGTGTGTGTGTGTGCGTGCGTGCGTACGTGTGTGTATGTGTATGTGTCTCTCTTTCTCTCTCTCTCTCTCTAGCTTATCTCTGTCTTTGTCTGTCTGCCTGTCTACCCCCCCCCCCCCCCCCCCCCACACACACACAGATCAGTGCACACAGCTGCCACTCTGCCAGCCAGGCCTGAAGAAAATACACAGTGCCAGTGGTCACAGCTGACTTCCTCTGCCACCTCTTGGAGTTGGTCTGTTTGTTTCTGGCTGTCTGTTCATGGGCTGTCTTTTCTGTAGGCCAATTTTCTCTGTGTTTGTGTGTGTGTTTGGATTTGTGTGTGTGTTTTTATATTCATGTATACACACATATACATGATTATATAAGCATGCACACAGGCATGCACGCACGCACACACATGTTTTTTTCTGTTTTCTTTTTTCTTTAAAAGCAATCAGCCGGTTGACAGATGAATAGGGAGATAAACGAATAGATAGAGAGATAGGTAGGGCGATAAACTAGATAGATAGGTGGGTGGAATGCTCGATAGTTAAATAGAGATAGATAGCTAGATAGGTCTAGATAGAGAGAGAGAGATAGAGATAGATAGATAGATAGATAGATAGATAGATAGATAGATAGATAGATAGATAGATAGATCGATAGATAGATAGACAAACAGACAGATAGACAGACAGAGACAGAGACAGAGACACAGAGACAGAGACAGAGACAGAATCAGGGACAGAATATCTGATCGCATAATGTGCGTATACGGAGTGCTTTTGTGCGTACGTGCGTATATTGTTTTTTTGTATGTATGTATGTATGTATGTATGTATGTATGTATGTATGTATGTATGTATGTATGTATGTATGTATGTATGTATGTATGTATGTGTGCGTGTGTGCGTGCATGCGTGCGTGCGCGCGTGTGTGGTGTGCGTGCGTGCGTCCGTGCATGTGTGTGTGTGTGTTGTGCCTGCACAAGTGCCAAACGTGGTGTATTTGTGGTATGTATGTTTTTATTCCCAGAGTCGTCAAACTAAATGTCAAAGGCTTGGTGCCAATGCTGCAGTCTAAACATCAGCGCTCTCTTTCCCATCACTCTCTTCCACCTTCTGAAAATGCCGACACTGGCACTGACAATGTGTGGGTTTGTTGCGAGACAAAGCCAAAGCCAAAGCCAAAGCCGTATTGAAATAAAAAGCTTTAAACATGGTACAGTTTTAATTCCTTGTGATATTTGTACCCAAAGTACTTTCACTATACTTGATGTCACTGTTATCTTTATAGGGTATAAAAATTGTAAAGGTGTCCCATAACCTATGTGGTCGTAGGGGAGCGAGACACCAGAGACCTCCGCTTCTCCAGGGGCCAGCATATTGAAGTGGCACCCATCTCCTCTCCCTTGGTGCTTTACCTTCTCTGACCTTGAAGAGGGCAGGTGCCCATTTACAGCTGCGTGAACTGGGGGACTGTACTGAAGCCAAGGAGCGCAAGCGCCTATATAAATGGTAACCACGCTGGATGCTGCTTAACCTTTGCATGGGGAAAACGAGAGCTCTGAGCACTGAGCTATCCTGTCCCCTTTTTATCATCTTTATTTACTTTTTTTCATACCAAATTGTTGTTTCATTGTTCTATTTCTGGAATCATTTGGTGCTAGAATTGTAGCCAATGTTTCTTCTACTACTGCGGCTGTTGCCCCTCCTACTAGCATTGCTACTCTGCTCTTGCTAATACTTCTACTGTTGCTACTTAACTTCTGCTACTTCTACTACTGCTATCCTGATACTGTTGCTGGTGTTGCTGGCATCGCTGCTGCTGGTGCTTTTTCTTTGTCAGTGTTTCTTTTAAACCTCAAAAGAAAACATGACAATGTTTGCTTTTGCTAGTTTTTGTCTTTTTTTCTGCGTTGTTTTCTTCAAGACTCCCTCCTGATTGATCTTGTCTTTGCTCTCTTCCTTTTTGTGGAGAGAGTGTGTCAAACTCATCGATATCAGCATGTTTATAGGGCGTAAGATCAGAGAGGAGGAGGGTAGATTTCATGCTTAAAGCCTGGGCCATTGGGTCACTTTTTGTGTCGTTGTCGTTTTTTACGAAATTATGTATGAAATATCCTGTCTTTGTCACATATCAGTCTGGTGTAATTATGGACTTGACAGGGATCGGTGGTCTAGGTGGTCACGCGCCTTGCCTAGAAAGCAAAAAGTCCGGGTCAGAGTGTGGGGGGTTCGTACCCCGTTTGGACCCAAAACTTTTCCCCCATCAATTAGACCCTGAGTGGTGGTCTGGGCGCTAGTCTTTCGGATGGAGACGATAAACCGAGGTCCCGTGTGTTACACATCACTATTTAGCGCACGTAAAAGAACCCACGGCAACAAGGGGTTGTCCCTGGCAAAATTCTGTAGAAAGAAGCCACTCTGATAGGGAAACAAATACACTTGCATGCAGGAAAAAGAAAAAAAAAAGGTAGGCGCTGCACATGTGGCGACGCGCTCTCCCCGGGGAGAGCAGCCCGAATTTCACGCAGAGAAATCTGCGTGACATAAAGTGGTACAAAATACAAAAAAATACACTGTAGACGTGTAGCGTCTTTGTTGGCAGGTTGGCATGTGGTGTGTGTGTGTGTGTGTGTGTGTGTGTGTGTGTGTGTGTGTGTGTGTGTGTGTGTGTGTGTGTGTGTGTGTGTGTGTGGTGTGTGTGTGTGTGAAGGAGTGTGCTGTGTGTTAAAGACTTCAAAAGAAAATAATGGAGTAGGAACCAATACTTTTCAGAAGGAAAAAAAACACCTCTTAAAGATACTCGAGTGACGACTCAAACCTTATCCTCAGTCACCATTATATCACTATATAATATAGCCACTAGGCTTTTCTCCCCTTCTAAAACGCACATGCACAGAGAACAAGACATTTGAAAGGAAAAGAGCAAATTATGGCGAGTAGATGCTTATGTTTAGAAATGTTATTGATGCGAGATATATTGAGCTTGCAAACATGTATACAGACACTTGAAATCAATAACAGTCATGCCATGGGGCATACAGTGTGTTTGGGAATGCTCATTGATTTTGTTGAATAAATCCTGTTTAAACACGTGCGCCTACGCGTGCGCGCAGACAGACACAGACACAGACACCCCCCCCCCCTTACGCACACACACACGTACATCCTCTCTATCCCCCCCCCCCCCCCCCCCCCCCCCGCGTACAACAAACACACACACCATACACCCACCCCAAATCACAACACAACACAACGCGCACACACAAACACACACACACACACACACACACACACACACACACACACACACACCACACACCACACACCACCACCACAACACACACACACACACACGCACGCACGCACGCACGCACGCACGCACGCACACACACACACATACAGACACACCAATTAAAAGAGAAAACCACCAACACATTGATATTCCACTTCTAAACACATCACACTACTTCACAGACCCAAGCAAAACTCCTCTGCAATATTGCAAACACCCCTTTTACAGTTCATGTTGACCGTGTGTGTTCTTTTTTACATTCACCTTGCTGTCCTCCTCACTCCTCTCCTCATCTATCTGTTCTGTCTGTCTGTCTGTTGTCTGTCTTCGTCTGTCTCTTTCTCTCTCTCTCCTCCCTCTCTCTCTCTCTTCTTCAAAAGGTATCCCAGGAGGTCCTGGAAGCAGTTCCTAGAGGAGTTGGGCCTCCAAAGATCCCAGATCCCAAATTCTGGAGGAATCCCCCCGGTCAACATGTGTGTTCAGGGCTCTAGGATGGCTTTCTAGGCAGGAAAGGATCACCACAGGACGTCTCTCTTTGTGGACGGACCCAGTGCTCTCTTCCTTCTGCAAGGTTTTCCCTTTACTCCCATGGGCCTGGGTCGATGCTCCTGGCTGCAAACAACATCTCTGCTCTTGGGTTTGCCTGCTCTGCATGAGGCCCCAGTTGAGTTTGTGTTGCAGAAAGCTGTAGAATTCCTGTCAAGGAAGATTACATGCACTAGCAGTTTGTGTTTCTGCCCTCATCTTTTTTTTCCTCGAAAGAGAATTTTATGAAAGGTTTTGGTTGCAGTTTTGTTTGGTTGGAGGACTGAGTTGTGGTGAAGATGATGATCAAAGTTTTAGTGAACTGCTGTAAGATTTTTTTTTGGTTTGGTTTAAGTTTTTATTTGTATACATACATCATAAGCAGACAACGATAAATAGAAGAAAAGGCATTAAGATACAGGGTTCTATTTTTTCTCAGTTATTTTTTGTTTATATCTTTTTTGCTACAAGATTGAAGATTCTGCATTGATTCAAAAGCAAGAAACATTTGGGGGTAAAAGTACATAATATTATGATGTAACATGTCCTTGGTTTTGTCTTTTTATTTGAAGACTACTGTAAGAATATGATTACGTGGAATACTATGCTGAGCTCATTCGCAGAAAGACAATGTTGGTGTAGTGTTTCGAGATTAATATCATGAAGTAATAAACAATTTAATGATGAATTGGCATTCGTTAATTCATGTGAGTTTTTTTATAATCTATATCATTCCTCTACAAGTCTGTCTACTCTGTCCATCTTCCTAGTTATTGTCTATCTCTTTGTCCATGTGCTATCCATCTTCTGCCATGTCTCCTTCGTATTCTTTCTGCACTACTCCCTATCTAGTCTCCTTTTCTCTTCTTCCTCTCAATCATAATTCATCTCTGTGAAATTTTAGAACTTGGATGCGATGCAACAGCAAAACAAGATGAATCGCTCCATTTCTGCATTTAGGTGTACATAAACGTGCATCAAAGGGGTTTGTCTACAGCAAAACAAACAGATATCCTCTTTCAATCAATTCCGCTGTAAGACGTGTTAGATATTGGTTTAAAGATCTCACTATGGGAGAGCACAGCCTATCTTTCAAATCTGTAGGACGCTTTTTCCGATTCAGATGTCAATGATGCAAAAAACAAGACAAAACACCCCCCCCCCAAAAAAAAAAACAACCTCCCCCCAAAAAACAAACAAAACAAACGACAAAAAACAACCCCCAAACAAAAACAACCCCAAAACAAAAACAAAAAACAACCCCCAAGAAACCCCAACTGAGCCACACAAATACATACTTGCTTATACACATATGGATTCTGATACGTTTAGCTAAAATACGGTGCTGGAAGTTAAAAAGAGTTTACTGTTATATTCAGACAAAGACATTTTGATTGTAACTAGCAACAATCGAGCGATCGTATGCAGTATAGTTACAGAAATAAAACACAATTTATAAGCTTGGGGACGGGATAGCTCAGTGGTCAGAGTATTCACTTTCCCCAAGCTAAGGTTAAGCATTATCGAGCGTGGTTACCAATTAGATGGGTGACCGTTTACGTGCCTTGGTTTTAGTACAGACCCCCAAGTTCATCTTCACCTGTCCCGTAGTCCCGTGGACCGTGGGGGCACAATTGAAGATTTTGAAACCAGCTTTCTCCGCTCCCTCCATTTCACCCAGCTGTAAATGGGTACCTGCCCTCTTTTGGGTCAGGGAAGGTAAAGCAGCGAGGGAGAGGAGATGGGCGCCGCCCTCAATGTGCTGGCCCCTAGAGAAGTTGAGGTCTTTGATGCTTCGCTCTCCTACGACCACATAGGTTAAGAGACACTTTTACCTTTACCGGTGCGTTTTGTCTGTCATATTTATCCCTTTACTACTCAGTTTCTGGATGTGGGCTTGTTTTGCATTCGCTACAGATATGCATCCTCTATTTATTTATTTATTTTTTGTATCGAGGAAAATGGAATAAGCACTCATGTGCTTTAAAAATTTTTTTTTTACATCCAATAATCGTGTATATGCAGTTTTGTAAATCATGTCGTATATTCCCACGGGCATACAATGACCTACTCATACGAAAAGTGGAACAGGTTTTAACGCGTGCGTAAGATGTTCTGTTCTCATTCTTACCATTAATCATTCACTTGCTCAGCGACTGCCTTTTCCATGTATGGACCAATGGCCTCTTTAAAAATAAATTATTTCAGAGTTCCCTCTTCCTGCATCCCCCCCTCCCCCTCTCCTCTCCCTCCCCCCCTCTCCCATCCTGCCGTGTATTTTTGGTTCATGATCGGTGAGTGATGTCTTCCACCTTCGCTCTGACACAAGCATTCATCTTAGATAATTATAATCCATCATGCCCTTCATGCATCTCCTGTTTTTGAAATCAGTTATGTCCGTCTTCTGTTTCCTTTTTATGTTTTGTTTTTTTTAGTCCCCCCCTCCCTCCTCTCTCTATCTGTGTGTGTGTGTGTGTGTGTGTGTGTGTGTGTGTGTGTGTGTGTGTGTGTGTGTGTGTGTGTGTGTGTGTGTGTGTTGTGTGTGTGAGAGTCATATTTTTTATTTATTAATCTTATTCTTTTATATCGAGGATAATGGAATAAGCACTGATGTGCTGTGTGTGTGTGTGTGTGTGTGTGTGTGTGTGTGTGTGTGTGTGTGTGTGTGTGTGTGTGTGTGTGTGTGTGTGTGTGTGTGTGTGAGCGGGCGCGCGAGAGCGCGCACGCGTGACTTTCTGTCTGCCTGTCTGTCTGTCTGTCTGTCTGTCTATCTGTCTGTATCTGCTATTTGTGTACGTGTATGTTTACACGCTAGGTTGCCTGATGACATGCATATAAGCATCTATCTGTGCCTACATTTGTGTAACTTGTTCATGTAAATTTTTGTCTCCCCATCCTCACTCTTCTTTTTACCAGTAGGCCTACCCAATTTCCTCCTTATCCACACCCTGCCCCTATGGTGTCCTGAAATGGATTTCTTGTCACTAAGTAAATTAATCAGAGACTCCTTGACATCTCCTACAAAAATCACATAAGCAACGAAGCAAACCGTTTAGTCCTACGAAAATCTTCTAACAATCGTAAAGAAGTGTAAACTTAAATGGCATGGGCATGTCACGAGATCAAAAGGACTTGTAAAAACAATACTGCAAGGCACTGTCTAAGGAGGAAGAAAAAGAGGCAGACCAAAGAAGAGATGGGAGGACAACATCAGCGAATCGACAGGCCTATAACTCAACAAAACCCTGAGAAAAGCAGAAGAGAGAGAGGAATGGAGGGAACTGGTTGTCGAGTCTTCAGGGGTGCTCCCACGATTGCCAGACTACGGGATAGATAGATAGAAGTGGATTAAGACGCTAATTTGCACGAACCCAGTCAAAAAGTTATGTCAAATGATTTTAAAGGGTTTATTACATTGTGCTTTTTTAATCAACACAAATAAAAAGACAAACCAAAACTAATTGCAATAAGAAAGCTATTACTTAAACGAAACCTTAGTCAAGATTACGAATATAAAATTTAGTTCTCTTTATCTTTTCCAAAAAAAACCCTGTTGTTTTATCTGATTCACACAATCACAAAGACAATAGAAATTGTCAGATTTTGGAATCGTTTGTCTTGCAATGTGCATCTGTTGCATTGGAAGCCCACCTGGGGAAGAAAAGGAGAATTTTGTTTGTCCCCCCCCCCCCCCATGAAATTTTCAGACTCAGAGAGGTTTTCCTTCCTATATCTGTTGTGTGCGTGGGGACTGAATAGCCTGGTGGTTAGAGTGATGAGCTTGGCTTGTGATCTGCTGACCTGGTTCGATTCTCGTTCAAGAGGATTTTTCCTTTGAAGTTAACATCAGTGCCAACTCCACTCCTCTCAAAAGTCCTTGGATGAGACTATAAACCGAGGTCCTGTGTTCAAACGCATGCAGAATATCTTGCTCACACGTTAAAACCCTTTCCGCTTTTCAGAAGAATAATCCATTATGTGTCAGTGGGAACTGATGACAAAATGGACAAAACTGCATATACACGGGGACTGAATGTCAAAAAGCACTTCTTCATACACCTTCACCTGTCCCGTTGTCCTGTGGGCCGTGGGGGCACAACTGAAGATTCTGCAACCAGCCTCCTCCACTCCCCATGGTACTCCGCCTTCCGTAGCAGGTTGTTCCACACAAGGCCTGTCCACTCTCTGATGTTGTCTTCCCATAAAAAAGCCCATTTGTCCATAATCCATTTCTCTCAAAATAGAAGAATAAAAGAAAGAAAAGAAAGACCTTGCCTACTTTACCACAATAACTACTTAAGGCCACAACGAATCCCCACCACCAACCCCCACCCCCTCCCTCCTCCTCTCCTCTCTGCAGCAGTGAGCAGAGCAGAGGCAGAGCCGTCAGACGACAATATCAGCTGCTGTGTCTACCCTCCTCTCTCTCTCTCCCTCTGCGCGCCCTCTCCACCACCCTGACTGACAGGCAGTCAGTCGGCAGGCCACGCTTCATTAACCTCCGGCCTGATTCAACACAGGGCTAACATGCTAAGGCTCTAACCTTGTAATTTAACAAAGGGGTGTGCTGGTCTGAAGTACTTCTTCCCATCATGGTTTTTGTCCCTTTAGGACAAAAAACGAGGCGAGTGTTATGAGAGGAAGGGTGTGGCAAAAGAGGAGGAAGAAAAAGGAATGTTAGTCCTTAGGAGTAACATGGGGCAAGAAAGGTTAAGGTGGCAAAATCATTGATGCAAATCATTGGTATGTTTTATGATATATAAAAAGTTAAAAGTCAAAGTCTGTCCCGAGCCTAAGGCTCATCAGGCCGGTGTTTATCCCGGTTTCTGTGGCGTTAAGTGACTGAGATCATAGACTCCCCCCTGGATAGGACGCCAGTCTATTGCAGGGTTAACCCCCAACACAAGGTTGGTACCCCTTTTACACCTGGGTGGGGTGAGAAAATAGCCATAAAGTGCCTTTTCCAAGGGCACAACGCCATAGCCGAAAGCTGGGATCGAACCCGCAACCTTCAGATTACGAGTCCAACGCCCAAACCACTAGACTACCGCGGCGGCTTTTATAATATATGGAATCTTATTATACAATTGAGTCGAAGGATTCGATTTGATTTCATTTAAAGCTGAAGGATAATCTCCATCTGGTAGCAAATGAACTAGGCATACAGCCTCTTTTTAGACCATCTAGGATTAAAGTCAATTTCAGCAAACCCTATTCAGCTTTTTTCAACACTTTCAAGGGTGAAGTTAATAATCAAACCAGAAGCCCACAAGTTTTTAAACTAAAAAAAAGCCTTCACCCTCTCCAAACCAATCTTTACTTCTGAAAATCCATACCACAGGAGTTCTACAAACTTTACAACCTGCAGTCAGGGACAGCAGTAGACACTTGCCATGACATCACAGCAGACAGACAACCAAAAGAACTTGTGATTTCTAGCGGCCAGAAGCTTGGGAGAGGAGGCAGGTGTGTTTAGACAGGCAGACAGCAAGAGTGCCATCTCCCGCAGTCATGGAATTAATTCTCCAGTGCCATCCTGGCCCCCCAACAAAGCGGTGACCAGATTGGAAACATCGACAAACACAACACGCCAATAGCAGAGGTGGCCACAAGAGCTCCCCCCCAACCCTTTACCCTCTCCAGCTCCAAGTCTTCAATTCCCTCAGTCAAAAGAGTTCCCTCTCTCCAAACCCTCCTGTGTGAAGAACAAGTTGCTTGGCCGGCCCCTGTCTGTTGTGAAAAACAGAACTTGGAAAACAGAAAAGCAGGAATGGATTTGGAGAGTTACAGGAAGTTTTGAGAAACATTCACAAGGTACAAGCAACTTTTTCTTCCCTCTGTCAGTGAATATAGATCCGAAGTTTTGTTTATATGTTGTTGAAGATGTGTACGTAATTGAACTATTTGTAGAGTTTACATAGCCAAATTACATTTCGTTGATGAATTCTTTTGCACAACACCAGTGCAAATAAGAAAAACTTTGAAAAAGAAGAAGAGGAATGCAGAGAAAAAGTTCTGGAAAAAGTCCATGAAAGATGTAGACATAAAAGTTGCAGAATGTGCTGGTTCATCACAGTTGATACTGATAGATCATACACCTATCCTGCTGCTTTTCTTGCAGAAGATAACACAGAGTTTAGACAAAGAGACACACAGACAGATAGAGAGACGAACAGACATACACTTACAGGATCTGAGACAGCAAAACAGAGAGCTGTAAACACACATGCACCCATACACACAGGCAGACACAAGCTGAGACACACATACACACATAGACAGGCAGACAGGCAGACAGGCAGACAGACAGACAGACAGACAAACAGACAAACAAACAGACAAACAAACAGACAGACAGACACACACACACACACTAACAGAGATAGATATACAGAGAAAGAGCAGGACATACAGAGATGGAATCAGCAAGACATACAACAAAAAAGACACCACTAGATATATAAAGACACAGAATATAGAATGCTATAAAACACGCGCACACACACACACACACACACACACACACACACACACACACACACACACACACACACACACACACACAACACACAACAAACACACACACACCACAACACACACACACACACACACACACACACACACAACACACCGCGCGCGCCCCGCGCGCGCGCACACACACACACACAAGTACATACACACACAACACACTCACACACACACACACACACACA
>CM060322.1:50796962-50801962 GCA_030674155.1 Stramonita haemastoma | reverse complement strand
TGTTCCTGCTGCTGCTGATAAATGATAATGATAATTTCTCTCCCTGGGGGTTAACACTGAGCTGGGAGCTCGTTCAGACCAGCCCACCGCTTAAAAAGGTTAGAGCCTTAGCATGTTAGCCCTGTGTTGAATCAGGCAGATGTTAATGAAGCGTGGCCTGTCGACTGACTGCCTGTCAGTCAGGGTGGTGGAGATGGCAGGAGAGAGAGAGAGAGAGAGAGAGAGAGAGAGAGAGAGAGAGAGAGAGAGAGAGAGAGAGAGAGAGACAGAGACAGAGACAGAGGCAGAGACAGACAGAGAGAGACAGAGAGAGACAGAGAGAGGAGGGCAGACACAGCAGCTGATAGTGTCATCCCATGGCTCTGCCTCTGCTCACTGCTGCACAGAGGTGAGAAGGAGGAGGAGGAGGGGTGGGGGTGGGGGGCGGGGGGTGGGGGTGGGAAGCTGGTTGGAGGAAGGGGGGAGTGGAAGAGTGGGGAGAGGAAACAATTCGTGAGAGGGGCAAAAACGCATTAGCCATCATTAAGCCCAAGGTGGATATGTACGCAAGCATGTATGCTTGCCTGCAGCCAGACAAGCATACGAGAAGGAAAACTGACAACCAGCAAGCAAACAAGCAAACACACATGGGCATGCCGCGTACGCACGCCCGTGCACACATGCACACATACATGCACACGCACATGCACACATGCATACACACACGCATGCACGCACAAGCACACACACACACACACACACACACACACACACACACACACACACACACACACACACACACACACACACACATCTCGAAGAAGGACGTTCTATTACAGAATTTCAGAAACATTGGGGATCCCAGAATTGATGTTGATGAAAATGAGGTAAGATGTATGGGTCTGTCAAAGATAAGGTGGAAAACATTGCTCACTGATCCCTGGGTGGTAATGATGCATGAAAAATAAATAATTGGAGAGGGAGGGAGGGAGAGAGAGAGAGAGAGAGAGAGAGAGAGAGAGAGAGAGAGAGAGAGAGAGAGGAGAGAGAGAGAGAGAGAGAGAGAGAGAGACAGAAGACAGACAGACAGACAGACAGCAGAGAGACAGACAGACAGACAGACAGGGACAGAGACAGAGACAGAGACAGAGAGAAAGAATAACCATACAATTTATTTCTGATGACTGAAATGTTGTTCCTTTTCTTACCTAATAAACTGCTAATTCCCTTCATAATTAGTAAGCTAAGCATTCTTTTTGATGAGAAGTTTTGTTGTAAAAACATTCATTTGAAGTCTAATCACAAGGTGTGGCTCTTTAAAGAATATCTACAACAGTTAAGAATGTTTTCATTCTATCAGATCTAGCTGAGAGAGAGAGAGAGAGAGAGAGAGAGAGAGAGAGAGAGAGAGAGAGAGGGAGAGAGAGAGACAGAGAGAGAGAGAGAACTCGAACTCGAACAAAGGTTTATTCATGAAAAAAGGCCATTGGCCCATACATGAAGGGGGTTGCCGAATAACATAACGAAAATTGCTTTAAGCTGACACATGAGGCTACTCCAAGCCATGGAAACCACAGCATTGATTAGTAATGTACATCGAGACACGAAACACTTTACTGTCCGGATATGTTACGGCATTCTGAGCCTTTCTTTCGTCCAGTCTTTGTCACACTACACACCCTTAGGTCTAGGCTAGCCAAGAAACCGTTGTAGTAGTTCTCTAAGTGTCGCTAAGTCCCTTGAAGCACTCGAGAGGGTCTCCGTGTGTAGTGTGTTCTGGATTCGCTTCCCATTCTGCAAACTGGCGAGTTTGACACCTTCCTCTTTTAACATGTTTTTCTCTTGCTGTTTGACAAACCAGTACACACATACTGGCTCAGTGTCTGGTTGGCATGCGTACTGGATCACAATGTCGTCTGACTCGCACGTCACAATATCTTCACCGTCTGAATGATGTAGCACGGATTTTCTAAAGTGTGTATTTCTTTGTCTGTCTCTTAGCCTCTTCTGTAGGGTCTATCAGTTAGAGTAGCCACGTACTGTTTGACATTTCCTGTGTCGAATGCACCAACAATATTATCATCGTTCACCTCAGGCTGCAAAACACACATATCAGCACACATATCAGCAGTCACAACAATCAGACATACAGGGAGGTTCTAAATCAACCGATGATGGCAACTTAACTGATGTTTTTGTGTTGATGTCCTGTGTGTGTGTTGTTGGTAGATCTATTCCATGTGTATCTACACATGCTGTATTCCCCTGTTCTACTCCACTGTGAGGCAGACTCGAGGCACTGAGGACACAGTCACTTTCACACACAACACTTGCCTGCTTCTGTTTATGCTTTCGAGAACGCTCTACATCTCGTAGTCTTTGAGATAACGATTTCTTCCTGTAGTACTGTGCTTGTGTGCTTCGATTCACTGTTGGGATCCGCCATGTTGGTCGACACTGCTGTGTCTACTGGTTTCAGTCGCAAGACAAAAACCACGCTGTCCCCTTCTCCTGCCACGTTCCAGCTGGAAACTGCATTGTCAGTCAGCAGGGCGCCTAAGGTCCTCTCCACAGCCGCTGGAAGTCCAGTAACTGGCATTTTTAAATGAATTTCTAGATTTACTGCTGCTCACAGAAAATGTACGACCTGTCCGCTTCACTTCTTGAGACCGCCCCGAGAGAGGAGAGGAGAGAGAGAGAGAGAGAGGAGAGAGAGAGAGAGAGAGAGAGAGAGAGAGAGAGAGAGAGAGAGAGAGAGAGAAGAGAGAGACGAGAGAGAGAGAGACAGACAGGACAGACAGAGACAGAGACACAGGAGACACAGAGAGACACAGAGAGACACAGAGAGACACAGAGAGAGACACAGAGAGAGACTTAGAACAGAGACGAAAAGAAGCAGAGACAGAAGGCTTGGCACGGCAGACAGACAAAAAAGACATATGGACAGACAGGCCGGCAGACAGAGAAACAGATAGGGAGAAAGACAGTCAGAAAGAGAGGATGTGACAGAGGATGTGACAAACATCTTGCAGAATTCAAGCACCCCCCCTCCCCTTCCAGCCCAACTGCCCCTCCTGTTCTTCTGCTAGAGTTCAGAGGCTTATCAATGGTGAGATTTTTGCATTTACTACCGTTTTCCCCACCACTATTTAAATGGCCATCTTCCGACTTTAGGGATGAACTTCGGTATCACCAGTTGTACATTTTGTCATCTCCGAATGAGGCTTAAATAAAATTTAAAAAAACTTCCGTAAATACACTGACTCTAAATGTGCATCAGATTAAAAAAGAGAAAAAGGCAAAGCCAAGCCATACTGCATCATTTGTGCTTTTAGTCACTGACTTTCTTGCTTGTTATATTACATTAGCATCTACAGAATTCTTAGAGCTATAAACAAAATATCTTCCAGAGAAGAAAGATGTTCCGTTCAATTCTAAATGTTAGTGATCATTTCCCACTGCACACTATCTTGTCAGAAATGCACCCAACGGTTAACAACATCTTCTTTTCGAGAATAACCCCCCCGCCCCCAGAGAATGGAATACCTCTCTGATGACAGGAATTCTATAGATTTCCTCAACACAAACTGCTAGTGCATGTAATCTTCCTTGACAGGAATTCTACAGCTTTCTGCAACACAAACTCAACCGGGCCTCATGCAGAGCAGGCAAACCCAGGAGCAGAGATGATGTTTGCAGCCAGAGCATCGACCCAGGGCCACGGGAGTAAAGGGAAAACCTTGCAGAAGGAAGAGAAGCACTGGGACCGTCCACAAAGAGAGACGTCCTGTGGTGATCCTTTCCTGCCTAGAAAGCCATCCTAGAGCCCTGAACACACATATTTAGCCATCTTCTCTGGCCGGACCTCAGGCTCTTGGGGGGGGGGGGGGGGGGGGGGGGCAGGAGTCCTCTGTTACTGTTGCCAGGACCTCCCAGGGTAACTTTTGGAACATGGGGAAGGAATAGCAGAGTGAAAGGAACGTGGTATGAATGCATGATCATCATTGAACGAACTCTGGAGGGCGCTTGGAATGTTTAAGGTATTTTTTTGGCTTTGGTTTGTGAAATGGTGTGGTTTGCTCTTTCCTCTCTGTGTCTCTGATTGTCTTTCTTTCATAATATTTGAATTTGTAGTACCGGCAGCAACAGCAGTAACAGCAGAAGTAGAAGTGACAGAAATGGAAACAGAAGTAGCAGCAGCAGCAGCACAGCAAGAACAGCAACAGCAAGAAGAACAACAGCAGCAGCAGCAGCAACAACAACAGCTATTGTTATTGTTGTTGTTACTGCTGTTGTTGTAACAGCTGGATGAGGAAGATGAGCAATAAAGAGAATAATAAAAAACAAATTCAATCGTTGTAATACTGGTTCCAACTGAAGTTAAGAATTCCAAGATTTAAAAGATATTATGAAAGAAGAACTACAATAACATGAAGATGAAAGTAAGAAATAAGAAAAAGATGACGGTGGAGACGACATATTGAGATAGCAGTCAAAACAACAAAAGTAAAACTAGATATGATAGCTAATCGTAATATATTATGTTGAAAATTATGAATCTTAGTAATTTTGAAACTTGTTTAATTTCTTTAGCTCTAGCTCTGTCAAAAAAAAGGAACACACACACACTGTTAGCGCTAGTGTCGGCATTTTCAGGAGGAGAGTGATGGGGGAAGAGAGTGCTGATGTTTAGACTGTAGCATTGGCACCAAGCCTTTGACATTTAGTTTGACGACTCTGGGAATAAAAACATACATACCACAACTACACCACGTTTGGCACTTGTGCAGGCTCAACGCATATACACACACACGCGCGCGTGCGCTCCTCTCTCTCTCTCTCTCTCTCTCTCTCTCTCTCTCTCTCTCTCCTCTCTCTCTCTCTCTCTCTCTCTCTCTCTCTCTCTCTCTCTCTCTCTCTCTCTCTCTCTCTCTCTCTCTCTCTCTCTCTCTCACACACACACACACACACGCGCGCGTCGAATGTGACATATATATATATATATATATATTATATATATA
>CM060322.1:50774462-50789462 GCA_030674155.1 Stramonita haemastoma | reverse complement strand
CTTATAGGAGAGTTGTAAGCAGGAAAGGAAGTTGGGAGTGGATGGATGGTTTGGAATCCCTGCAGAGAGTGGGTGAATGTGTGGGTGATGAGAGCAATGTTTGGGCTCTGGAATAATCACACATGTAAGAGTTTCTGTCTCAAAGGTTCCATTCCCCTTGTAGATCAAAGAGGAACATTGCATTTTTTGTGTGTTTATTTTTGTTTTCGCTGGGTGGCCAGACCTCTTTGAGCTGATTTCAGCGTGTAAGGGGTCCTTGGGGGAACCATGCAAATTTTAAGTGTGTGTGTGTGAGACTCTGTGAATGTGTGTGATGTCATTGTGGCTTTTTATGTCTGTGTGTCAGTGCCTGTTCTTGTGTCTTCTATTTCTGGCAAAGTGGAAAAAAAAAAGAATATGTGTAATTATTCTGTCTGTCCTCAGAATTTTTTTTTTACATGAATATGTCAAAACAGGCTTATTTCATGACATTATGCAAGGTTCCAGAACTCATAGTAGCAACGTTACAATTAAAATCCTAAGTGCTTACTCATTCTCTCTCTCTCTGAAAGCAAAATGCTTTCCTTCACACACAAAATGGCATACACAGGAGTAGACATAAGGCGGAGGAGTTGCATGAAAAGGAGGGGGTAGGAGGCATGGATGGTTCCGATTCCTCCCATTTCCTATCCCGAGAGTGGTGACTGTGTGGGTGATGGGCTCAATGTTTGGGTTCCTGAATCATCACAGGTGTCAGCCTCTCCTGTCTCGAGGGGTTCAGGCCTGTCATCAATTATGTAGAACATATTTTGTTTTTCTTCTTTTTGCCACCCTGGTACCCGTGCTGATTTCAGCATGAAGGGTCCTGGATAGAGTTCGAATCTGGAGTATGACAACTGTGCCATAGATAGATAGATAGATAGATAGACAGACAGACAGACAGACAGACAGACAGATAGATAGATAGATAGATAGATAGATAGATAGATAGATAGATAGATAGATAGATAGATAGATAGATAGATAGATAGATAGATAGATAGATAGATAGATAGATATGTGTCATTATATTTGGGCTGGCGTGTCCGCACAGGCGCGCAGGTGTGTTTATGCAGATCAGAGACAAAGACATAGCACACACCTGCCCATCCCCCCCCAATTTACAGACAGACAGACCGAACACATACACACAGACAGACAGACATTCACACACACAGACACAGACACACACATACATGTATACATACATACATACATTACATACATACATACATACATACATACATACATACATACATACATACATACATACATACAGAGAGAGAGAGAGAGAGAGAGAGGAGAGAGAGAGAGAGAGAGAGAGAGAGAGAGAGAGAGAGAGAGAGAGAGAGAGAGAGAGAGAGAGAGAGAAGCCGTGAACTTATTTATCGCTGTCAAAGCTGATGTCCCATGCAACACGCAAAAACATGACTGTTTGTTCAGTGGCAGGCAGAGGGGTGAGAAGGAGGGTGCTGCAAACCTTACACTCCGCTTCACTTCTCACTTCACTTCACTTCGCTCTGTACCCGAAGAAGGACGGGTATCTTCTCCCATGTTCGACCTGCCTGAATGACACAAGCTGAACAACTTTTATTCATGTTGTGTTGTGTGTGCCCCCATCGACACATCAAAAATGAGCACAGAGACAGAGAGAGAGAGAGAGAGAAGAAGAAGGAAGATGCAAGTTCAGTGTGACAACAGGCCAAGGTTGTTTGAGCACGGTCGCCATTTTGTTGGGCCAGTTTTGACTTGAGACTTACAGGTGAGCTTTGTAGTTTGGGTTATTATATTTGTTTTGTTTAAGAATTTATCCAGAATTAGTAACGATTTCTTCTGGTATGCAGGGAGAAACTATATATCATTGAAGGAATATTAAGGAACCTTTGACCAAAAAAACAGACTAATAAAAAGTATAATGGTCGGAAATCGAGATTTTGAAAGGACTTGTATAGAGTTCGGGTCCATGATTATGTTAGGCTATATGTTTAACATGAAAAGCCTGTTGAAAAACGGGTAAGTTGAAAAGAATTCGTTGTGTTCATCGTTCCAAAAAGATCTTGTATACATTATTATCATAGCGGGGTATGGTTTCCCTTTGGCCCCACTCTTGAGATTTGTTCTCAATCATTTAATTTTGTTTTTAAAATGTACAAAAGCTGGTGATATGCTTGACAATTGCTGCGTAAATCGTTACAAAATAATCCTACTTTGGTATATAAACTTAGAATTTGTGTTATTTATTTATTCATTTATTTATCTATTTATTCTTTTATTTCGAGAATAATGGAATCAGCAGTCGTGTGCTTTTTTTGCACCAGTCCCCATGTGTCTGCAGTTTAGTAAATTTTGTCATCCTTCCCACCCGTACACAATGGCCTACTCTTCCAAAAAGCGTGTAGGCCTACAAGAATTGTTCATATTGAGTTAGGAAAGAATATTATTGCGTGTGCTTTAAACTTTGGTTATTAGTAACATACCGTTTTGACTTGTATATATGAACGACAAGCTTACGTACTGTGTAGAATGTAATGCAGTGTTTTTTCTCTGTGTTAGCACACTCCTAGTGATCACTAAAAATGTCGAAGAACGCTTTTTTAAATTTTTATTTTTTAGCAGAAGCATTTCTTGAGGAAAAGTACAGTTAACAACAAACAAATGTGTAAATGCGGACACTTTACGTACACATGCAGGTGCCCCCGACATGCTTGCATACAAGGCACACATAACACATATATGCACATATCCATGCACAATCAAATAAGCGCGCACGCACACACACACACACACACACACACACACACACACACACACACACACACACACACACACCACACACACAACTTGCTAGCATGATAAGAAATCTTTATTTTACAGACATCATAGTGAATATGTATGGTTTTAATATGCATGTTTGCAGGTTGTAGGCAGTAGGCAGACACACACACACACTTACACGCCCGTGCACGCACACACACACGCATACACACGCACACAAACATACAAACACACACGCGCGCGCGCACTCAAACACACACAGTATACAATACATATCAATATAGTTTGTTTATATGTATCAAGCATTTGTTATGCATTTGTCACACATTTCTATTCATCTTTATCAGATACTTCGCAGCAATCTTCGTCTTTCATCACAGTGGCCATTATTCTATGCGGCATGTATGTCTTACTGGTTAGTCTCTGTGTTCGTAGAGGGTAGGGAATGGAGGTTACGGGAAATACTCTTAAAACCTGAAAAGTTTTTCCTTAGTATATGGAACCGAACAAATCGTACTCTATCGTTTGAAAACATAGTGCGCTTCTTTACGCCCATTCCCCGTGTACATGTGGTTTTGTAAATGTTATCCATTCCAACTGGAACATGATGGCATACTCTTCCAAAAAGCGGAACGGGTTTTAACATGTCCGCGAAATGTTATGTGAGCGTTCACATAATCGGTTCATAAGTCTCGTCCAGAAGTCATTCAGAATGGGATATAATGTTCATGTTTCGGGTTTCACGCGACAAATCCGCCATACTTATTCCACAGAACTGAAGCAAATCACTTGTAAAATTTCGGAGAGATGTATAGGAACGTGGAATACATGACCTGTCACTTATGTCTAGTCGCTGTAAAACTCGTTGACAGTGCAGGCAGAAGGGACACAGTGGGGCCTTCCCTCGCTCTAACAAATTTGCCTCGGAAATTCGGTCAGGCCTGCCGTATTATATACCCTGTCTGTTGACTTCAAAGGATCACTGGACACCACACTTGAGATTGCTTCAATGCTCCTTTGCAAAAGATTTGAAATAAATGAAAACGAAATAGCACTTAAAAACAATAAACGAAATCAACCCATTGTTAAACATAAACTTATAACTTGAACTTTACAGTAAACTTAAACCTTAAAGTTATTCTTAAAACTAAAAACCTAAAACCCTACCTAAAACTAAACCTAAAGTTAAATCTAAATTAAGTTGAAGCTATAACTTAAAACCTAAAACTAAACCTAAATTACTCTTAAAAAACAAACATAAAACTAAACCTAAGCCTGAACTAAAAATCAAACCTAAATCTAAATTAAAACTTAAACCGAAAACTAGACTTGAAACTAAACTTAAACCTCAACCTCAACCCAAACCTAAAACTAAACCTAAACTTAAAACTAAACCTATAACTAAACCTAAACCTAAAATCAAACCTAAAACTGAACCTAAAACTAAACTTAAAACTGAACCTATAACTAAACCTAAACTTAAAATAAAACTTAAACCCAAAACAAACCTAAAACTAAACCTAAAACAAAAACTAAACTTAAAGTAGACTTAAAACTAAAACCAAGCCAAACCAAACCACACCAATCCTAAAATTAAAAAAAAAAACTTACAAAATTTAAATCTAAACATGAAACTCAACCTAAAACTCAAACTAAACTGAAATAACCCCCCCCCCCCCAAAAAAAAAATAAAAAAAATTAAACCTTTATGTAACCTTGAAACCAAACCTGAACTTAAAACTAAAACCTTATCTTAAACCGAAACTTAAAACTAAATCTAAACCAAAACCTAAACTAAGCTTAAACTAAACTCTAAAACAAAATAAAATAAACGAGAAAGAAAAGGTAAAATAACGTAGAAAACAAGAAGAAAATGAAATAGATAGAATAAAATAAGTGCAAATAAACTCAAACAAAACATTGAAGATAAACCACAGAAGGATTAAAATGGAGAAAAAGACAAAAGTTTTTGCAAAGGATCAAAGGAGAGCAATCTCTGTGACAGTGACTAGGTGTCCGGAAAACTGCCACCTACAAAGGCTTTGAGACAGTGTCATCAGGGACGATATTATCCCCGTCCACCTCCCCCCCCCCCCCCTTGTCAGGCGCTAAACAGCAGCCCAACGCATTATATCACAAACTCACCGAGACCCCGTTTGCGAACGCGCGCCAGATATCTTGTGCACACGTTAAATCCTGTTCCGCTTTTCGTAAGAGCAGGCCATTGTGTGCCGGTGGGAACAGATAAGATTTACAAAACTGCATACTCACGGGGACTGGGTGTAAAAAAAAAGCACATGAGTGCTTATTCCATTATCCCCGATATTAAAGAATATGTAATAATAAAAAATAAATGAATAAATAAATAATAATATCAGAAAAGCTATTTGCTGTCTGAAGGTATGATGAAAAAAGAAGCAAAAGTCACCCCTTTCAGATTTTACTGTATTTCCCTAGCCACGTTTCTTCCCTTGTTTTACACGTGTCCTAACTTGGTCTGTCATCATGTGGAGCATCTGGCAGTCTTCCCAGGGCTGACAGTCACGTGGACCATCTGAGAGTCGTCCAGAGCGTGTGGGACTTTCATCTTGGGACTTTTGAGTAAGTATATTAAGAATGGTACACATACAGTTGAATGATTTAACGTAAAACGTTTTAGGAATACGGTATTCCATCCACCCCCCCCCCCCCCCCCTTTTTTTTTCATTAAGGGCCTCGGCTAGAGCTCACTAGTAGTAAGATTTTTGCATATGCAACCGCTATTTTCCCCCACCATAAAGATAGCCATTTTCCGACGTCGAGATTTTTCCCATTTACCTTGGAGAAGTTTAAACAGATTTTGGTTTGGTAATTCTTTTTTTTTCTTCATCACAAAGTGCAATGTGAGATCCTTTTATCCTTGGTTTAAACACGGTCTGAATGAACGTGACATTTTTTTTTCAAACAGTAACTCAAGTCATAGATAAATGCATAAGGATTTTTACTTTTTGGTAACAGAACAAGGGTGATGTGTGGCAATGCATATAAAACATTGTGAATTTAAGTGAATGAAATCAAATCATTGCAATATCTTAATTCCGTACTGCTTTCAGAAGCTACTGAACCATAGTTCAGTGCTTAAGGACAAGCACACCATCCAGCTATGGGATTTATTCCTCTTTATTCATTTCTTTGAAAAAAAAATAAACCCTTTAGCTTTTTAAATCAATTTTGAGATGTTTTCTTTTTAAGTTGGTCAAAGCATGGGTCTACCCATACAACACCACACACACACACCACCACCGCACCACGCAACAGCACGCACACACACACACAGAAAATTTCAAGTCTCCATTGTTTGTCAGGAATGAATGACTGAGATTATAAAAGATCAAAGAACATAAAAACCAAAGACCTTACTTTTTTTTCTCTCCAGATCTCATTACCAAGTCATCAAGAACAACAAAGTCAAGAACAAGTCATCAAGACAACATCCAAGTCGTGAAGAACAACATGCCAAGTCAAGAACATCCAAGTCAAGGACAAGTCATCAAGAACATGCAAAGTCATCAAAGACAACACCCACAGCAATGGTAAGTGGAACACACCCAATCACAACAGAACATCCCGCTTGTTATCGCGGAAGACACCAGTAGTCTAGAAAGTCATCACCATATCCACAGCAAAACACCAACATGTTGCGGTGGAGCAGCTTACCCATACTTACAAAAAAGGTATGAAATTGTAACATGAAACATGAATGGTGCACACAAGAAAAACCACAAAATCTATTTCTACACCACAAAATTTTTTTTTTTTAATGACCAACCATTATTATTTTCTGCAAGGTGCTTAATAGAATTAAAGGATTTTTTTGTAAGTAAAGGGCATCTTCCAGTGACGATATTCCTTAAAAAAAAGTAGCAGCAGATCTCAGACAGGTTAATTATGCAATTGCATGTAACACTGCAACACACACTAGAGCAGTAATAAACCCAGACGAATGTAAACATTGATAATACATCTAGACTGCATGCATCTGCATACACTAGAGCACCGACAAACCCAGACGCCTGTAATCAGATGTGATAATACTTAGTGCACATACCTCAATCCACACACTAGGGCAGTTATTGCTCTAGACCTTAGGTATATATCAGAGTACTTAATGTGGGACAGGACCAGACACGCCCCAATCGAGTCTGAGATCAAGAAAAAGAAATGGGGATGGATCGGCCATACACTCCGCAAACCTGCTTCAAATGTCACCAGGCAGGCCCTTGACTGAAATCCACAAAAGAAGCGGAAAGTAGGTCGACCAAAACAGACCTGGCGCAGAGGCATCGAAGCTGAGACCAAGGCAGCCGGAATGACGAGGGCCGAGCTGAAGAGGATCTCCCAGAAGCGAGTCGGTTGGAGGGGTGTTGTTGCGGCCCTTTGTTCCCCAAGGGAATTCAAGGTATAAATAATGCCTGCCAAGAGAGATGTGTAAAGCCCCTTTAAAAATACTAAGGGATAAAAGTAAAAATGAAAGAAAAACAGAAAAACAGTAAAAAGAGGAAAGAAAAGGAAAAATATTCCCCCCCCCCCCCCCCCCTTAAACCAACCCCAACAAAATCACCTGCAGCCGGAAGAACGACGTGGGCCGAGCTGGAGATCTCCCAGAAATCAGTCCGTTGGAGGGGTGTTGTTGCGGCCCTTTGTTCCCCAAGGGATTCATAGGCATAAGTAACGCCTTCGAAGAGAGATGTGTAAAATCCTTTAAAAAATACTAAGGGAAAAAAGGAAAAGAAAAACAGAAAAACGGTAAAAGAGGAAAAAAAGAAAACGTATCCCCCCCCCCCAAACCGACACCAACAAAACCACCACCCAAAAAAACCTTCCACCCCTACCTCCCCCCCCCCCCAAAACAACCCCCCCCCCCCCCTTTACAAAATCAACCCCCAAACAATTTATTCTAAAAGGAGGAATGTTTAGATGGTGCTGTATATTCTGCATGTGAAGGAGGTAAAGTAAATCAAAGTACGATCAAAAGATAATGTAAAATCTGTTTTTAAATAATCTGAAGTTGTGGAAAAGATAGCAATATGGAGGAGATTGAGCCTTTACTGTTAGGTTTTTTTCAGATTTTCAGATGTATTTTTGAACTTCGGATTATTTTGCCTTTGTTTTTTTTTTGTTTTTGTTTTTTTAATGAACTGTCTAGAAAAGTTGGCATACGTGGCACAGGCTGGTTTTTCTTCGTTTCTTTTTTCATTTCTTTAGATTAGTTAAGGAAGCCGATTGATGTGAGTCATGTGCTATTTAGTGTGTTTTGTAGGTTGATTGAATTAAATCTTTTTAATGATCTTTTGAATAGTAAAGCAAAGATAAAGATAATCAAAAATTAAAGAAAAAGGTAATGGCATTTCTTTTCCAATTTTTTAATAAGAAATCAAAGAAACAATAATAAAACATCCAGGTCAAAGTTAACGAAAAAATAGTGTACAAAATTTGACCAGCAGGGAAGATAACAAAAATTACTACACGATATACAGCTAACTACAAACCAAAACATTGTTAAATTTTGTTTACCAATTTTCAAGGTATCCATTAATTTTGTATAAATTGTGCTTTTTTATTTTTCGTCTTGAATCTCATTGTGGAAGATACTGTTTTGCCTGTAATTGCGACTGCTGCTCTCTTCTTCAATTCAAACCATAAACCAGATCAAAGCTTTTAATTTTTGTCAAACTTAAAAAAAAAGCCTTTGCACTAAAGGTTCTATAGATTAAGTTAAAACCGAAAACAAGGTTGTATCTTTGTGGCTCGACAAAAGATTATGTGGATTTTTTTTCGCATTTGACTCGTGTACTTTTTTCAAATGTTCCACGAGGTGAAAAATATGTAACTTCTGATTTTTCTTATAACAATTTTTTTCAATTGAATTTCATAAGTGATTAGACTCCTGTAGTTATGGGATTATCAGGCATATTATTTTCATTTTTGATCATTTATTGATCTTGTAGGATTGGCAAACAATCCACATGCTTTTGTTTTGTGTGTTTTATAGTAGTACTAGTAGTAGTAGTAGAAGTAGTAGCAGTAGCAGTAGCAGTAGTAGTAGTAGTAGTAGCAGCAGTATCGGCAGTAGTGTGTGTGTGTGTGTGTGTGTGTGTGTGTGTGTGTGTGTGTGTGTGTGTGTGTGTTGTGCGTGTTTGTGCGTTGTGTGCGTGTGTGCGTGTGTGTGTGTGAGGGGTGGGTGGAAGGTTTAAGCCTCACAATGGTTTGTGGTGTTTTAAAAGAATGTTCACAATACCTAGAAACCGATTGCTCGTAGTTGAAAAAAGAACAACATTACATTAAATTAAATGACTATTTTTTCGGTGGAATTACTCCTTACTTTACAGATATGAAATGGTATTAGCATTATTTTCAATAATGTCTGTGTGTGTGTGTCCGTCATGTGTGTGTTTTGTGTTGTGTGTTTGTGTGTGTGTGTGTGTGTGTGTGTGTGTGTGTGTGTGTGTTGTGTGTGTCTGTGTCTGTGGTTGTGTCTGTGTCTGTGGTTTGTCCGTCCATGTGTGTGTGTGTGTGTGTGTGTGTGTGTGTGTGTGTGTGTGTGTGTGTGTGTGTGTGTGTGTGTATGTGTGTGTGTAAAAGGGCTGGTAGCGAACTGTGGGGGGGGGGGGGGGGGGCGGGGCGGCATTGGGTTTTGTATAAGCGAAGGATCGGTTAAGGTATACAAGTCTTGATCGTGAGGATAGAAAGAAGAGGGATGGCCATTACTCCTCCTATTAGTAGTTTTTTTTTCAGCTTAACTGTTTAGAAAATTTAACCAGGGTTGTTTTGGTTTTGATGCTTTCTTTACATGGGAAACTCATTCAGAATTATTGCCGATAGCTGAATTTCAAATTCCTGATTAAAATTCGGAACACTAAAAATCCAACAGTTTCAGAGGGTGACAAGACTGGTAATATAAAATGTAATTTTAGAGAAAACATCTATACCATTGTGTCTAAAGCTAGATACTTCAGTCTACGTGCTCTTGTGTCCACATGTATTCAGACAGATCAACCAACTGACGGACTGAAGCCCTTACCGTTATACTAACTCTTTTAACACTAACATTAACTCTTAACAATTAACTTTACTTCTAACCCTGGCCCGTCATGTGGACACAAAAGGCAGGTAGACATGATGGTACATGCTGACGCTGTGGTAAAACACTTTTCCGGTGGGTTTTGGTATGGGAGGTTAGAATTTTCGGGAGAGGGTTAGGATTTTTTTTAACTCTAAAAGGAATAGGTGCAATGACTGGTGGGGTGAAGGGGGGGGGGGGGGGGGCGGGGAGGGGGGGGAGACAATCTTTATACTAAAGTCCGGGAATGAGCGGTGGGGCATTTTAGAATATGAGGTGTTTATTCAAAAAACAAAATGATATAGGGTGGGGTTGTTACTGTTTGATTTCATTAGTGGGATTATAGGAGGGGTGGAAGGATGTGGTGTGGTGTGATTGTGTGTGGTGTGGTGTGATTGTGTGTGTGATGTTGTGTGTGTGTGATGTTGTGTGTGTGTGTGTGTGTGTGTGTGTGTATTTGTGTGTGTGTGTGTATTTGTGTGTGTGGTGTGGTGTGGTGTGGTGTGGTGGTGTGGTGTGGTGTGTGTGTGTGTGATATTGAGAAACACAGATAGTGGTTAGATTTAAGGTGTAGAAAGCAAGTTCAGGTCAGTGGAAATGAATGAATGAATGAATGAAATGTACTTATTCAAAGAGGGTAATGGCATCAGCATACATTATTTTTTTTACAACCAACTCTCTGGACAAAAAAAACAAAACAAAGGCGGAGATTGTGTGTGTGTGTGTGTGTGTGTGTGTGTGTGTGTGTGTGTGTGTGTGTGTGTGTGTGTGTGTGTGTGTGTGTGTGTGTGTGTGTGAATTCGTTAATACTGTTCACTGTTATTGGTTGTGTAAGAAAAGGCTGATTACAAGAGCTCTGATTTTTTTTACAAGATATAGCGCTATATAAA
Source organism: Stramonita haemastoma (assembly GCA_030674155.1). NCBI lineage: Eukaryota > Metazoa > Mollusca > Gastropoda > Neogastropoda > Muricidae > Stramonita > Stramonita haemastoma. The sequence continues at coordinate 50,778,680 of CM060322.1, read as the reverse complement.
TTCCAACTATTATATTATCATATTATTATTATTATTATTATTATTATTATTATTATTATTATTATTATTGTTATTATTATTATTATTATTATTATTATTATTATTATTATTATTATTATTATTATTATCATTATCATTATTATTATTATTATTATTATTATTATTATCATAATTATAATTAGATTATGGCAGTTAAGTTAGATTTTGTTTTGTGTGCCATGATTTTTCTTTTTAAAATCAGATAAAAATGTGGATTGTAGGTTATACTATTACACACTGAATTATAATATTGAGCATATGTAATGGTGTAGGCAATGGGCTTAACATTTGACAGAATCTGGATTTTCCGTTTTGTGTTTTTGTCTTTTTCGGAAATGTTTCTTTTTTGTCATGTCAAATGTCCTTAAAAAGATCCTGGTGATTGTCTTTAAGACCGAAAGGACTTAAGTGTTGGTGAAAGTTTTTTATACTTGTACATGGATTTTTTGTTTTTTTGTTTTTTTTTTTTTTTTTTTTTTTGGGGGGGGGTGCTGACAAATTTTTCACCGACACGTCTTTCGAAAAAAAATAATTTAGCTGTGCTTAATGTGTGCTTGTATGTGATTTTTTTTGATAGTCGGGTTAAATATCATTCATTTTCGGCTGACTTTTTACTTGTGGCCTTTTTATTTGTTTGGGTTTTTTTTGTTAGTTTTTAAAAACTCGAAATAGTTTCAAAACTATTTTTGTGCTTAAAATGTTTAATGCGTTTGAAATATCTATTTCATTCACCCATATTTGTATATATTGTGTTTACACGTTAACTGGCTAGAATAGTTATGACTGATGCTATGTTCAAGATTTTACATGTAGTTATATAAAGAAAGTCTGAAAAAGATTTTTATTCAAAGGGATAATGCAGGAGAGAGAGAACACTGAACACTGAACACTGAAAAGTTTTATTGTACATCGGCCTTAGCCACTTTACAAACATGTTTGAGGCAGGGGGAAGGTAAACATTATAGCGGAAAACATTTCCATTCTTTCTACATTTCCAATTCTGCAAGTACATAAAGTCACACTCAATGCCCTGTAGTTATCATCAAACCCCATCATCATTTTTATCATGTACATAATCACTGCCATCAGCATCTTCATTATCTAGACATCTTTATCTGCAGTTGCAGCAAGTATAGTTATCATCACCATCATTACTTTCATCATCTACGTCATCATCATCAAAATCATTATCTCCATCTGCACTATCATCATCCTCTTCAACCTATATAATTATCATCGTCACGATCATCTTCAGTGTCTACGAAAGTCAGAATCATCATCCTCGTCTTCTTCATCACTGTTTCCATCATCTTTAACTTCATCATAGTCACCGTTACCACTATCACTTTCAACACATACACCATCGTTACCATCATAACCTTTAGTAACCACATCATCATAACCATCATCACCATTACAGATCACATCATCATTACCGTCATCATTAGTATTCACATCATCATAACCAACTGAACCTCCTTCAGCGGTCTACCATCTACATCCTCCTCCATAATCATTACCTTCAACATTTACACCACCATCATCTTCAGCATTAACATCACCATCATCTTCAACATTTACATCACCACCATCTTCAACATTTACGTCACACCATCTTCAGCATCTACATCACCACCATCTTCAGCATTTACATCACCACCATCTTCAACATTTGCATCACCATCATCTTCAGCATTTACATCACCATCAACATTTACATCACCATCATCTTAAGCATTTTCATTACCATCACCATCATCTTCAGTACTTACATCACCATCATCAACATTTACATCACCATCTTCAACATTTGCATCACCATCACCATCATCTTCAGCATTTACATCACCATCATCTTCAACCTTTACATTACCATCACCTTTATCCTCAGCATTTACATCACCATCACCATCATCCTAGTATTTTCATTACCATCGCCATCATCTTCAGCATTTACATCACCATCTTCAGCATTTACATCACCATCTTCAGCATTTACATCACCATCACTATCTTCAGCATTTTCATTACCATCACCATCATCTTAAGCATTTTCATTACCATCACCATCATCTTCAGCATTTTCATTACCATCACCATCATCTTCAGCATCTACATCACCATCATCATATTCAGCATCTTCATTATCATCATCTTCAACATTTACATCACCATCATCATATTCAGCATCTTCATTACCATCATCAACATTTACATCACTGTCATCTTCAACGTTTACATCACCATCTTCAACATTGACATTACCATGATTTTCAACATTTGCATCACCATCATCTTCATCATTTACATCACCACCATTTTCAGTATTTTCATCACCATCTTCAGCATTTATATCACCATCAACATTTACATCACCATCATAAGCATTTTCATTACCATCACCATCTTCAGTATTTACACTACAATCATCAACATTTGCATCACCATCATCTTCAGCATTTACATCACCATCAACATTTACATCACCATCATCTTCAACATTTTCATTACCATCGCCATCATCTTCAACATTTTCATTACCATCGCCATCATCTTCAGCATTTACATCACCATCACCATCATCTTCAGCATTTACATCACCATCACCATCATCTTCAGCATTTTTATCACCATCTCTCAGCATTTTCTTTACCATCACCATCATCTTCAGCATTTTCATTACCATCACCATCATCTTCAGCATTTTCATTACCATCACCATCATCTTCAGCATTTTCATTACCATCACCATCATCTTCAGCATTTTCATTATCATCACCATCTTCAGCATTTTCATTACCATCACCATCATCTTCAGCATTTTCATTACCATCACCATCATCTTCAGTATTTTCATTATCATCATCTTAAGCATTTTCATTACCATCACCATCATCTTCAGCATCTACATCACCATCATCTTCAGCATCTACATCACCATCATCTTCAACATTTCCATCACCAGCACCATCATCTTCAGCATTTACATCACTGCCATTTTCAACGTTTACATCACCATCTTCAACATTGACATTACCATGATTTTCAACATTTGCATCACCATCTTTATCATTTACATCACCATCATTTACATCACCATATCTTCAGCATTTACATCACCATCATCTCCAACATTTACATCACCATCTTCATCATTTACATTACCAGCACCATCATCAACATTTACATCACCATCATCTTCAGCATTTACATCACCACACCATCATCTTCAACATTTACATCACATCATCTTCAACATTTACATCACCATCATCCTCAGCATTTACATCACTAGCACCATCATCTTCAACATTTACATCACCATCATCTTCAACATTTACATCACCATCTTAAGCATTTACTTCACCAGCACCATCATCCTCAGCATTTACATCACCATAATCTTCAACATTTACATCACCATCTTCAGCATTCACAGCACCAGCACCATCATCTTCAACATTTACATCACCAGCGCCATCATCATTTACATCACCAGCGCCATCATCAACATTTACATCACCATCATCTCCTCTTCAAGAGAGTGTGTGTGTGTGGGTGTTCTATGTGTGGTTAAGTTGGTGCTTGATTCTGTATGTTTGGAATGTTTACATCACATACATTTGTTTCGGGCTACTGTGAATGTTTATTTGCATAACATCTTTAAAAAGTGATTTTTTAAGGTTTTTTTCCTCATAAATGACATTTCGGTTAAAATGCAAATCCTTTATTACTGCTGTGTGGTTTTTATTTCAACATTATGTATGTGCCAAGTTGACTGACTTAGGAGTTGGTTTTGTGTGTGTATTTTTTTGTTTGTTTTTTTTCGATTAAAGTAGTATTAAGAATTAACATTTATGTCAGTGGGGGTAATTGTATAATTTTATTGAAAATATCTTTACCTGAACTCTGATGTTTAATGACTGAAATTTTATCTAAACATTTTTCATCGAGAAAATTTTGGCAACTACAAAAATTTTCTATTGAAAACGGGAAGAGAAAAAATAGGTACGATTGAAATTAAAAAAAAAAGTTATTCTTTAATGTCGAGGATAATGGAATAAGCACTCGTGTGCTTTTTTTTCTTTTTTTTTTACATCCTATCCCTGGCCACGTGTGTATGCAGTTTTGTAAATTTTATGTTTCCACCAGCACACAGTGGCCTACTCATCCGAAAAG
>CM060322.1:50764462-50771962 GCA_030674155.1 Stramonita haemastoma | reverse complement strand
CTCTGCCTGTCTGTCTGTCTCTGCCTGTCTGTCTGTCTCTCTCTCTCTCTCGCGCGCAGTGTGTGTGTGCGCGCATGTGTGTATGCGCATGTGCGTGTGCGAATATGTGTGTGTGTGTGTGTGTGTGTGTGTGAAGGGGAACTTCCCCGTCCCCCCCCCCCCCCCTCTAACCCTACATCTCTCTGCAGTTTGCAGACATAAACTATGATGACGTCGAAAAAAAGTCTCGACTTTTGAACATGCAGTTTACGTGTCATTGTTACACCATGGCTGCGTGTCGACATGAACGCTTGCTACCCACGTAGCCCCTAGCCCGTTCTCCCACCCACTTCTTCACGTAACCCGTTTAGTTTTCACCACCAGTCCTCTCACCCTATCCAGACTCCTTCTCTTCCCATGTCTTTCTTCTTTTCTTCTTCTTTCTTCTTTTCTTCTTCTTTTCTTCTTCTTCTTCTTTCTTCTTGTCTTTCTTCTTTCTTCGTTTTCGTCTTCTTCTTCTTCTTCGTCTTTTCTTCGTCTTCTTCGTCTTCGTCATCTTCGTCTTCTTCTTCGCAATTCTTCTTCTTCGCATTTTTCTTCTTCGCGCATTCTCTCTTCTTCTTCCTTCGTCTTCGTCGTCGAACGCTCAAACACAACTGACTATTGTCTGTCCTGTGAGCGAAAATGCGTCGTACTGCCGTTAAGCTAAGCGCCTGACACAAGATCCGTCCAAGCACATTCGACACCTGACTCATATTCTTTAAAGCCTCCTCCCATAATTCTTACAGTCAGTCCTCTTTCATCCCTCCTAATCCTCCCCCCCCCGCCACACCACCCCACACCCCACACCGCCACACACGCCCCAAACACAACACAAACACACAACACACACGCACACCACACACACACGCACCACGCACACACGCACACACACACCACACACACACACACACACACACAACACACCCTCTTCCCAAGCACACAATCCTCCACTTCCTTCTCTAAATACCACCACTCCCCTTTATACCTACCTACCTACTGCTACGCAACTGGAGGCAAATAATTATATCCCCAAATCCTTACCCAACCCTCCCCCCCCCCACCCCCCCCCCCAAATCCTTACCACACCCCCACCACCAGACTTACTACAACCTACCCATCTCCACCACATCCCCTGCCACATCACATCTCCCCGCCAACTTTTGCTTTATTTCTCATTTCTTAGCAGTAACAGCAGCAGCAGCAGCGGTAGCAGTGTGCGCCGTATACATACATGCTTCTTCTGCTCCTTCTCTCTCTCTCTCTCTCTCTCTCTCTCTCTCTCTCTCTCTCTCTCTCTCTCTCTCTCTCTCTCTCTCTCTCTCCTATCTCTCTCTCTCTCTCTCTCTCTTTTCTCCTCCATATTTTGGCAATCCCCGCCAAGCAATTTACACAATGGCCCATCAGAGCTCATTTATAACTGTCAATATTTGGAGCTCGCGATGAGAAAAATGATGTCGGACTAATTACAGCCACAAAACAGCCCCTTCCTTGAGTTTTCGCCACTGCCAAGGGAGGGCTCGGGGAAAGTAAACACACTCTCAGTCTCTCTGGTTTGAGGGGAGGAGAGGGAGGGTGGGTAGGGTGGTGGTGGGGGAGGTTGGGGGGGGGGGGGGGGGGGAGGGGTTTCAGCACTGATCTCAAAGTCGTTCATTCTCTTCGCAACAGATGCTGTTGAGCTTTAGATTTTTTTTTTTTTTTGAAAAAGGGGGAAGGTAGAGGTGTTAGAGTTGGAGAGGTCTGAGTGTAGGAATTCGGGGGTAGTGTGGGGGTGGGGGATGGGGAGGCAAGAAAAGAGGAAGGATGAAAAGGGAGGAGGGATAGGATGTTCCAGAGCTCTCTCTCTCTCTCTCCTCTCTCTCTCTCTCTCTCTCTCTCTCTCTCTCTCTCTCTCTCTCTCTCTCTCTCTCTCTCTCTCTCTCTCTCTCTGGCACAAGCAAAGCCTCAGATTGAATTGAATTTGATTTGAATTGAAACGCTTCATTTGTTGACTTTACAAAGGCCTTTGATGCAACGCTTGGGTTGCTATCACGAATAATGTCTATACTTACATGTGACATGTAAAACTCCAATTTTAAAACTTTCATATCATCAACGTTTATTATCATCAACACACAGGCTAATGTCAAAGCTTTATTTTGATTCATTCCAGCATGGAGTAGTACAAGGGTCGATTTCAAGTCTACGTGTATACTTTTTGTTGATATTCCTATATGGCACCTTTAGTTTTTTCTCATTCATGGAACAAAATATAACACTTTAAAATAACGCCTATGGCTTCGATGACAGACTGAGGGTGGCAAAGTATCTAACACATCCACTGAGACTCTATTAATCACAGGCAATAAAAATATTGCCACTGTTTTTAACTAGCAGCTATGATAATGATAATGATTTCTTGGGGTCTAATCATATCATCACCGACTTGCATGCCCCAAGCTCTTCAAGTAAGTGTAGTAGCCATGCAAGATCCTAAGTTCTGAAATATTCCTGCAATCATTTTTTTTTCTGTCTGAACACATAATAATTCTCCTCTGGTGCTTATTCTTTCACATCGCGAACTTTTTTATTATTATTTAACTTACTGAGAAACACAACAAAGGTATATTTCCAATAAAGCTGTTTTTCTAACCACTCAACGTGAATCAGAGTTCTCTTCATTAAAGAACATGTTGACTTCCATATCAGTGAAAAAGAAGTGTTTAAGAAATAACGACATATGCTTGTACACATGCACAAGGGCACATAGCAGACATGATCCCGCGCTAGCACGCACGCGCGCGCTCACACACACACACACACACACACACACACACACACACACACACACACACACACACACACACACACACACACACACACACACACACAAGAAAGACAGACATATCTACAGACACACACATAATACAGGTCTGCGACCATTCCCCCCTCCCGAAAAAAAGAAACAAACAAAACAAAAGGCAACAACAAACAACAAACGCAAACAAAACAACCCCCCCCCCCCTAAAGATCAACCACAACATCACCACCCCCCCACACACACCACATCACCACCACACCAACAACAACAACAAACACGAACACACAAAAATCCTCTCCTCCCTCCTTCCACGAAAACAAGCCTACTCTTCCTAGAGCTGCCATTCTACGGCAACAACAGCCAAGGATCACTACCAGCTTATAGGCTGTCAAAAAGAATTTGCTGTGGCGCCGCACTGTGGCTGTTGGTGGCAACGTTTCGTGTGAGGGCCCAAACAGACAGCAGTTGGCTGAGCAATTAGTTCAATAAAGACTAATTGCCTTGATTACGTCTTCTCTTCTCCTCCCCCTTTCACGCCAGAGAAACGACGGTGGGATTAGGGGAGGATCAGCCCGAGACAAGAGACTTGTGCAAAAGTTTGGCCTGGGAGGATTGTGAGGGGATCAACGCGTAGGGGTTGACATGATCCTTTGGCTTGGCTAGGCTACTAGTCTTTTTCTTTACAGGGGGAGGGGTGGGGTGGGGTGGGGGGTTGTGTGTGTTTGTGTGTGTGTTGTGTGTGGTGTGGGGGGGGGGGTTGTATAGGTGTGTGTGTGTGTGTGTTTGTGTGTGTGTGTGTGTCTGTGTGTCTGTGTGTCTGTGTCTGTGTTTGTTGTAGACTCTGTGTGTGTGTGTGTGTGTGGTGTGTGTGTGTGGGTGTGGGTGTGGGTGTGGGTGTGTGTGTTGTGGTGTGTGTGTGTGTGTGTGTGTGTGTGTGTTGTAGTGTGTAAGCATGTGTGTAACTGTGTCTGTGTGTCTGTGCTTTGTGTAAGTGTGGTTGTTTGCTTATCTTTACTTATTTTTCATTTTGGGTTTGTGTTTTTGTCTCTGTCAGTGTCTTTTCCTTAATTCTCTCTCTTTTCGCTTTTGCTGTTGTCAAATTTGCTCTCAGTGTTTGTTTCTGTTCCTGTCTGCTTGTCAGTCTTCATAATCTATTTGTCTCGCTGTCACCTCCACTCTTCCATCTTTCTATGTCTTTTTTCATTCCCTTTCGTCTGTCTGTCTATCTGTCTGTATCTCTTTGTCTCTGTCCCTCTGTCTCTGTTCCTCTCTGTTTCTGACTGTCTGTCTCTGTCTCAATCCTTCCCCTTTGTCTGTTATTGTCTCGACCCCTGTCTGTCTGTCTCTCTCTCTCTCTCCTCCCCCTGTCTCTGTCTCTCTCTCTGTGTCTGTGTGTCTGTCTGCCTGTCTCTCTCTCTCTCTGTTTCTCTTTGTTTATCTATCTATCTATCTATCTATCTATCTATCTATCTATCTATCTATCTATCTATCTATCTATCTATCTATCTATCTATTCTATCTATCTATCTATCTATCTATCTGTTGGTTTGTTTGTCTGTCTGTCTGTCTGTCTATCTATCTATCTATCTATCTATCTATCTATCTATCTATCTATCTATCTATCTATCTATCTATCTATCTATCTATCTATCTGTCTGTCTGTCTGTCTGTCTGTCTGTCTGTCTGTCTGTCTGTCTATCTATCTATCTATCTATCTATCTATCTATATGTCTGTCTACCCCTCCTTTTTCATTTTAAAGACGCACTCTTATCAATAAGCTTTTATACTTTATTCGATGCCCGTAACAATAAGTGCTCTGGCAATTGTTCCCTTGATAAAAGGTAGGTAATCCCTTTACCTATGAGGTCGTTGGGGATGAGATGTCAGAGACCTCAACTTCTCCATGGGCTATCAACTTGAGGCCGGGGCCCATCTTCTCTCCCTCGATGCTTTACCTTCCTTGACCCTAAAGAGGGTAGGTACCCATTGACAGCTGGGTGAACTAGGGGAACTGTAATGAAGCCAAAGCGCGCAAACGATCACCTATCCAAGAGGTAACCACGCTCAACGCTGCTTCGCTCGGGGAGAGCGAGAGCTCTGGCCACTGAGTTATCCAGTCTTGTTTGCTAAGTGATGCAGCAAACCAGCATGGATTAGGCTGGGTGCTCTCCTATCCACCTGTGATGTGTCACATTAGCATGAATTAGGCTGGATGTTCTCCTATCCACCTGTGATGTGTCACATTAGCATGAATTAGGCTGGATGTTCTCCTATCCACCTGTGATGTGTCACATTAGCATGAATTAGGCTGGATGTTCTCCTATCCACCTGTGATGTGTCACATTAGCATGAATTAGGCTGGTTGCTCTCCTATCCACCTGTGATGTGTCACATTAGCATGAATTAGGCTGGATGTTCTCCTATCCACCTGTGATGTGTCACATTAGCATGAATTAGGCTGGTTGCTCTCCTATCCACCAGTAATGCAGCAAACCAGCATGAATTAGGCTGAATGTTCTCCTGCGTGTTGTTTCTGTTCCTGTCTGCTTGTCTGTCTTTATTGTAGTCTATTTGTCTTGCTGTCTGTCTCCTTCCCTCCCATTTATCTGTCTTTTTTTCTTGCACCAATTATGCAACCAACTAGCATGAATTAGGCTGGGTGCTCTCCTATCTACCGGTAGGCCCTGACTTTCCTCTTTAACCTGTTACGCTCATTGTTTTACATTCTGGAGTAAAAAGAAGTAAGGGAGGATATTGGGGCAAGGACTGGGTTGATAAAACCATTCACAGTTTGTCTTTTTTTCCATTCAATTATTTTCAACTTTCATCTCTGTATGTATGTCATTCTGTCTCAGTCTCTTGGTCTCTGTCACTTTGTGTCTCTGTGTCTCTTTTTCTGTACGACTGTCTGTCTCTGTGTGTCTGTCTGTCTATGTCTCACTGTCTCTGTATCTCTGTCTCTGTATGTCTGTCTGTCTTGTCTCTGTCTGTCTCTGTCTCTGTCGGTCTCTGTCTCTCTGTCTCTCTCTCTCCACCCTATCTGCTTGGCCATGAATCTGTCTGTTTGGTTCGATCATTTCTTGAATATTTTTTGTTTCTGAAAGAAATGACTTTACATTTTAAGACTGAGGCTAAAATGTATGATAATTTGTTGACAGAACTATAGCAATACTACATGTTATGTTGTATATCACTTCAATTTTTTTGTCTGTATTTGTAAGTTGTCTGTCTCTAATTTGGTCTAAACTTAAAATATTCTTCTACAGTCCCCATCTCTACCATCTAAAATCAAACCACGTCTTCTCTACCACAGCAAAACTCTTCGCTTGAAACATAAATTGACAAGAATCCTGAAGTAAAAAAAACAAAAAAACCCAAACAAACAAAATTGAGAAGAGAGAAGAGAAAAAAATCTTTTTGAAAGATGCTGAGTGACACAAAACAAGAGCAAATAAAAAGAAATGGAAAACAAACGGATGCTGCAGAAAAGTGCTAGGAGAGGAGGAGGAGGAGGAGAAAAAAATCGATGGAAGGAGGCTTGTGCTAATCGCTAGCTTGAGAGGCTTCGATCTGTGTTGTCAGGCAGGGCCAACTGTTCTCAGTGGTCACCAGGCCTTCAACAACAATCCCCCCTCTGTCAGCACAGCTCACGAAGGATCGGGGAGAAGATTCACATAATGTTACCCAAACGGTGTTAGATCGGTTTTTTGGGGAACCCTCTTCCTCTCTCCTCCCCCGTCTCTTCCTCCCCCATCCTTCCTCCCTTTTCCTGAGGAGAAGGGTGAGGGGTGGGGTGGGGGTGGGGTGGGGGGTTGAGGGAAGGAAGCTCAACGGGAGATTATGAGTTCAAAGTGATCAGGATTGAGGACAGTGTAATTGATGGAAGAAGTTTTTTGGGGCAGGGTTCTGATGGACGTGTTTTGTCTTTGTGCATGATATTAGAGCATCTCTGTTAATGTTGTTACTGTTTATTTATTTATTTTTTGTTTTCTTCTTTTATGTCGAAAATAATGGAATAAGCACTAATGTGGTTATTTTTACAGCCAGTCTCCGTGTGTATGCAGTTTTGTCAATTTTTGTCATCCGTTCCCACCAGCACACAATAGCTTACTCTTCCGAAAAGTGGAATGTTCTGCCTGGGTTCCGACAAGGGTCTTGGTTTATAGTCTCATCCGAAGGATTTGGGGGGGGGGGGGGGAGTGGAGTCTGCACTGATGTTCACTCCAGGGGAAAATAACCCCTCCAACGGGATTCGAACCTGGGTTATCAGATTGCGAGCGCAGTGTTCAAACCACTAGGCTATCCCGTCCCCCTGTGTGTGTGTGTGTGTGTGTGTGTGTGTGTGTGTGTGTGTGTGTGTGTGTGTGTGTGTGTGTGTGTGTGTGTGTGTGTGTGTGTGTGTGTGCATGCATGTGTGTGTATGTCTGTGTGTCTGTGTGTGTGTGCGTGCGTGCGTGCGTGTGTGCGTGCGTGCGTGCGTGCGCGCGCGCGTGTGTGTGTGTGTGTGTTCCTGTCTGTCTCCATCTCTCTTGTCTCTTCCTTCATCAAAAAGGGGGATGGGATAACCTTGTGGTTAGAGCAGTATGCAAAACACTGGCAATCTGACACGTCAGGTTCAAACCCTGTTGAAGGGGATTTCCCCCCAGTAAACATCAGTACTGATTCCACTCTAAAAGGCCTT
>CM060322.1:50746962-50756962 GCA_030674155.1 Stramonita haemastoma | reverse complement strand
GTCAGTTTTGGGGGGGTCCTACTGGAAGTTCTTGCCCATCTGCTGGTAATCGTCTTATATCCTCCCCCCCCCCCCCCCCTCTCTCTCTCTATCTCTTTTTCTTTTCTTTTCTTTTTTTCCTTCAAAGCCGGAATGTTTGCAGAAACTGTAGTGTCAGAGAAACACAGAAGAGGAGGAGGAGGAAGATGAGGAGGAGGAGGAGGAGTGGTGGGGAGAGAGGGAGGTAGGGGAGATGTAGGGGGGGGGGGGATGGGGGAAGAGAAGAGTTTGAGGATTCACGATTTCATTGCTGTAAAGCCAGAGAGCTGCAGTGTTGAACGGATATATGTTACTTACAATAACTCAAGAGAATCATTGGCTAGTTATATAATTTACTGTAGATCCATACTTTTTTATTAAAATCAGAACCCCGCCCTATCAATAGTATTGAAATAGTTTTAAAAATAATAAAGCGATATCTTGCCTGCATTTGGGAAAGAAAATGTTTCTATGCATTGTTAGTGCTATTTAAAGATTTTTTTTAAAAAGCTGTTGACACAACCAGCTGTAGTACATATCACACAGACTAAGTTATTCTAGCAATATTTTTCATACTGTTCCAGACTAGTTCAAAGTGTACAGCTGAACGAGAACTCAATTTGTCATAATAAATATTGTGTCATTCAAATTTGGCTGATTTTTTTCCTGGTATTTCTAATGAACGCTCTCTCAGTCTCTCTCTGTCATTCTCTGCCTGTCTGTCTGTCTGTCTGTCTGTCTGTCTGTCTGTCTCTGTCTGTCTGTCTGTCTGTCTGTCTGTCTGTCTGTCTGTCTGTCTGTCTGTCTGTCTGTCTGTCTCTCTCTCTCTCTCTCTCTCTCTCTCTCTCTCTCTCTCTCTCTCTCTCTCTCTCTCTCTCATCTCTCTCTCTCTCTCTCTCTCTCTCTCTCTCTCTCTCTCTCTCTCTCTCTCTCTCTCTCTCTCTCTCTGTAACTATTTTGACAAAGGAAGTCTGTGAGTAAAATCATTTCAATTGCCATGGTGTACGAAGTTCCTGATAATGATTTTGGAATATTCATAATTCAAGAGTGCACAGTATTGAGTACACGCCAAAGTATTATGGCAAATCCTTATCAAGGTTTACGAGAAGGTATATTTCATTTTTGCATCATTCCGTTTTTGCCCACATTAGACCATTTCAGTGTTCAATGTTCAGTGTTCAGTGTTCAGTGTTCAGTGTTCAGTGTTCAGTGTTCGTGTTCATTTCTCTCTCTCTCTCTCTCTCTCTCTCTCTCTCTCTCTCTCTCTTCTCTCTCTCTCTCTCTCTCTCTCTGATACAGCATGTATCTATCTATGTCTGTCCATCATGACTTACACTTGAAGGGGGAAATAAAAAACAACAACAACATTGAAACGAAACAGAAAATAAATCTGCCTCTGTCTTTATCAACCACTTCCAGTATTCTCCCTCCCCACACATCTCACCTCTCTCTTGCTAGCAAGAGGCAGTGTTTGTTGTTGCCTCAAACCACCTGGAAAAACAGGCCCCGCCGACTCCTTTCACTCAACAAAAGAAATAACAGGAGTGGCGATCGACGAGCAGAAAGCACCGGGTAAATGTTTTGAAGGGGAGCTTTTTTCTTCCCTACCCACACTTTTCGGTGCAGTCTACTGATAGTGCTTCCCCAGTTTTACTTTTAACCCACTAAGGATAAAAAATTGAGATTGGTAATGCTGGTTGTAGATCAGTTACAAAGAGATACTTGCTTATAGATTCATAATTTTTAGAGAGTGTATTGAATTTCATATTTACTAGACATTTTTTATCGTCTCACTCTGTTTCTGAGGATCGGATAGCTCAGTGGTCAGAGCACTCGCTTTCCCCAAGCCAAGGTTAAGCAGCATCGAGCGTGGTTACCAACTGGATGGGTGACCATTTGCGCGCCTTGGCTTCAGTACAGTCCCCCAGTCCACCCAGCTGTGCTCTCTTTAGGGTCAGGGAAGGTAAAGCAGCGAGGGAGAGGAGATGGACACCACCCTCAATATGCTGGCCCCTAGAGAAGCTGAAGTCTCTGATGCCTCGCTCCCCTACGACCACAAAGGTTAAGGGACACTTTTAGCTTTTTCTTTTTTTACCTTTACTCTGTTTCTGCCTTGTTCCCTTTCTTCCTGTCGCCCCCTTGTCTATGCTCTGCCTTCTTGGTCCATTCTTCTGCCTTTTCCCCCTAGGAAGACTGAGAGAAGACAACAGATATTTCCTATGCCGAAGACGGATGTGCTGGGCTTGACTTGTCAGGTGCTTTACGGCAGCACAACACATTTTTGCTCATATGACAGACAACAGTAGGTGCTGTCTGATCTTTCAAAGAAGAAGAAGAAATTTTCTAGTGTTACATTTCCTTTTTTGAAACGCTGAGTGTAGTGGAAAAAAATCAATATTAAAAAAAGTTCTTTTCCTGATGTGTGAGATTTTCTCTCTCGAATATACTCGTATTATATTTGATCCAAAAATGATCATTTGTTTGCCAATGGAGTGATTATAATGAAAGCAGTTGAAGATTCAAACAGGTCAGATTGCATATAATTATTCATTTCTCGTCCAAAACGACAGAGATAAAGAGATATTGTTTAACTTTTTTTCTTTTGTTTCCATATTCCTTCCTTCCTTTCTTTCTGTCTTTCTTTCTTCTTTCCATCATGTTTTATTTCTGTATTTTTTCTTCCTTCTTTTTCTTTTTATATCTATGTCTGTGTGTTTGTTTTTCTTTTTTCCTTCTGTCTTATTTTTTCCTCCTCTATTTATGTTTTTGCTTCTGTTACGTTATATTCAATATAGAAATAGATGACCAGTGGGATGATCTAAAGCATCTCCACAACGATCACCCGGCACAAATGTTGTAGCGCGTGCGCACAAATAATGACCACAATAATTCTTTCAATATTCACCTAGGACAAAACCCTCAGGGAAAAAGAAATAAAACAACAATAAAAAGCAAACAAATGAACCGAAAACAAATAAACCCAGCAAAACCAAACTATTAAAAAAAAAAATTGGGCACGCGTTAAAACCTGCCGTGCCGGTGTGAACGGATGACAAAATTTAGAAAACAGCATACACACGGGGACTGGATCCCCCTCCCCCCCCCATGATTGCTTCTTCCATTATTCTCGGAATTAAACAGTCAATAAATAATAGTAAATAAAAAAAAAAGCAATGAAACAGACACCAATCCAACAAAGCGGTCTCACCCTGGGAACAAATCTGGTGGGGGTAGAGTTCTCAACCACGACACCGCCGCCTTTGGCGATGTGATTGAGGAGCAGAGGAGAGGTGTGGAGGCAAAGAGGTGATGATGACACTGATGAAAGTAACGATGTTAGCAGGGAGAGGAAGATAAAGAAGGAGGAGGAAGGTTGGGAGGGGTGTAGGTAGAGAACTAGAAGGGCTTTTTGCTCAGGTATGTAGCATCTGGAGTTTGAAGGAAACTTTGTAGAGAAAAGAAAGAGAGAAACAAAGGCAGACATGGAAAAAGCAAAGAAAAGGAAGAAAGAAAAGAAAGAAAGTAAACGAAAGAAAGAGAGAAAGAAAAGAAGGAAGGGAAAAGAAGGAAGGAAGAAAGAACAAAACAAAGAAGGAAAAGACACAAAGAAAAAAATGGAAAGAGAGAAAGAGAGAACAAGAAAGAAAAAAAGAAAGAAGAAAGGGGGGGAAAGAAATACTAAAAAATCAAGAGAGAGAGAGAGAGAGAGAGAGAGAGAGAGAGAGAGAGAGAGAGAGAGAGAGAGAGACAGACAGACAGACAGACAGACAGACAGACAGACAGACAGAGACAGAGACAGACAGACAGAGACAGACAGACAGACAGAGACAGACAGACAGACAGAGACAGACAAAAACAGAGAGACAGACAGAGACAGAGAGACAGAGTAAGGCAGCGAGAGAGATAAAGAGACACAGAGAGAGAGAGACAGCGACAGAGAGACAGAAACAGAGACAGAGAAACGAAAGGAAAAAGTGAGAAAGGTAGGAAGGATATTTGCCACAAAATGGATGTAAAGGGATAAATATATCATTTGGAGGAACAGTGTGTGTGTTTGCCAGCCTCCTGCTGCCTGTATAATATGCAATATAATACCCTTTTGCTCACCTCTCCTTCTGTCTTTATCTCACTGACAGTGTGTCTTTCTGTCCGTCTGTCTGTCTGTCTTTCTGGCTATCTGTCTGTCTGTTTTTCTTTCTGTCTGTCTGTCTGTCTGTCTGTCTGTCTTTCTGTCTGTCTGCCTGTCTGTCTGTGTCTCTTAGGTACTGGGCTGTAGAGTGGGTACTACATACGTTCAGGAATAATTATCTGTGCTAACAGGATAAATGCTGCAGCGAAACAAAATACATAATCCACAACAGCAGCAGCAACAACAACAACAACAACAACAACAAAGAGGAGCACTTGCAAGAATGCATTTTGTAAAAATTAAAACAGGATGGTTTGTGGATTTGATTCCTGTTTGATGGAGGATTTTCCCCCCTCCCCCCCTGTTCACCAGACTGAGGGTGGTGGTCTGGGTACTAGTCTTCTAACTTAGATGATGCACCAAGATTCCTTGTGCCGTGCACAGTGATGTGATAATTACCCATGGGATCAAGAGGGCTGCCATGGCAAAAATATGTGGAACAAAACTTTTGGCAGAAAAATGAATACACCCACAAATAGAAAAAAAGGTGGCATTAAACATGTGGTGATGTCCTCTGCATGGGAAGAACATTCCAAATTGTGCACACTCTGCCAGGACCAAAAAGGGAATGGAATACTTTACAGTGCAATAAATACAATATAATACAATATGATACCATATCCTACAATACACTGCGATGCAACACACCACAACACAATAAATAGTGCAATATGATAAACACAATAAAATACAACATAACAGAAGACAATATAACACAACCCAACACAACATAACACATTGTGCAATATCTAACATGTACACAGTCTCAAACAACCCCTGTTCTCTACCTTGTTCAAACTGCCTGTTGTTGTTTTTTTTTAAACTTTCAAAAACTGAGGGCATCACCTTTCAGCATGCATCAACACATTTCTGCACCACAGACAACTCATAAACACCTCACGGTTGCTGCAACTGTGCAATGTTTATGCCGGCAGCCCCTGTTGTGTTTGTGTACTGTGTCAGGAATGGTACAGTGCATGTTGAAAGCTGGGGAGAGATTGGAGGCAGCTGGCAACACTTCAGTGTGTGGGGGTGGCAATAGCTGAAAGAGCAGAATGAAGTGTTGATGAAAAGGCAGGGACACTGGAGCAACAAAATGATGGGTAGGTGTTAGGGTGAGGTAAATGTACGCCATGCTTACCTAACTTTGTATGCTTTCTGGTTTTTGTGGGTTTCTCTGGAAGTTTGTAAATATGTTGGTATTTATTTGTGTTTTGTTCTGTTTTGAGGAAGGCTTTGGATGAGTGAGAAAGAAGACAAACCAAAATAAACCAGATGCAATGAGGCACACAGTCGGACTTGGATATTTTTTACATCAAAACCTTGTTGTAAAGTGCTTACCTTTATGTGGCTAACATAGTTAAGGCTTTAGCAATGCACCTACAACCCTTCTGCTCTTGACGTGAATGTTTCACATATAAGTCTGTTGTTTTTGTCTTGTTTGTTCCTTTGGTTCCTTTCTTTTGGTGCTAAATCAAAATAAGAAATTCAGAAGGCACATGTCATTGAAGATTTGTTTTTAATCAGGGTGGTAGAAGCACTGAGATGTATGTGAAGTTATAGACAATGCTAGGGTTACTAAGTCCAGATTGATTCTAGAATTGACAGCTTTGTTGATTCAAACATTATTAAAGCTAAACTACAGGATAGTTGACCAAAAGACTATGTTAGCATTTGACACCTTTGGACTCACACTAAAGACTGTGCAAGGGTGACTAAAGTACAGTGGAGCATTATTTTTCACTATAACTCTGTGTGTGTGTGTGTGTGTGTGTGTGTGTGTGTGTGTGTGTGTGTGTGTGTGTGTGTGTGTGTGTGTGTATGTGTGTATGTGTGTGTGTTTGTGCATGCACTTATGTGTTATTGAATAGTCACAGGAAAAATACAAAACAGAAACAACTCCAGATCAATATTTTAATGAAAACAGACCTCAGGGAGAATAACAAAAACTTTCAAGACCAAAGCATAAACTCTAATATAAGCAGCAACCAGAGTTTAAACTGATGATCATCATCAGAATCGGAATGTGGCTACCTATTTGGTAGTGGAAAATGGTTGAAAACACAAAAATCTCATCATAGGTAAACGTCTTAGCTCTAGCTGAAGAAGCAATTAAAACAAAAAAAAAACCTTAGAATAACAAACAACAACAAATAAACAAACAAACAAACAAAACCTGACAACCAACAACACAAGTACACAAACAGTCTAAAAACTATGTTTATTGACAAAAACTGAGCGCATCACCTTTCAACGTGCATCAACACATTTCTGCACCACAGACAACTCATAAACACCTCACGGTTGCTGCAACTGCGCAATGTTTATGTCGGCAGCCCCTGTTGTGTTTGTGTACTGTGTCAGGAATGGTACAGTGCATGTTGAAAGCTGGGGAGAGATTGGAGGCAGCTTGAAGCAACACTTCAGTGTGTGGGGGTGGCAATAGCTGAAAGAGCAGAATGAAGTGTTGATGAAACATCACAGATATTGGAGCAATGTATTACTGGTTTAATGTTGGGTGTCATGAATGATGTTCGTAACTTTAACCTTTGTGCAACATTTGATATAACCCTATAGACATATTGTTTTCTTGTTGTTGTTTGTTTGTTTGTTGTTTGATTTTCTTTTACATAGTTTGTCTCCCATTTTGATATAACCATACAACCATGCTGTTTTGGCGTTGTTGTGGTCTGTTTTTTTGTTTTCAGTGGGATCTTTTTGCACACTTTGTCTGCAAAAAGGAAGATTGCAAGATAGAAAAAGTAAGAACACAGCACCCACAACCTGGGCATAACAAATTTCTGGTTTTTCTAAATATCTTTTTTTCTGGCTAATAGGTTCATCAATGGATAGTCAATGAGAAATTACAGGTTAGAAAGTAAATGAACAACCACTGTGACCAATCTGTTTCAACACTACATTGCAGACATATAAAATTTCTGATAATAAAGTTAGTGTATAGCATGTAGGCATCTATTGTTTTTCTCATAAAAATCAAACAGTCAAGAAGATCGTCAAAACAGGACTGTGTTTTCTGATCAAAGATACATAGAGCAACACAGATATCTAAAAGAATATGAATATTTTCGTAATTCCACTATTTGTTAAAGCTGGCTAGAGATTGCAGTGCCCCTCTTTTTATAAAAAAAAGAAACTAGAACTGGGTCCTCCAGGAGGGGCATTTCCTTATATAGTGAAAGTAACATCTATTCTATCTATCTATCCCGTAGTCTGGCAACCATGGGGACATCCTCTGAAGACTTGACAACCAGTTCCCTCCATTCCTCTCTGTGTCCTGCCTTTCTCAGGATTTGTTGAGTTCTAGGCCTGTCCATTCGCTGATGTTGTCCCCCATCTACAGACTACTTTATTCCACAGCAACTATAATGGCATTTAGACGGGCTCCAAAATTTATAAATAAAAACCTTCTAGAAACTTCTCAAGAACACCCCACTCCACTCCCCCCCCCCCCCCCCCCCCGCCCCATCCTGGCCCCCCACCCCTAGATTACTGATACAAACAACTGTTTTTAAAATCCATCATTTTTCTGAAAAAGAAT
Source organism: Stramonita haemastoma (assembly GCA_030674155.1). Classification (NCBI taxonomy): domain Eukaryota; kingdom Metazoa; phylum Mollusca; class Gastropoda; order Neogastropoda; family Muricidae; genus Stramonita; species Stramonita haemastoma. Next base: position 50,749,196 of record CM060322.1, on the reverse strand, counting down.
GCATCTACGATGTCAGCAGATCAATAAGGAGAACGTTATTTTAACTCCCCTTCCCATCCATTTTCATTTGATTAAACTCCTCCACATCTGCAGACAAAACATGGGAAATCAAAACCAATGACGGTATTACCATCAGTATTTCTCAGAGACACAGGCACACCACACAACAACTCAGAAATATGCTACAATCCTTGCAACAGTGGAAAATTTATTCCATATCAGCAGCTGCTGCCCTCTTTCCTCTGTTCTGCCAGAAACAACAAATCAATGCCTGGAAGAGAAAAGCTGCGCACCAGAACTGTCCTCCATGCATAGATAGTGACAGACGAAATCATTAAACAGAACTGTAAAACGTAAGCGCACCCAGAACATGGCTTTTTCTGCAAGAATGATATCAACGTTTTTCCTATTACGAACCCAGCTTTGTTTCCTCTCCGGCCAAACATTTTGACAGAAAACATCGGCACACTGGTGATTTATTTACATTTCTCATCTTATAAGGGGAAAAAAAAGGTCATGGTCAAGGAAAATCAGTAGACAAACAAAAAAAAGGGGGACGAGATGTAATGGGCCATAAAATGGGCTGTGTAAGATGATGGTCGAAAGGAGAGGCTGGGTGTCATTGTGTGCTTGTGATTGCAGGCTACAGCTGTGATAACCATTACCACTGCTGCTGTAGCTCCTGTTGACAGATGTACACGTTAGTGGCCAGGCAAGGTGGTGAGTGAAAAGGGTGACATTTCTCATCCCACAGGCCTGGCTGGTGTTAGGGTTGTAGGGAAAATGTTATCGGAAAACATGATACTATAGCAGCAACAGTTGTAGTAGCAGCAGCAAAGAGAGAGAGAGAGAGAGAGAGAGAGAGAGAGAGGAGAGAGAGAGAGAGAGAGAAGAGAGAGAGAGGAGAGAGAGAGAGAGAGAGAGAGAGAGAGAGAGAGAGAGAGAGAGAGAGAGAGAGATGCCATGTATTAAAGATTTTGTGACATCGGTGCAGCCAAGTTGGATCATTTCCAAAACTCACTCTATCTAAACGTTTCTGATCCGGGAATGTTCCTTATATTATTGTTTCATTTGACTGTTCCTGATAGGTAATGGGACATCCAGTGTTATATTTGTTTACAATCTAAACAAGACCTACATTGATGCTACATGCAAACGTTTTCTTTGCTAGCCTGTGCTGGTTTATCTTCACACTTGCTGACATTATATGAGGTCACCAACACTTTCCTACTGTTATATATCCAAGATCACCGAAGTTGGAATGCAGCGACCTGTACGGTAGGGGAAAACGGTTGCATATGCGTAAATCTAACCAATGGTGAACCTCGGAGGTTCTAGCTGAGAAACGGGAAAAAAAATTCAAAGAATTGCTGCACCGCAAACTCATGAATTCCTTGCAGCTTCTGCATCTGTATCAGCTTAACACTGTCAACGGCTGTTCTTCTCTCCTTTTTTCCCCCTTGCACTGCAAGAATGAGATACCAGGTCTTGAAAGCTGTGAGGAGAACGGCTACAGCCTGGAACTTTCCATACCCACGTCTTGACAGATGGAAAGCCTGAAGTGGAGGAGTGCTAATGAAACCATCAGTACAGTGAGAGACCTTGCTCTGTTAGGAGGAGGAAGAAGACAAAAAAACAATGGCCTGTAGGCTTTCCTCTATCTCCTGCATCAATTTATCACCTCACCAAAAGACGAAACGGTGGTATTTAGACGGAAGATGTCCATACATGGTGATTTATTGAGCCTCTTTTGCCTAACAGGGAGAAGGGTTATGGCTAGGGAAAAAGGAGTAGACAAAGAGAGGGTAAGAGATAAAAGGGAACGTAACATCTGCTGTTATGGGGGTTTAACTTGTCTGTTTGTATGTCAGCAGAACCTTAGCTTCTGTCAAAAAGATGAGCAATTTGTATTGTGAACTGTTTCTGTCTGTCTCTGTCTGTCTGTATGTATATATCAATATACATATACATATATATAATTATATTGATATATATGTGTGTGTAGATAGATAGATAGATAGATAGATAGATAGATAGATAGATAGATAGATAGATAGATAGATAGATAGATAGATAGATAGATATATAGATAGATAGACAGACAGATAAAGTTGTCTTGATAAAAACCTAGAATTCTACTGGGCATATATACGTACACACAAACACACACACACACACACTCACACACACACACGCGCATATATGCATATATATATATATATATATATATATAT
>CM060322.1:50686962-50744462 GCA_030674155.1 Stramonita haemastoma | reverse complement strand
AGGGGGATGTAACAGGAGGCATAAAATTTGCTGTGAGGGAGAGAGAGAGCTGATAGTTGAAGCTAGCTGACAGTTGAACGGCTTGTGCACTCACAACATCACTACTAGAACTCTCCTAGTCATTGCTCTTTTACCTCCTGGTTGAGAGACCACAGCTCTCTTAATGACCAGGAAAGCGTGGTGGGGGCAAAGCATTGTTTTCTTTCGTCAAAACATGACGTTAGGGTGTTAGGATGTACATACATCATAGACAAAAATGGTTTAATGATAGGGTTGGAGAGAGGTGTGGGAGAGGTGTGAGGTGGTGTTTACTCAATTTTGATGGCATTGCATCCAGTTTTGTGATTTTTTTGTATGTGAATAAGTTTGTTGAACTGCTATTTTCATTGCAGTGCATCCAGTGTTGTGGCTTTTTTTATTGTGGAGGAATTTGTTGAACTGAATTGCTGTGTGTAAATCTGTGCGGGAGTAGTTGGGTGCAAAATGAGTTGATGTATACTTCTCTTAACATACAGTAAAGGTGATGATATAAAGTAACACAAAGAGAGAAAAGTAAAATAACAGAAGAGTTAAATCAAATAAAATGGATCAAGATTAAACTAAACTGAAAGTACACTATAAAAATGATGGACCCTAATCAAAACTTGAGCTAGTCAGACCCTAGTCATAATGCACACAAATTAAAACAAAAAAGGGATCTAAGTGATGATTTTGCATCGAGGACTATGATTGAAAGAAGTTGGCGGCTTTTTCATTTCTTATATTGTGGTACAGATGGACATTGAAGAGCATGTATTAAAAAGTTTGTTTTTTTCCTATTTTATCATGACACCACCATCACCACACATCCTCGACATCCCCCTCTACAGTATAAAAATGAACAAAATTTTTCATATATACTAACACAGTCATAAAGTGAGTTAAGATCAATTGATCATTCTGCTGAAGGAGGCTGTTTTACAATTGAATTAAGCAAAGTTTGTCTCTCCCCCTTCCCTCTCTTGATGCAAGGACTCTGCATCTACCTCATGATCTCAAACAGTAAAACCACCATCAATACTTAAAAAAATCTATGCAGCAGAAAACTCTTTGATGTTCCTGCAACAGTAGACAATGGCCCATAGCAGCTGCTGCTGTCTTCCTATGCATTCCAAGAAATGGCACTGACTTAGGCCTATGAATTCCCTGGGGAGCAGAGGGCCGCAACAACATCCGTCCAACAGACTCGGTTCTGGGAGATCCTCTCCAGCTCGGCCCACGTCATTCCGGCTGCCTTCACCTCTGCTACGATGCCTCTGCGCCAGGTCTGTTTTGGTCGACCCACTTTCCGCTTCCCTTGTGGATTCCAGTCAAGGGCCTGCCTGGTGACGTGAAATGGCATATCACGTCTCAAAGCTCTGAGAATCGCTCAGCCTAGACATCTGTATTTAAAGACTGTGACAGCCGTTAAAATGACGAAGTAAAATGTTCCTGAGGCCTTGTAAACATTAACACAATAAAACATTCCTTCTCTGCAAAGTTGATGCGTAAAATCACACATCATAAACTTTTATTACCTGAACATGCAGTGGAACGAAGCATGTCCACAGAGGACACTCTATCTCGTTTATTGTCTTCACATGGAAGCGGGTTATAGCCCTAGACAGGAACAGACATACAGACGGTCAGAGATGCGAAGGCTTACAGAATCCTCAATGGAGATGGGCAGTGTCAAAACGCGGACGCGATGTGCTGTAATCGACTTCCCAGCTGTCATAACCATAACCGTTGGGTATCTGACAAGAGATGTGCAGAATTGAACGGCACTTTCCCGTGGGAATGCCGGCGTGGCCAGATATTATATTCCCCCACACCTGGAAATTCTGTGCTAAAATTTCCCTCATGTCTATCCCTCTCTTTGTTTCTGCCTTGTTCCTTTTCTTCCTGTTCCCTCCTTCGTGTTTATTTTTCGCCTTCGTGGTCCATTCTGCTTTTTTGTTTGAAAACGACTTAAAATATAACAAATTTCTCCTATGCCAAAGTCGGATACGCTAGGCCTGGCTTATCAGGCGTTTAACATCAGTGTAACGCATTTTTGATGATACGAAAAACAGCAATAGTTGCTGTCGGGGCGTTCAACGACGATGAGGACGACAATAACAACGACGACGACGACGGACCTAATCAAGGAACATCCTTCAAGAAAGTTAATCACTTTCTATGTCACTTTTCTGCATACTTTAAATTTCCTGATGAAAATGATACTTTTATCTGCATAATCTTTGTAAATTTTCAAATAATTTTCACAAATTTACTATTTTTGTTAAGTGCCACATTCAGCCTATGGTAGAAAATTTAAAAAAAAAGTTTGCACAATCTCACTGACACACACATCCATCCTTTCTATTCTAACGAATATAGAGGCAGCATCAGCATCAGCATCATCACCATCACAGCTCTCTGCAGTACCCTAGGTCTGGCAGTTTGGAAGGAAAACAGTTATTTAGACACCCAGTGAGGAACCAGCAGGCCTCTGCAGACTTCACCAACACACCCAAGAGGCAAAGAAAACCTACCCGGGTGGGGGCCATGGGGTGGATGGGTACATTCCGTTTTATCTTCTGGGTTCCCAGCAGAAAAGGTTTTTTTTGCTTTCTGGAGTTGGTTGGTAAGGTGAGGGGGGAAGAGAGAGTGGGAAGGGGAGAGAGAGAGGGGAGGGGAGAGAGAGAGGGGAGGGGAGAGAGAGGGGGGAGGAGGGGGGAGGGGAGAGGGGAGAGGGGAGAGAGAGAGAGAGAGAGAGAGAGAGAGAGAGAGAGAGGAGAGAGAGAGAGGAGAGAGAGAGAGAAGAGAGAGAGAGGAGAGAGAGAGAGAGAGAGAGAGAGTTTTGCAGTGTTTTTTGTTTTTTGTTTTTTATTGATTTATGGATTGTTGTAATAATGTTGTAATTAAATACCATGTAGGAAGTTGTTTTTGTTCCTAGATAGATGGGTTGAAAAAAAAACCCAAATACAGTGCTTATTTAATTTACCACCTGAAAATGATAATTTGACTTTGGCTTGACCTTGACCTTGACTTTGACAAGTGTGGGACAAAGAGGTTGTTGTTGTTGTTGTTGTTGCTGTTGTTGTTGTTGTTGTTGTTGTTGTTGAGCTTGTGTTTACGTCTCAACGGAGATTTCCGATTTAGGGACTGTAGACAAAGTGTGAACGGGACGGGATAGCTCAGTGGTCAGAGCACTCGCTTTCCCCTAGTTACAGTCAAGCAGCTTTGAGAATGCATGAAGTCATTAGGACCAGCAAAGACGAGGGCAGATGGAGAAGAAGGATGATGTCATTATCATCGTGTCCAGCAGATAACGCCAAAATTAGTGATGCCGGCTTGCCGACACGTGAGGTAGCTTGAAGTAACTCATAAACATGTCACAGCTGCGACAACTGTGTAAGGTTAATGTTTGTATCCCATGCTCTGTATACTGCACTAACAAAAGTGGTACAATACTAAGTCTTCCTGCACGGTGCGAGGACAATTGCTACACATCCGAACTGCGAAGTCCTTTGGATGAAACTATAAACCAAGGTCCCTTGTACGAACGCACGCAGAACATCTTGCGCATACGTTAAAACCTGTCCCGCATTTTCGAAGATTAGGCCATTGTGTGCCGGTGGGAATGGATGATAACATTTACAAAACTGCATAGCATACACACAGGGGCTGGATGTAAAAAAAACAAAACAAAAAAACCCCAAATGAGTGCTTATTCCATTATCATCGAAAAAAAAAAAAAAAAAAAAAGACTGTTCGCATACAGCGAGCAATATATGAAGACAAGAAGAATGTTTTTAGTACCCTGTAAACATTAGCACACGAATAAGTTGCTATACTGGACAAAATAACAACACGAGCGTAGGTCCTACCACAAGTTTTTATTGTCTCAGCAAAACATGTACACTTAGCTGTCCACACACTTTTGATTTATTTCCGCTTCTTGCCAAACACAGAAACAAGTTATGGCGAAGGAAAAAGGAAAGATATACAAAAAGATAAGACATGGAAAGGGTCATAAAATCTGCTTTGGGGCCGGCGAGTGTCCAGACACTCGTGATGTGTACTAATCGGTCTACCAGCTGTCATAACCAAATATATCAACCCAGGATGAGAGATCTACACAGTTGAAGAACACCGAAAAGCGATCCATAAAAAGTATGAGTACTCTCACTGCAGCCATGAAATCAGGAAATACGCAGGTTTGCTGTTTTTGGGAGTATGAAAAAAATGTAGAAAGAGACAGAGTTCCATGGTAGAAAGCCTGTTGGAAGCATTTTTATAGTTCTCCCATTCAGGAAAGCATTGGGGTAAGGTAAAGCGAGGTAAGATTTTTTATTTCGTGGATAATAGACAAGCACTGGCGTGGGGTTTTTTCCTCTTTACATTTAGTTCCTGAGTGGTGGTCTAGCTACTAGTCTGTCTCTTAAATCCATCAACTAAAGTCTTGTATGAAGGTAGCATTCAGAAGAGAAAAGCTAGGAAAAAAACAGGCTGGGTATCTCTGAAAAATATAAAAGAAAGTAATTTAAGTATTGAACTACAGTCGAAAGTACACTTGATGCAGGGCTGCTACCTTGTACTTACCAGAAAACAGACGGCGTTTTTCACAGAGAAAAACCTACCGTGATTTTGAAATGCAGAAAGATTCATTGTCTTCCAGTCATAGAAGAATATTTCGTCATGCCACATACTGAAAAAGTCTGTCCCGAGCCTAAGGCTCATCAGGCCGGTGCTTATCCCGGTTTCTGTGGCGTTAAGCGACTGAGAGTCATAGACTTCCCCCTGGATAGGACGCCAGTCTATCGCAGGGTTAACCCCCAACACAAGGTTGGTACCCCTTTTACACCTGGGTGGGGTGAGAAAATAGCCGTAAAGTGCCTTTTCCAAGGGCACAACGCCATAGTCGAAAGCTGGGATCGAACCCGCAACCTTTAGATTACGAGTCCAACGCCCTACTAGACTTCAGCGGCGGCTCATGCCACATACCAAATGGTATATTTATACAACAATAAATTATCAATTATACACTTGCAACTGTTGCAGGGCTTTTTATTTTTTCAGAATACATGACAATTTAAAGGAATACCGGGAAGGCAACACACACACACACACACACACACCACACACACACACACACACACACACACGCACACGCATACACACACACACACACATACACACACAAAACACATGCATATAACTATTCAGGTATACATGCAGACGCACGCTCATATAATATTTATGACAATAACTGTATCAATTTTAAAGTAGAAAATGTGTCTCCAAAAATGAGCAAGGATACGTTAATAATGCGTTAGTAACTGAATTGATCTTCATTGACCTTATCAATCATGTAAAAACCTACGAACCAGAAGATCAAAGAGACTTTCAGAGGCAGAGACATTTTTTTTTTACCGCAGATTTGAAAAAAAAAACCCATACATATAAAGATTTTTCATTGCAGAAAAAGACTGTTCAATTCAAACATATCAACCATTGTTTAATCTACCCTCATGAATGAATTTGATCCTATACTCTGTACCATTGAAGCATAACTGATTTCCTCGGCTAGGGCTCCAAGGTTAACAATAGGTCAGATTTTGTGTATGCCACAGTTTTGCCCACATTAATTTTAATGTCACTGTATTCTGGCTTCGGGGATAGATACAGTTTCTATTCAGAATACAAGTTTTGTTTGCACATTCTTTAATCATACAAAGCCAAATTACTGCCATGTGTCTGCAGTGCCCCACAAGCCACAATTTGGAAAGAAAACAGTTATTGAGACACCTGGCGAAAGACACAGCCAGAGGCCCAGCAAGAGACCCAGAACAAGACCCAGCAAGATACCAAACATGAAACCCAGCCAGACTGCAGACTTTACCAACACACCCCAGAGGCAAAGAAAATCTGCCCTAGTGGGTGCCTTGAGGGGGATGAGTGCATTCTTTATAATTCTTTAGTTTCCATGACTAAGCTTTTGATTCTGCAGGTGGTTGGTTTCAAATAAATTATGACTATTTGTTGTTTGTATGGCATCTGGTCGTACAAACACACACATAGACATATACACACACACAAACACAACACACACACACATATACACAAACATACACACACACACACACACACACACACACACACACACACATATATATATATATATATATATATATATATATATATATATATATATATATATATACACATATATATACATATACACACACACACACACACACACACACACACACACACACACACACACACACACACACACACACACACACACACACACACACACACACACACACACACACACACAATCAACATTCGCATATTTCATGCGAATTTGCAAGCTTTCGAAACAAATCTCTGCGTTTTTAAAAAAACAAATCAAACCAGCTCAACAAACTTTCTTCATTTTTATTTCACTATTTCCTTATTTGTATTTATTCTCTTTATATCGAGGATAATGGAATAAACATTCATGTGCTTTTTTTTCACATCCAGTCCCCGTGTGTATGCAGTTTTGTAAATCTTGTCATCTGCTCCCACCAGCATATAATGGCCTACTCTTACGAAAAGCATGCTGCAGTTGTGTTGCACATTTCCCATCCCTACTACGCCCTTCACCCCCACCCCCACCCCCCCCACCCCCCAGCAGTGAACCATCTGGGGGCCATGACAGGGGTCTGATGGTTCCAGTCTCCACAGGCTACCACCTCCCTCTCTCTTTGAACTCTCCCCCTTCTTTGTGGGCATCTCCCCCCCCCCCCCCCCCCCCCCCCCCCCCCCCCCCACCTTATCTTTTGAAGACCCCAGGTTCTTTCTTTTTCTTGGTGCTTCATTGTTTGTGTGCCAAAAACAACTGCGAGTGCTCTTTGTTTTGAAGTTGATCTTTGTGAGCGAAGATGCTCTTTTGCTATGAGGGAAAGGAGGAAGTGGATGTCTTGTTAAGAGCTTATGGTGAAGGAAACTATCTCTGTATATTCCGTTTTTGTAAATGAAGAGAAAATATACAATTAGTAAAAACCGGAAGGTTATTTGTTTTTTTCCCCTACATCTGAATATTATGCACGTTTTGGAATCTTCCAAAGGGTTCACAGGATCTGGGAATAAAAAAAATGCACGTTTCAAGTTTGAGTTTCTGCTTCAAGTTAATGACACCCTTTGGTACTTATTCCACGTTTGAATGTATAAGGGATAGCACACACTTCACGGTAAAAGTGAGATCTTTATGTAGTGTATCTGCTCCGACTGGGACACTCTTTACAGTAACAAAGCAGATAATACTCACCAAGGTTGGCAGAAAACAACCTTAAAATTTAATTTTTCAGATCTTTGTCTAATTAAGGCAGCAAAAGGCAGCTTTTGTAAGCATTTTAAAAGTGCATTGTTTTTTTTTTAATCTTTATTAATGATGGGACTTGAAATAAACGATAGAATCAATTGGCTTAAAGTAGGATAAAAATGCAAACGTTAAACACTGCACATTATCCCACTTATACCACTTTGAACTATCATGCTTATAAATACTTTTCTCCTTTTCTTTTTCTTCTTCTGTTGTTACTCGGCGAGAGTTCCAAAGTTCACCAATGATGAAATTTTTGCATATGTGACTGTCCTCCCTTCCCAATGAGGTAGCCGAATTCCGTCTTCAGGAATGGTGTCTAAACACGACACCTTTGTGCATGCATTTGTGGAACTTTGTTATCCGTTAATAAGTGGCACAAAAGAAGAAGAAGAATTGCAAAGAAGAAGAAGAATTGCAAAGAAGAGGAATTGCAAAGAAGAAGAAGACGACGACGACTACGACTACGACTACGACGACGACGACGACGACGACGACGACGACGACGACGACGAAGAAGAAGAAGAAGAAGAAGAAGAAGAAGAGAAGAAGAAGAAGAAGAAGAAGTAGAAGAAGAATTGCAAAGAAGAAGACTTGCAAAGAAGAAGAAGAATTGCAAAGAAGAAGAATTGCAAAAAAGAAGAAGAAGAAGATGAAGAAGAAAGAAGAAGAAAAAGAAGAAGAAGGACTGCGAAAAAGAAGAAGAATTGCAAAGAAGAACACTAAAAAAAAGAAGAAGAAAAAAAGAAGAAGAATTGCAAGAAAAAAGAACTGCAAAGAAGAAGAAGAAGAAGAAATCCTAACTACAACCTGATTTCTCCTTTAATCTACAACTCTTTCACACCCAGTCTAAAAGGGCAAAAAAAAAAAAAAAAACAGACAAAAACCATCCTCAACCTTAACTGTCAACAAAACCAGAACTTTTCCCCCTTTTTTCCCCACACAGAAGAGCGTCTTAGCGCACAAAGAACAACTTCCAAACAGCCTGGCACTTTCCGTTGTTTTGGCAAACAAACAATGGCGTGCCAGCAAAGGGAGAGAACCCAGGGATCTTCAGAAGAAAAACGTGAGGAGGTGTCAGCAAGGGAGGTAAGGAGATCAAAGAGAGAGAGAAGGGAGGTAACCTGTGGAGACTGGAACCATCGGACCCCTGTCTCGACCCTCAAATAGAAACTGCTGGAGAGGGGAATGATTTTTGGATGGGGAAAAAAAAGTGTGTGTGGCACAGGGAAGAAAAAAAGTAGGGAGTTTACTAGTGTGCTGATGTGGGCTGCTTTCAACAGAGATTCAATTTTTTTTATTTCCAGATGGTACATGTGTGTGTGTGTGTGTGTGTGTGTGTGTGTGTGTGTGTGTGTGTGTGTGTGTGTGTGTGTGTGTGTGTGTTAAGTTGTGTGTGTGTGTGTGTGTGTGTGTGTGTGTGTGTGTGTTAAGTTGTGTGTTCAGTTGTGTGTGTGCGTGTGTGTATGTGTGTGTGTGTGTGTGTGCGCGCGCGCGCGTGCGTGCGTGCGTGCGTGTGAGTGTGCGTGTGTGTATATGTGTGTGTTAAGTGTGTGTGTGTGCGTATGCATGCGCGAGGGTATATGTGTACGCACATGCTTATGTTTCAGTTGAAGGTAAGTGTGTGCTTTTAGGCACAGGCGGTGCACAATGTCTTTTTTTTGCATCTAACCAGCAGCAGAATTCAATGCTTTACTTCAGGACCTCAACATCAAGCTTAAGCGGAATGTCAGCATCCACCTGATGATGGCTCCCAGAAGAAGAGTAGAGGATTTTGCCTGTGTGTGTGTGTTGTTGCAGAGACTTGAAAGGTCTTCTTTTCTGATTAGCTTAACTGTTTTCCTTCCTGAACGGTAAACGACTGGGCAAGAGCGATATGGCTAATCAAGGGCGTCAAGAACGAGTATTTTGCTAACTGCATCTCATAAAAAGATCATATAACTAACGAGGAAATAAAACCAGAATTGTAAACGCCACCGGGCCATATGAAGAACTTCTGACTTAAGTGAAAAACAAAACCGCAAACTGGTGGTATGGGTACGTCACACGAACTGGCCAAGACTGTCCTACAGGGAAGAGAACAAGGATGGGGAGACGAACAGGCAGAGGAAACAATGGGAAGACAACATCAGAGAGTGGACTGGCCTTGAGTGGAACGACTTCCTACGGAAAGCAGAAAATCGTAAGGAGTGGAGGAAGTTGGTTGCAAAAGTATGTCCCTTAAAGAAGCTGAGGTTTCTGATGCCTCGTTCCCCAACGACCACATAGGTTATGGGACACCTTTACTTTTTACCTTTTATAATCTTTGCCACGCAAAGGGCCAGTTTCAAAAGTTTTGGAGGTGGTTTTGTTGTTGTTGTTGTTTGTGTTTGCTTATGTTGTAGAGTACTGAAAATGATTAAACAATGAGCTAGAGCTTCTTATTTCATTGTTTTCAAACTCTACCCTTCCAAACTTTTGTCACTAGTCCATAGGTTTTTTTTTTGTTTGTTAGGAGAAATACTTGAATTTATTTTGTAATCTAAAGATTTTTTTTTTTAATCGCACTAAACAGACTTGTACAACATCATAAACGAATAATAATCAAACTGAATGCAATGACATCATCAATGCATATTAGACCTTATTGCCTTTACAGTGACACAATGCTACAACTTCAGCCATTCCCTGCACAGTTCCTCGTGGCATACGTTTTGAACTCTGCCCCGCATGACTGTGCTGAGATAGACAACGTTTCCCCCACCAGCTGGCTTCATCCTCCTCCCTGTAGATCTTTCATCCCAAGCTCAAGTGGTAATAGTTATGACAGCTGTATCGACCATCACAGTACACAAGGAGAGCTGTTTTGACACCAACATTCCCCCCCCTCCCACAGCAAATTTTACGCCCCGTTACATCTCTCTCTCTCTCTCTCTCTCTCTCTCTCTCTCTCTCTCTCTCTCTCTCTCTCTCTCTCTCTCTCTGTTTGTCTACTCCTTTTCCTTGAGCCATAAGCCGCTTCCCTTGAAGGACAAGCAAATGAAAATAAATCACCGTGTGTGGATATACTCAGCCTAAATATTTTGCTCAGGTGATAAAAGTTTGGGATAGCAAAAGGCGTTTGCTAGCTTACCAGGCGAGTCGTGCTTTATTGTGCTAGCGTCTACAGGCTCTCATTGTCACTCCGTGTTGCCCCTTTGTCTGTCATTACCTGTCTGGGGGGAATTCTGGGTCGTGGGTAATTTTTCTTACAGCTTTCAAGACGTGATCTGCCGCTATTGCTTTACAAGCGTAGAGAAAGAGAATAGCAGCTGTCCGGGTAAATAAAGCTTCCTGATGGTGCAGGAACAGTACAGACAGGAGTCTAGGGGGTGGTTTCCTGTGGAGCAGGGATTCTTCCAGGAGGATGGTATTGTATTGTTGTTGGTGTAGGTGAAAGTTGTGGAAAATGTTGAGACTTTGATTCAGGATGAAAAGAGAACTTGTTGAAAGTGTGTGGACATGTTTGCTGCTTATCAGTTTCAGATGGGGCTGCAACTCTTCTTCTTCTTCTTCTTCTTCTTCTTCTTCTTCTTCTTCTTCTTCTTCTTCTTCTTCTTCAGTGCATGCATATAAAACTTCAAATTTTACTTTTTGTCAGTTATCTTGCTTATAGCATTTCTGGTCGTTCGTGTTGTCTTATCTCCTACATTTAGGACAACATCAGAGACAAACAACGTAAAAAAAAACAACCGCACAAAAAAGCAACAAAACCCCTCAAACAACGCCCCAAACCCAAAAAAAGCTAAACAAAACAAAAGAAACCCAAACAAACAAAGAAACAAATAAATTGCTCCTAAAAACAGAAGAAAACAGATACTACCAAAATTGCAACATAAAACCCTGATAGCACTTTGTATGGTTTTCAATAGGAAGCAAAACAGACCGAAGCTAGAGAACAATGGGAGGATGGTTTCTATTCAGGCAGGTGCTTCTATCTGCCCCTGACACAAGCAGAAACCATTCCGCTATACCTTTAGCTGAACATTCCTTTTAATACCTCTGGAAAATTCTATAACTATCACAGAGCACAGACATTTCACATTGCAGATCGATCTCCTCTGGGGAATGTATATATATATATACAATGCGTCACAACTTGAAAATCTCTGGACTTGTCGATAAGAAACATGAAGACACATTCATATTACAGGAAGATTGAAAACAAAAACTGACAAAGAGTTAATGGCTATACCTTTAGCTGAACATTCCTTTGCAATACCTCTGGAAAACTCTATAATTATCACAGAGCACAGACATTTCACATTGCAAATCGATCTCCTCTGGGGAATGTATATATATACAATGCGTCACAACTTGAAAATCTCTGGACTTGTGGATAAGAAACATGAAGACACATTTATATTACAGGAAGATTGAAAACAAAAACTGACAAAGAGTTAATGGCAAGGTTAAAGCCAATCACGGAATGTTTTCAATATTTTAAATCCTTGCGTCAACAAGTTTGCATGAAGTCTGCAAAAACAAAACCAAGAACAATCACAGAATACGTTTTCAATATTTTAAATCCTTGCGTCAACAAGTTTGCATGAAGTCTGCAAAAACAAAACCAAGAACAATCACAGAATACGTTTTAAATATTTTTAAATCCGTGCATCAGCAAGTTTGCAAGAAGTCTGCAAAAACAAAACCAAGAACTCAAAGGAAAGAAACAAGATATGACCTGACAGGGAAATGCAACCAGCATTACCGACCTCCTGTAGGTATTTTACTGTTCATCATAGGTCATATCACAGCGCAAGCTGACTCATCACGCTTTCCCTAAACCCTGAATGAATGAGCCTGTGCACGATGTGTGGACCTGTGACTCCAGCTCCTTGCAACAGCTGAAGACTACAGTGTCCATCTCCAGTGATTCTGTTGTAAAACACACTCCAGGTGAAAATCCACCTCCTCCTGTGCAGCCTGCGAGTGAATTGTCTTTAATTATTCTATGAAGAGCAGTTGGAAAACTGCAGGCACATAATTGATAGGGATCATAACCTGGGGGAAAAAGAACAAGCTATGATTGACAGTTGTGTAAGCATCAAGAAAAGTTATCGATTTCATCATAGGGATTCTTCTCCATCTTCTTTTCTTTCCCCCTTTTTCTTTAGATTTTTATGCACGCGTGTACGTGTATGTACATGGTCGAGGAAGCCAGCGCGCTTGAATACGGGTAGCCACACTGTACTGCTCACAGTACGTGCACAGATGCGTGTGTACATGCTCACATGCCTGCGTGTACTTATACATGCGCAAGTGCACGTGTGCATGAACGCGCGCACACACTCACACACACATACACACACACACACACACACACAAACCCACACACACCCACACACGCACGCACACACGCATGCACGCGTGCCCATGCATGGTTCACACTATACTTCACACTCATAATGAAAGGTATAACATAAAGGATGGTATATAGATATGTTTAGTACTTTTTCTAGATCAAAGCAATCAAACAATTAAAAATAAAACAAAGTAAAGAATTAAAAAAAATACTGCCTTTAGCTTCAGGAAAAGAGGTGTATACATTTGGGTATTTTTTAAGTTTAAAGGTTGTCACATCGTAACTTTTGTAAATCTCAGATTAAAACTTTGCCACTATATACAGACTAAAGTGGCCATAATGAATGTTTCATCAGTTTCAAAAGGAGAAACAATCTCATACATTAGAAAAAGGCATCTCTTGTTGTTTCAATGAAAAGACACATTGAACATAAAATGCAGATATAATTATTATGGTTCATATTATCTCTAGAAAGGTCACGGGAATAGATACATTGTTCTTAAGCTTATTTATCTAGTGTGGACTGCTAATTTTGAAGCTTGTGTAGTGTTTGGATACAGTCGATAGTTTATGTAGTTAGATATCATCATCTTCTCAATTCTTCCTGAACACATCAGAACTGATATATATGGACAAAACTAAAGCTTCTACTTTATTTTTATCACAAAAAACCGTTTCACTTTCACAGACAACACAAACGTATTGTTTTTGTGACAAAAAGACTTTTATTTTGTAACACAAGTGCTATCGCATGTACCAATGTTACCCTTGACTCTTAAGTCCCACAGCTTTGCTGCCTGTGCCCACAATGGTCCAGAAGGTCTGCCTGTAGCGAGACCCCATGGTGTAGTAGATGACGATGTTGAAGGTGGCGTTGATGTAGGAAAAGATGTCCATCAGGGAATTGAACAACCTGGTCAGGTTTTGCTGCTTTCTTCCCACACTCAGCTCTGGTAAGAACAGCCAGACAATTCTGTGGAATATAGAAATAATCACTGCAATTACCTTGATTCACCCGACTATTATCTGTTGTCCTTCAGCTTTTTCTATAGGGATGGAGCTTACAATCTGTCTTGCTCTGTCTCTCGCACGGCATTCATACACATCATTCAGTTTTATTTGCTCATAGCCCACAATATTATCACATCTTGTTACAGTTTTTTTCCAGAACATTTGTGTTTTTGACATTCATGCTTATATGCCAACAGAATAAGGGGAAGGAAAGCAGACTCAAAGAACTGATAGAAACTTGGTAAAACGTTATCACTTCCTTGAAGACTCCCGAGTTTTTCATGGAAAGGATTCGAGAATAGCATTTTCTTTTACAAAATCTATATAGCATTAGAGTTCAGATTGCCATCAATAACAGTACCAAAGTATTTATATACAAGTACATGCTCGACCATTACACCATCAATGTGAAGATTTGGCACAGGCTCTAGGTTTTTGCTGGAATCAATTTAACATCTCTTTAGTCTTTTAAGTGTTTAAGGCAAGACAGTTCCAGGACAAGGAGGAAAACTCCTCGACTTATTTAGAATACATTACATGGGATTTAGAAAAATCTTCAAGAGAAGAATCATAAAAATGTTTCATTACTGGCGTAAGAACGGAGCCAGTGAAGTGATTGGTGTAGATGGTGAAGAGGGGGGGAGGGGGGGGGGGGGGGGGCAGAGCAATGCCTTGGGGAGAACCACTGGAAGTTAATTTTTCAATAACCATTGCACTTTTTTATATAAGATTAACTGTGTTCCATCCATCAAAAAAGTTCTTTATCCAGAGAATGAATCGAAGACAGACATTCATGGAAAGTAGTTTGAGTGCTAAGAGAGGGAGCTGAATGGTATAAAAAGCGGATGAGAAATCGATGAAAAGCATGCGAACAAAAAACGTCAGGATTGTCGAAGTGGGAGTAGGCATTGTGTAACAAAGTCATTGTAGCATCATTTGTGCTTCTGCTGGCATTGTATGCTAATTGAAGAGGATCCAAGTATGAGACAGTGGAGAAAAGAATCTTATTCAGAAAAAAAAAATTCAAAGCATTTTATTACTATTGGGATGAGACCTACAGGTCTGTAATAATTTACAGATTTGAGGTGATTATCTGTTGGAACAGGACAAAGAGTGGATTTTTATCCAGATGCTTGGTACATGGAAAGCTTTTAAAAACAAAAACATGACACAACTATGCATTACAAGATTTTTAAAAGCAGGCCACAACCGCCATCAGCACACACAGCCTTCCTCAATTACAATGTTTTAAGCTCTGATTTATCAAACAGAATCCCAATTTGTAGAACCAACGATACAGTCTTCATCATCTGGATCATTATCAAAGATACGATCCAGGTTATGCAGGTTAAAAAGGAACGCATTAAAGCTTTTGTTTCTTTTCCTACAAGTACTCTTTACATGATTGTAAGCCTTTTATTTTTATATAATCACTTCCAACACGTTTTTGTACATGAGCAACTAAAATGGAAACCTGGAAAGTGTCATTGTGTCTAACCAGTCACAATGGTAAAGCATACAGCACTTACCTTCTCAAAGCTGCAGGGAACATGCAAATGATGAAGAAGATGGAGTTGTAGACCAACATGACAGTCACTCCTGACTCCTGTGCCGATTCACTGCTGACAGAAGATGTACTGGCACGCCACGCTGCTGCCTTACGGAGTTTGACTACAGTTACCACTGTTGCCAATACAGTTACTGTAATAATCACTGCAGGGAGGCCCACACCAAATACGTACGCACTCAGAAAGTATATAAGTCCTTGATTGTCAAGAAAAAACTGACTGGGAGAAGGAATCCAGGTGACAGAATCGGTCACAGGGTTATAGGCACACACTGCACGGTATGCTGTCACATCTAGAAAGTACAGACCAAGCAGCACGACGCTGATGACGACGATGATGATGGTGGTGGTGGAAGTAGAGAAAATGGTCTGGGAGCGAAGAGGCCACAGGACACAGAAACATCTTTCACTGGCGATGATGGCAGAGATGACTTGAGACACCCAGGGAAGTCCAAAGAAGCCCAGTAAGTTATAATTAATCATGAACAGCTTTACAGGGCTAAATCTGAAACAAATAATGGAGATATACTGCACATTGTAGTAGTTAAGGATAGTTTATCTTCTTGCTTTTGATTTGCCTGCAATGCTCAATAAATATGCATCTTTACGACTGTTACTTCTTGCTTAAACTATAACTCTTCTTTGAACTCTTGTGTTCATTATCTGATTCTACTCGACTGAAAAAACCGAAGCTTTCTTAGTTCAAGATATCTAAATCAGTTCGAAATAACTAGCCTTAAAAACGTAGGTGTATTTGTTACATAGGGAAATGTTAAAAACTTGGAAGGGACATCTTGTAGTTCTTTTTTTAATGTGTTACATGGAAGGCAAATTGGAGGGATTTAATATAAAAAAGGTATGATGAACAAGCAGCTGATGTTGAAGTCATAGTCAACTGAGTGAAATGCATTTACCAATAATCCATTAATGTTTCCACAAAGTAATCTGTAAAAAATGTGCCTTTGCTATTCCATTAAAACATTGTTTGTTTGGATACAGTGGTGCATTACTTAATGTCACAGGCTGCCAAGAAAGAGGGGAGGGATGACAGGAATGTATTTAATCAGGTCAGCAGTATGTTTTCTGGCTCCACCCACGTAATATATTACAATGTGCCATGGACTCATGGAAGGCTGAATCCACATTTTCTTATCTAGAGCAATGGTTCTCTTATAAAAAAAAATGATTTTGAAAAATTTACACCGATAAACTGATCACCTTTTTCTGTCAGAACTGATTGATCCAAGACAAGGGCCATGGGAAGAAAAGAAACTTTAAGTACCTCCTCGAACAATCAGGCAGTAACTATTGTTGTCTGTCATACGAGCGAAAATGCGTTACACTGCCATTAAGTGCCTGAGAAGTTACTCCCAGCGCATCTGACTTCAGCATGGAAGACAATTGCTATCTTTTAAGTCTGACTGGAGAAAAAAGTAGGAATATTCACCAAGAGAGCAGAAACTCCATAAAAAGGTAGTGACAGGAAGAAAGGAAGAAGACAGAAACAAAGAGAGGGCTGGGAAAAAGGGAATTCCTGGCACATATTTTTTGAGAAGGTGGGGATGCTATTTGATTTGAAATGCTCCCGGCATCCCCACCAGGATAACCTTAAGTACAATGTATTATACCTTCTAAAATCTGTCTACATAGCAACTTCATGATCCTGATTAAGACTGATCATCGTGTAATACAGGAAAATGGGCTCTGCATCAAAGGTCTCTTTTTGCCCAGATCTCAGTGTGACCACAGTTTCCATTTTCCTTCTGCCTCTGTTGTGTTGGGGAGATTGGAAAGCCTTCAGTCTTAGGATTCAGAGAGAACTGTTACTGGAGGAGCAGACTGTCCGTAGCCAACAACAATACAAATCTAATATGTAGTCTTTGTGATAACAGTTTCACTAATAAGAATAATTATGAGCATCAACAGGTTTAACAACATTAAAAGAGAAGGTTACTGACTTAACATATATATTGATAAAAAAAAAAATTGTAACCGAGGAGAGCAAAATTAATGCAGGTAACCTGTAACAACTTTTTCAATCATTTAAGAAGCGATTCATAAAAAAAAATTCAAGAAAAGGAAAAGAAGGTTTTTCATTGATGGGATTTTGGGGTAAAGATCACACCTTTGGCATGAGGTGACACACTCCTGAATGAGCCCTCATCAGAGGTCCCAGTGGTGTTTGTAGCCTCACCCTTGGTGATACCTTACACCAAAATGCTTTTTCATAATTTTGAATTGTCAATCGCAATTAATGTTCTTGTGGCCTATTAAATTTTCAGTCGAAGAATGATGGTTTACATATTTTACATATTACATAAAATGTATATTTATTTATTTTGTATGTTATTTACACATTCCCTTATAGCGAGGATAATGGAATAAGCACTTATGTGCTTTTTACATCCAGTCCCTGTGTGTTTTTGTAAATTTTGTCATCCGTTGTCACCAGCACACAGTGGCCTCCTTTTCCGGAAAGCGGAACAGGTTTTAACGTGTGCGTGTTAAATATATATAATGATATTATATATTTTTTTTTAATAAACATTATATATATATATATATGTATATATATATATATATATATATATATATATATATATATATATATATATATATATATATATATATATACATATATACTAACAGACACATATATAATCAACCAATACAATTAAGAGGAGCCAGATGAGCATCTGTGGATCCCTACCTTTTGGTCACAAGTACGTTTGTCAGTAATTTTGAAAACAAGTGTTCTGGAATCAATTTATGAGAAATCTCAAATAGTGATGGTAATGTAAGGGAATGCTCTCGCTGGTGGTAGTATTTTGTTTCGATGCTTCATAGGCGAGGAACAACACACAGAGATTCATCAACTAAAGCAACAGCAGGAGAAGAGTGATGCCACAAAACAACGTCAGAGAGGTAAAAGGTCATTACAGAATTTTTACCCAAACTGACATTTGATTTAGTGACCCCCTTTCCTTAAGAAAGCACAGATGTCTTACGTGTCAATTTTTTTTTAAACACAGACTGTATCTTCTCATGTGTGCTCAAAGCTATGGAGTGGCCCAAAGCGTTTTAATGTTGGGGAATTGGGTACGTCCTAGAATATTCTTTCATTATTGATCATTAATGAATCTGTTTGTGGAATCAGCAGAAGATTTAGGCAATAATGATTCTGTCTGTGTGTCTGTCTGTGTGTCTGTCTGTCTCTGTCTGTCTGTCTGCCTGTCTCTCTCTCTCTCTCTCTCTCTCTCTCTCTCTCTCTCTCTCTCTCTCTCTCTCTCTCTCTCTCTCTCTTCTATATATATATATATATATATATATATATATATATACGTTATGCATATGTTTACAACGTTGCTTTAAAACACATCTATGTTAAACTTCACTTCAGGTTCCAAAAACAGGAAATTTTTGCTCCTGCTTTGAAGCTTTATAACGTTGTCAACCTGGTGAAGCTTCAGCGTAATAGCTAAAAAAATTGCTGTTGTAATCAAACAATGAAGTTAAACAGACTAATCGTTTTAATCCAATTCTATTCTTTTACTACAACTGTGCCAGTGTGTGCTAAGAGAGAGAGAGAGAGAGAGAGAGAGAGAGAGGAGAGAGAGAGAGAGAGAGAGAGAGAGAGAGAGAGAGAGAGAGAGAGATGTGTGTGTGTGTGTGTGTGTGTGTGTGTGTGTGTGTGTGTGTGTGTGTGTGTGTGTGTGTGTGTGTGTGTTCCTGGCCTAGAATACCGTTTGGTTTTACAATTCTTTGTGATCTAGCTTGTATTCTAAAAATTATTGACCCAGCAGCTTTAGTTTCATATTTTCAAACATCTTTGCTGAGATTAACAACGTATATATTTACTTGAAAAAAAAAGCCCAAATGGATGAATGAATCAAGATTGACCGTTAGGAGGAGGAAAATATTTTTATCTGTCAATGATTTTGTGGGTTATTTACCTTCCCTGCAAAGAAAACTGTGAGGCCATCTGCATAAAGGCGTGTTCTGCGTTGAAGATCATGTTGAAGAGCAGAGTGAGGAAGTCCACAAGAGACAAGGAGAAGAGACAGACGTTGATCCGTTCCTTCAGCCCTTGTTTGTAGAACACCGCCATGTTGATGACGTTGGCAGGCGCACCAATCAGAAACAAGAGAGGCAGGAGGACTGCATACTTCACTTTATGGACCGTGGCCTCCACCTCAGCACTGACCAGGCTCTCATTGTTTTTCCCAGGCGTGCCATCTTTAATATTCAGCACTATACATGATGAGGATTTGTTATTCAGAGTGTTTATGATGATGTGGTCTGTGATATTGTATTCCGTTGTCAATGTCCAGTTAGTGAATACCGTGGTCATTTTTACCTATTTCGCTGAAAAAATGTTTCTCTCAGTTTTAGATGCTTTGCTCTAGTATTGCAGGTTCTGCTGTTTTCAGGAGTGGCTAGTATCTTTCAGAATGCTGGGGTAAATATTTATTATATTGTATAAGCTTGATGCTGTCTTTTTTACCCAACAGTTCACATTGTAAAAGGATATCTTTAGATTCTAGAAAAAGTTCCATTTTTTGTGTGAAATAGAGACAGCCATTGTGTACAAATACAACACCAGGCACTTTTTTCTCTTTGGATTGCAACACATAGCAAAACTGTACAAACTACGAAGATAGAAATGATACTTTGATATTGAGTATATTTTTTTAAATCTTAAGTGAGGACTACATTTTCACAATTAAATAGAGACAGACCTGAAATTGAAATCTACTTTACCTAATTGACTTAACGCGACATATATACATAGATTCTATATATGTATATGGAATCTGTGCTATAGGCGGTCTTTCTTTTATATTAGCCTGCAGGTGGGATCTGGACGTTAGCACTTTGAGTAAAAGTTACGTCAGATTTCCACATGCAGCAAGTATGCACAGCTGTAATATCATTTTCCCTGAAGATTTCTTTGGGCACAAAATACTTCATAGACACTACGCCATCTTTGCCAAGATTTGAACTTCGTAGCCAGCAGCTGAGACACACTACTTGGCATACTGGCATCCTGAGTTCGAATTCTATTAGACGCAACTTTCTTTTACGGGGGAAGAGAAAAAAATCAGTTGGCTCCCATCTATAATGGGTTTGCTTTACTTTAGACTCCGTAGACAGACTATGAAAACACAGTTGATCACTATATATTTGATTGTTGCTAAACCTGCAGACAACTGCAGCGCTGGTTTACGAAGGGATACTTGATGATGGGAATCATAGACTGCAATCTTGTCAATAATCGAACGAAAAGTATTTGAATGCAAAAAGAACAAGATGATTATGTATGTTAAACATAGCATACAGAATATCCCGTTAGCTTTCAGTGAACGGGAAAAAAAGAACAACGAAAAAAGACACACAAAAATCAGCTCGGGAGACTTTCCCAAGGCAGCAGATAATGTTGATAATAAAAGTTAAAACAGTAGCTACATAGATTTCTCAGCAGATGAGGGATATAGCAAACATAGAACAGTTCGCACATGAGGATAATATTTTCTAACAAAAGCTGAAAGCTGAGCCTAAAGCTGAAAAGTTTGCCAGTGCCAAAGCCGGTCTTACAACTTTTGCCTAAAACTGAAGTAGCCTATACTCTTTATTGATTGGTTTATTCATGTATTTATTTATTTATTTATCTATTTTGTCTGCTGGAGCTTCAAGGTTCACCAATAGTAAGAACCTGCGTATGTGATCATTTTGGCCCACCATGACGCATCCGACATCAGAGATGTATGTAGGAGGCATATTCATGTTTCCGTATTCCTCCAAACGCTGACATGAATTACAGGATCTTTAACGTGTATGGCTGATCTGCATAATTATGTAGATACACGAAGGGAATTAAAGTACTAGTAAGTCTCCACTTGAAATTGACCTTGGAGATCGATAAATCCCCATTCTTAAATCACCACACACCGCCGTGATGCTATCGGACAACTTTATGGACCCATGGGATTGAAGTCGAATGGTCGTAACCACTACGCTATAATGTCGGTCAGCCTCTACTGTAAAACTGAACAGACGCTAGGTGCCAAGTCCTGTCTTCTTAAAAAAATTCCGTGTCCCATACAGCAGTTCCTAAGTCGGTGTGTCCTATATAATGTTGATAATAAACAAACAAATAAAGGAACTGGAGTCATTAGTCACTCTATGAAGCTGGAAGGAGGGAATGGAGATGGTAGGAAAACAGAAAATCCTGTGTTTGTAGATGGAATACTAATGACTCGTTTCTTCGTGAGTGGGTCAATAAAAAAGCACGGTTTTACCAAGCAGGTAACAAGGTATTCCACCGTAAATAGCCCTGTAGTGGAAGTTTTATAATGATAAATTAAACAAACTGACTTCAGAAAGAAAAAAACTAGATCTACAAAAAACCTCTAAACAATTGGTTAATTGTTTTAGAATTCAAGGTAAGAGAAAAATATATGATATAAAAAAGGAATAAATTAAAATTAAAACAAAGCGAACACCAAGTACACAAATTGCAAAAAAAAAAAATAATAAACAGAAAAAAATACAGCTGAGCTATGCTACACACACACACGTACGCACGCACGCACGCACACACACACACACACAGAAACAAACAAACAAAAAAACACAAACATAAAACACACACACACGCACGCACACACGCACATACGCACGCACGCACAAAAGCGGGAGAAAGTGCTCAGCATCATTGTCTCTCTGCTTTTGTAGCTGTATATTTTAATTGGTATCCCATCTTTCTGTCTCTGTATTAGTTTCTGTTTGCCTGGCTTTGCCTCTCCGGTTCCTGTCATTATGTTTATGTCTCCGTCTTAACGTGCGCAGACGCGCACCTCTGCATGTGTGCTTGTGCGTGTGCTTGTGCGTGTGCGTGTGCCTGTGTGTGTGTGTGCGTGTGTGTGCGTGCGCGAGTGTGTGCGTGTGTGCGCGTGTGCCTGTGTGTTTTTACCTGTTTCTCTATTTTTCTCTGTCTCTCTTAGTGGTTTTCTGCCTGTCTGCATGTATGTATGTTTGTCTCAATGTATGTGTGTTCGTGTGTCTGTCTACCCGCTCCTCTCTCTCTCTCTCTCTCTCTCTCTCTCTCTCTCTTCTCTCTCTCTCTCTCTCTCTCTCTCTCTCTCTCTCTCTCTCTCTCTCTCCAAGTGTTCACGTGTGTGGTTGTTGACACAGTAACACACAGATCCATGCACGCATGCACGGATCCACATACATACCTACAAACACACACACTCACACACACACACACACACACATACACACACAAACACACACACATGCACTCACACATACACACACAAACACATACACACGCGCGCGCGTGAACACACAACATACACACAAACATACACACAAATGTACTCACACATGTGTTACAACACAAAGACAGACTTCAACATTCACATGTAGACTTGCACGCATGCACAAGCACATGCTTATCGTGTGCAAGCACACACACATATACAAGACACACAGACACACAGACACACAGACACACACACACACACACACACACACACACACACACACACACAAACACACACACAAACACAAAGACACACACACACAAAGTGCACTTGCGCTTGCACAAGAAAACTCCATAATAATTCATAAATACTATTTTTGTATTCCCTCTCAAACACAGAAGAGAGAGAGAGAGAGAGAGAGAGAGAGAGAGAGAGAGGAGAGAGAGAGAGAGAGAGAGACAGACAGACAGACAGACAGACAGACAGACAGACAGACAGAGAAGACTGAACGCGTCATTAAAGCTATACAGCTCATAGAGCAACACATCTTTTGCAAAACAAGTTAGACTCATATCACCGCACGAAAACTATCGTCATACTTTATCATATTTTCCTTGACAAAAGTAATGAATTGGACCATTCACCTGCGATAACAGTCATTAAACCATTTTGTGCCACAATCTCTCTGTTCTGATGATGCGCAGCTCTTCCAGATAAAAACAAAATTCAGACTGTGGGGGATGCCTAGGATGCCTAAGGCCAAGGCCTACTATATCTCCCTATTGTTGTGAGTTGCACGAATCTTTTTTTTTGTAGACTAGAAAGTCTGAAGCATTTCTCTTCTACTGTTTACGTGTTGTCTGGCTTTTTACGTACCAATGCAACATACAGTTTAGCTCTAATATCACAACATTTTAATTTTTCTTTTTCATGTACGCTCATTGGTTTTAAAAATAATATTCCGCTTGTTTTTCTTCCAGATGCTTTACCCAGATGATGAAAGGTTGTGTGATAGGAAAAGTATGCTTATCTTTTTAGCTGAGAATGAATGAATCATTTATTTACCGTCTTTTCTCATCATGGGATTTAAGACGATTTTTAGCAGAGTAATGCTTTACGTGGCTAACGTCTACAGGGTCTCATTAACACTCCATGTTGCTGTTTTTGTCTGTCACTACGTGTTTGTGATGTGTTCTGGGTTGTTGCGATTTTTCCGACAGCTTTCAAGATATGATATGCTGTTTGTTGTAGCGCAGGCAAACAGCAGTTTATTTATTTATTTATTCTTTTATATAGAAGATAATGGAATAAGAACTCATGTGCTTTTTTTTTACATCCAGTCCCCATGTGTAGGCAGTTTTGTAAATTTTGTCATCTGTTCCCACCGGCACACAATGGCCTACTCTTCTGAAAAGGGGAACAGGATTTAACATGTACGCAAGATATTCTGCGTGCGTTCTCATACGTGGCCTCGATTTATTGTCTCATCTAAAGGATTTTTGGGGAAAGTAGAGTCAGCTCTGATGTTAACTCCAGGAGGAAAATCCCCTTGAACGGGATTCGAACCCGGGTCGTCAGATTGCGAGCGCAATGTTCTAACCACTAGCAGGTGCTAGGGTCAGCGTGGGGAAGGGAACTGTTTTAGAAAAGATGGCAATGCTGTGTTGCCTTTAAACGTCGTCGGCAAATGAAAGGATTTAAAAGGCAGGATGAAGAGAGAGTCTAGTTAAAATCACGTATGTGTGTTTGACGGCAAGTAGCTTTAATTGTGGGGACAATCATTTTCATTAGATTACATGGAAGAAATGTTGAGGTCTTAGTCCGCGAGAACGTTCATCTCAATTGTATATTTGATTATTGTTGTTCTGTTTAGTTTATCTTAAGTATGTAATTCCAGCCAATACAACAGGAACCAGGATTGCCTTGGTAACTATGCTTTAGCTGGAAACCAAATTTATCAAAACAAAAACACACAAAAAAGAACTTTGTGGTTAATGGATTTCTTTTATAAAAAAAAAACAGGAAGTAATTTTTCCCAGAAACAAAAGATGCCATTTATTTCACGAAAGAAGTAAAGTTATAGGCAATTTCAATACTATCCTCGATTTTTCAGTCTAGCAGTCTTGCTGCCTTGCCCACAATGGTCCAGAAGGTCTGCCTGTAGCGAGACCCATGGGTAGTAGATGACGATGTTGAAGGTGGCGTTGATGTAGGAGAAGATGTCCATCAGAGAGTTGAACATGAGGGCCATGTTGTGCTGCTTCTTCCCCACACTCATGTCTGGCAAGAACAGCCATATTATCCTGTAGAAGATAAGATTTATCAGCACACTTCTTGTGATTCAGTCAATGAATCTTCTTCCTTTGCTAAAGCAAACTTTCTGTATGAGTGTGGAGCAGTCATATTGTCAGAGTCATCATCTGGTGCTTTTAATTTGGTTTTCAGCTCAGGGAAAGCATTTTTTTTTATAGGAGAGAAACTTTTTATTCCATTGAATTTTTATCAAACACTTTAATCAGTAATGTCTTTGGACTTCTGTCTAGTGTTGTCATTTTAGTAGCATGCATTTTCAATGATGGATTTTTCACAACTTGCCCATAAATACCTCATTGTAAATTTCATCTAGAAAATCAAAATTTAATGCCTTTCTGCCGTGGGCATTATATATATATATATTATATATTGAGAAGAACTTTGTAGTGACCAGTTAGTCCCTTGTACTGAATTTTTTATGACTCGGGTAAATATGTACATAGAAATAGGGTGAACATATTGACTGCGACATTAATAGATCATTAAATTAAAAAAACATCTCTATTAAGGTTACATAAGCAATTCTTGAGACATTTGAAATGAAATTATTTTGGGTTATAGCTGAAAACTTTCATAGTCTTCAAAAGGCTTTCTTACTGATACCATGGAATCAATCACTAGAAAAAATAATGACAAAGAAATAGATCATTTTAGAAGTTTTGTGTTCTGTATCAATTTCTAAAATGCTTCCCTGCATATACAGTTTCCATAATCATTCGTGGCATGGTTTTGTGTAGTTGTGATAAGCATCAGCCAAGGACTGGTTATCTAACCAGTACCAATGGTATACCATAAATGACTTACCTTCTCAAAGCTGCAGGGAACATGCAGATGATAAAGAAAATGGAGTTGTAGACCAACATGATAGTCAGTCCTGACTCCTGTGCTGACTCACTGCTAACAGAAGATGTACTGGCACGCCACGCTGCTGCCTGGTGCAGTTTGACCACAGTCACCACTGTTGCCAGTACAGTCACTGTGATGATCAGTCCAGGGAGGATCACACCGAACACGTAGGCACTCAGAAAGTATATGAGTCCTTGATTGTCAAGAAAAAACTGACTGGAAGAAAGAACCCAGGTGTCAGAATCGGTCACAGGGTTATAAGCACACGTTACACGGTATGCTGTCACATCTAGAAAGTATAAAATCAGCAGGACGATGGTGGTGACGACTATGATGATGGTGGTGGTGGTGGCAGACAGAAAGTCTGAGAGCGAAGAGGCCACAGGACACAGAAACATCTTTCACTGGCGATGATGGCAGAGATGATTTGAGACACCCAGGGAAGTGCATAGAAGCCCAGCAAGTTATAGTTGATCATGAAGCGCACGACAGAACCGTATCTGTAAATGTCACATCAATTTGAGAGACACAAAGTAATAAAGAAAGACATCCTATGAAATGTAAGAGCTAATGTCATTTCTTAATTTTGTCTGATTCATGTTCTGTAATCAAGTATTCATACTTTGGGACTTCGCTCATTGAAATAATCTTTCATTTCCGTGTCTTCGTAGTATGATGACATCTAAAATGTTTGGTCATTTTAAGATATTGGAGATTTTGTTCCCTTTCTTTCTTGAAGAATGAATGCCTTATTCTGCCCTGACCAAATTCTGTTATGTTAGCATGAGGTGCCTGCACACTTCCACTCTGTGTATGTAAGAGCCATATCAGAACGGTATACAGATTACTGCATAAGGAAATAAAGAACAAAGCACCTGGTGGAGATCTGACTTTTTATTTTACCTTGCACCCTTTAGTGTTAGTGACAAAGAAACATGTTTGTGGTATTGGCAGTATGCATTCACAACAGGCTGTAGCCAGGAAATCTACTTTTGGCTCATTAAGGAGACTCACTCTATTGGGCCGCATTGACTTTACAATTGCGATTTGAAGAGTGTTCCTGAAATTACTTGCACAGCACTGCAGGCGCACGTGTCTGTATCCATAAATCCCAGTCAACGCCCAGTATATTATGTGAGAAAGCCTAGAGTACAGCCCTGTCAAGTAATCTGAAAGCTGGTACACTTCCATACCACCATCATTACATTATCTTCATCATCAATGGCCAACATTAAATATAAAAAGTCTCTGATTCAATGGTTCTATCGTGGTTGCTCTGGTCTCATGATGGTCCCAGTTTCAGTTTCTCATACATATCTTTGCCTATGATGCATTGGCATCTCAGACTTCTGGCTTGAAGAGTCATCTCAAAAGGTCTTTGGAAGGATGCTGTGGTGGTGACCACCCTGTGTGGATGTCTTACTCAGTTTTACTCGGCGAATAGCTGTTTCACGCTCTTGTCAAAGGCATGGTTAATGGTATCCTACGTTTTGGCTCAGAATAGGCTACCTCTGAACACCACCAAAATGACCAATCAGCAGTGCAGGACTATTCTAGTTTGTGGCCTGTGGTAGCCTAAAATTGATGAGTTTTACCAAGGACTACTGGTTCTGAGAATACAATGTGATAAAAAACACAAGGTGTGGCTGAGGTAAAAGAGATCAAAATGAGTACAGGTGAAGAGTAGGTAGGAACATTTCAGAAGATGAGACAGCGAAAAACACACCCAATCCCCAAACAAAGAAATGATCAAAATATATGAATGATCTTCTTTTTTATCATATAGTATATGAACATGTGTACGACGAGAAGCTCACAGATCAGGAAAGAGTCTATGCTTAAAATCATCCTCAGACACAGCTTCTACTCAAAGAGCATTCAGAAAAGATTGCACGCTGAGCTGAGGAGCAAATTGAGCAGGAGACAGTCTGCAAAGAGGAGAGAGACCCACCAGGTTCAGCCAGACACCACCATGCTAGAAATACAAATACACCAGGAAACCAGACGTACTGCTGGGAGGAAAAGGGGAGGAACCAGTGCTCTGCATAAGAAGGGTAAATTACCTGGAGTGGATGATGTGCCTACTGAATAACTTAAAACACGGTGGGGATGATACAATAAATATACTAACAGCTCTGTCAAAAAATCTTGAACATCAAGATTGAGCCTAAAGAGTGGATGCAGTTGCTCGAAATCCAAACTCCTAAGAAAAGTAATCCAATACAGTGCCAGAACTACTAAAAAAAATCAACCTCATAGACTATCCAAGCAAATAATGCTCAGAATCATTTTGAATGGACTAAAAAAACAAAACAAGACCAAACACAAGTTCACTTCACCAGATTTTTAGCTGCAGGCTTATTATCAAAAAACATCAGCACCAAAAAAGGTCTGTTTCACAATTTCATTGACTTCAGGAAAGCGTTTGATAGAGTGTTATATAATGATTTGTAGCAAATCCTCAGAACTTTCAACATTGAGGAAGGATTGGTGCAGATCATTCTGGCATTCTATAACAACGCTAACAGCGCATTCCTTGTGAACAGCCAGATCGGAGATTTCTTTCGAACATCTGTAGGAGTCAGTAAAGGCTGCATACTCCAGTCTGCTTTTTTCCAAACTTTTAATTGAGGACAA
Organism: Stramonita haemastoma; assembly: GCA_030674155.1. Lineage (NCBI taxonomy): Eukaryota > Metazoa > Mollusca > Gastropoda > Neogastropoda > Muricidae > Stramonita > Stramonita haemastoma. The sequence continues at coordinate 50,716,119 of CM060322.1, read as the reverse complement.
AGGCATGATCACTGTATTTTTTGTGGCAGATCCATTTCCAGTGTAAGGTTTGCTAATGACATTGATCTCCTAGGACGCAGTGATAACGGGCTCCAAGAATTAACAATCTCTCGCATGGCAATTTAGTTTTCAGTTTTAAGAAAATATATTGACAAAATTAATAAGCCTGGAAAACCTTTAGGAACATACTGGGGTTAATGCAAAATTTGTTAACTATTGATGTAAGCACAGCGCAAAGACCTACTTTAATATGTTGTTATGTTTAGAAATGTTATGATGAGATTACATTCAAACATGACAAGTTTCTAGCATAAAAACCAGCACTGTCCACTGCAGGACAACAATAAATTCTCTGAAGTCAGAGTATGGCTACGTATTTGGCTAGGTGCTTGAAAAGCACATGAATGCTTATTCCATTATCCCTGATATGAATACATACATACATACATACATACATACATACATACATACATACATACATACATACATACATACATACATACATACATACATACATACATTCAGGAATGAATGAATGAATGAATAGATAATAAATGAAAACATCTGTAAACACAAACTTCTGATCATTTTAGACTAGGATTTCCCATGCGTGATGAGAAATGAAAGAGGGCAATGTCTTGGTGACCCATAGTATGTCAAGTAATGGAACGCCCAACGACAACAAAATTCCTTTACTTGCCTCTACTGGAGGTCTACTTAGTGCTCTCATAGCGCTTTACAGAAAAAAACACACCTGGTTTTGGAAAGTTTGCATGAAGCCTCATAAACATTCCTATAGTTTGGTGAGTGCCTTCGCCACTCTCCAAGATCTACTTGGCCACAAGAATTTAAGAGACATTGTCTTCCTCAGCTTCTTGGTATCCCATACACAGATAACATCACTAGCGAGGAAGTAAAAACCATAACAGAAAACACCATTGGGCCATGTGAAGAGCTCCTGACTTCAGTGAAAAAATGCAAACAGAAGTTGTACTAGCACATCACATGAACATCTGGACTGGCCAAGACTGTCCTACAAGGAACAGTACAAGAAGGGAGACAAAAAGGCAGACAGAAAAAACACCGGGAAGACAACATCAGAGAGTGGATTGTCCATGAATGGAACAAATTGATGTGGAAATCTGAAAACTGCAAGAAGTGAAGGAAGTTGGTTGCAAAAGTCAGTGATGCCCTAACGGTCTACTAAACAAAGGTTAGATGACGTGAGGTGAAGTCCTCATGAAGCAGTTTTCTTATGGTTTTAGCTGAGGCCTGTTTACCTTGTAGTGACTGAGACGCTACATTTTTTGACAGAATTATACCGTAGTGCAGCAGTATGCAGATACACAATAGAGTAAGCCCATATGGCGACTCAGACAAACCATATTCTTGGGATCTCTGCTCCCTCTATAATGAGGCTGGATCACAGTATTCCCGTATGGACTGATCGGTCGTTACCTTTTCCTACAGGTAATCCACTATATGGTAAACAACCATCTACTAACCCTTCCCTCTGTATCTCCCACTGTTGGGTTACAGAATCATACAAATGTATACAGTACAGGTGTGCTGGGAAAGAGGGTTCTCTCCCTTAACGTAGGGTTAGTGTTAACCAATAAACCAGAGCAAACGCTGGTCAACAGCAAGTGTTACACTAGCAAGTATACCAGCCTCAGGACCAAGTAATGCCTAAAGAAGTCTGCCTAAAGCAAGCCAGTGGAACTAACCCCCAGCATCTTTAACTGTCTCCACCCACATGGCTGCTGCAAAGTGGGAAGCATCCACACACTGACAAACTAGAATATTGAACCAGGTAGGGACTGATCTTGAGGTAGACAGAACATAGGACACTAAGTGTTCTCCGGTGTCCACACCTGTGCGTGTTACCTATCAGTGGACTTAAGTCCAAGGAAAAGGAGTTCAGGTGGTGGAGTTGCCACCCATCACAGCCTCGGTCCTCCTGGCAACTGACCCTAGAGGTGTGTGTCAAAGGGCAAGCCGTTCAGAGATGAACCAGACAGTCAGGGAAGCTGTAGCTAGCAGGAAGCACAGGAAGGACTGGGCACTGGGTGAGGGCAGGAGACAGCCACATAAAGTGGGAGGTATGTTACAAGCCCACAATCCAGAACCGCATCCTGGGATTAATCTCCTTTTGTTTTCCTGGTGTCTGTATCTCTCGGGACCGGTTGACGCTGAAATATATTATGACAGTAAGCGTAGAGGACAACCCTGTGAAGCAGTCTCAAAGCAGGTGCACTCCCACAGCAGCAGCATTATATCATCCTCGTCACCATTGACCATCATACAATAATAATGATGAGGGGTTATCTTCTGCCCCTAGAAGGAGGACACATTTTTTATTGTGGAATGATCTTTCGCTACAATGGACCACCATGGAAAAAGAACAATCTACTGTGTATTGTTTTGTAGCTAACACTTTTAGTTTCATAACATATAAAGCCCCCCTTTTTTAACGCTGTTGAGAGTGTTTGGGGTAGTTGTGGCATGGTTTGACTGATGTCCACTTCCTCGTTATCACCTGTATGACTTATAAGTTCCTTCTTGCTAAGTCAGTACCAGTACAACAAAGAAACTGGTCTTATTGTAACTGGGAAGCAGTTACCGTTTCCATTTGGACGTTGGGAAACCATGGTGATCTATTTTTGTATTATTTCATTTATTTATTTCATACCACTTTATGTCACAGCAGATTTCTCCGCGTGAAATTCGGGCTGCTCTCCCTGGTGATAGCACGTCGCCACAAGTGCAGCACCACCACTTTTTTTTCCCTTTTTCCTGCCTGCAACTATATTTGTGTCCTTATCAGAGTGGCTTTTTTCTGCATAATTTTGCCAGGGACAACCCTCTTGTTGCCATGGGTTCTTTTGCATGCGCTAAATAATGATGAGTAATACACGGGACCACGGTTTATCGATTTTCGAAAGGCTAGTACCCAGATCACCACTCATGGTGTAATATATGGGGGAAATGTTTTGGGCCCAAACGGGATTTGAACCACTGCACGACACAGACTTTTCGCTTTCTAGACAGGCGTGTTACCTCTACACCACCAATCCAAAAAATAATGTTATACAGTCCTGAGTCTTCAGTGAAAGGTTGGATGCCACATGACATGGGCAGGGCTTTGACACTATGAATGTGCATTGCAGGAATCATCAATAGTGACCATGATAAAAGTCTCTTTAGAAGGAAAAAAAAAACATATGAGTTGAACGTTTAGAGCTGAGTTTTTGGGTCAATTCTTTGCTGTAAAGGACTTCTCGTGCATAATCCTTCATCATAAGTGCATTTAGCCTCTGTATGGTTACACGTGTGTTGGGAGAAGGGACACCGAATATTAAAAAGGAATCGACTGGCTTAAATGAAAATGAGTAAAGCCAGGCTTTAAAAAAATCGGTTAGAAATACTTGCACCTAAGAAGAGTTTTGTGGCCCCTATAGTTGACCCCAACACTTACGTCCTTTTTTTCTGATGAAGGGACTATGTATTCTGACGATAGTCATACTCTCAGGTACATTACCAGGGCAACCAAAATCATCATCATGCTCATTATCATCACCATAATAGTACAAATACGTATGATTATTTGTATAGTATTGCCTATTGGGGTCTACACTTACATCCTTACTCTAGTCAGCATTATGCAAGCCCATTCCTGTCCTTGGTCAGTTTATAACATACAAATGCTGAATGGCACACAAACACACACAAGGCATGCATGCACATGTGTGTGCCCGCACACACACATACACATGGGTGTACACACACTTGCCCACCCAGCTTTTGTGTGTGCGTGTGTGTGTGTGTGTGTGCGTGCGTGCGTGCGTGTGTGTGTGTGTGTGTGTGTGTGTGTGTGTGTGTGTGTGTGTGTGTGTGTGTGTGTGTGTGTGTTGTGGTGTGTGTGTGTTTCAGTCATGGATTATCCTACCATTACAGATTTATCTGTTACCTAGTTTTTAGGCAAATCTCTCCTCTCTCTCTCTCTCTCTCTCTCTCTCTCTCTCTCTCTCTCTCTCTCTCTCTCTCTCTGTATGTATAATATATATTATATATATATATATATATATATATATATATATATATATATATATATATATATACTTCAGTTTTTGCTTTCTATATCTGAACTTTTCCTCACTTTATGGAACAAAAATGTCCTTCCTTATTTTTTAAAAATGACAAATAACTGAATCTCATTGTCGGTAAAATTTGAAAATGCCATTCATATCTGTAAACATTTTAATCAGTTATTGCCTTACCTGAAAAACAATATTGGAATTTACCTTTCCTTGAGAGTAAATTGTGCAGCCATCTGCAGGTAGGCTTGTTCTCCATTGAAGATTATGTTGAAGAGGAGAGACAGAAAATCCATCAGAGACAAGGAGAAGAGACAGACGTTGATCCGTTCCTTCAGCCCTTGTTTGTAGAACACCGCCATGTTGATGACGTTGGCAGGCGCACCAATCAGAAATAAGATAGGCAGGAGGACTGCGTACTTCAGTCGATGGACCATGTCCTCTGCTTCAGGACTGACCAGACTTTCATTGCTCTTCCAGGGAGCATCATCTTCGAAGTTTAGCACCACGCATAATGAAGATTTATTATTCAGAGCGTTTTTGAAAATGTTGGTTATATTGTGTCCACTTTTCAATGTAAAATTGCTGGATACAGTGTCCATTTTTACAGATTTTCTGTAAATTCTTTTTCTTAAGTTTTTGTTTTTTGTCTGTCCTCGTGTATGCTTTTCGAGTGGTGTGGATATTATCTTTCACATTGCTGTAGCCAGGGGTCGCAATAAGTACCTGCTGGTGTAGTCCATATTTACAAACTATCTTGCATTCGTAAACATATATATTATCAAATCTCTAAAACACTTCCAGTCTTTCCTGGGAACTAGAGACAAATACAAGAGAATGAAGTTTTTGTATGTTTAAAATGGAACACATAGTAATACAGTACAATTTTGACAAACAAAAAATGATTTTTTGATGGAAAAAAATAGAACACCACAAAAGAACAATAATCTACAATGGTACTAAAGCCCACAATGGCACACATGTGGAATCTGGGTAATCTTATCACTGTAACACAACATCTACAACAGAGAAAAAGAACAACCCATACAAAAAAGAAAATGCAATGCTTTGGCTTTGAAGTAATACACCCGTCCATCAAATTAGAGGTCTGTGTTGCGATCCATTTAGCAAGCAGATTTTTATTTTTATTTTCACCTGTAGGTGGGGATCTGGGCGTTAGTATTTTGGGTGCCATGTTACGGCAGATTTCCATATGTACAAGGCATGGAGTGCTTTAGTACATTTTCCTCGCGGAAGATGCGTTCGCGCACAGAATATTTTATATACGCTACACCGAATCTTCCGAGATATCCACATAGTAGCCAGTGGCTGTGATACCGTATTTGAGTACTGGATCCCTGGGTTCGAATTCTATCAAGACACACAATTTAGGGGGTAAGGAAGAGGCTCCAGTTGGCTCTTACCCAGTGTGTTTGGCATACACTCAGCTGAAATGCTGAGACCATAATGGTCTCTCATTACCCATTTTTAATAGATTTTATGTTGATAGTTTAGCTAAACGAATCAATAAAATTACAAGACTGTCCCAAAAAGAGTTATTTCATAACGGAAAGCATAGGCGACAGCTCTGTCAATAGTCTCAAAGCAAAGTGCACTTCCACAGCCGATTTGTGGTTATCCTCATCATCATACCTGTACCATCACAGGAGAACTCTTCCCTGATTCAGTGATCCCTGTTGCTCTCATATCATGGGACCTCAGTTGTAGCCCCTTGGGTAGCTGTATAAATGATTAGGTAAGTAATTCTATCAGCAGCCCTGATGACCATAATTGGGAACTGGAGTTTCAAGTGAGAAAGGTAAAAAAAAAATCAAACCACATTTACTCAGCAAAAGTGCACAGTAATGAGACACATTCTACTCTCTCTCATACTGAGATTCTGCTGTTCAAATGCTCTGTCTGCTCTATCTACCTCTCTTCTACTGTCAATCCAGAGAAACCAAGACTATTCAGTGACAGAAAGTGTGTACTTTCAATACCAAAAGTATACAAACCTTAGATCTGAGGCATCAAAAAAGGACAATTATACCAGGACGCCTAAGACGTTCCTCTGCTTAACAAATAAACAGTGAGGTTCTGGGTTTGATTGTCAGCCTTTGCCCTTTCTTCCCAGTTTGACGAGAAATTCGACCTGAATGTCTAAGTCTTTTGGATGAGACTACAAACCAAGGCCCCTCGTGTGCGAATGCACGAAGAACATCTTGCGCACACGTTAAAAGCCCGCTCTGTCTTTCGGAAGAATAAGCCATTTAGTTCCGGCAGAAACGATGAAAATTGAAAAAAAAAACCTGCATGCACATAGATGTTGTTTTTAGACACGATCCTCGAAGTCGGACTGCTGCTACAGAAATGGTGTGTGTGTGTGTGTGTGCAGGGGGGGTGGGGGGGGGGAGGGGGGCTGGAGACAGTCGCATACGCAAAATTCTCACTATCGGTGAATCTCAGAGCTTTTGCCGAGAAACGAAAAACTAAAACTCAATACATTGCAGATGTAAAACATGACAAACAACCAGCCTTCGGTATCAGTCTCCATCTAGGTAATAAAGGTAAAGGTAAAGGTGTCCCATCACCTTCTTCTTGTCTATTTTGTGCCTTCTTGGTCCCATTATCCTGCCTTTTTTCCAGAAAGACTTTAAAAAAAATAACAATTTTCTCCCTTGCAGAGGTCCGATGTCCATACAGGACTTTGCCAGGCACTTAAGCGGCAGTGCGACGCATTTTCGCTCATGGCAGACGAAGCTGCTGTCTGAGTGTTCGACAAAGGAGAAGAAAAATAACATACCATGTCGCAGTGTACTGTGTTTGATCATAATGTGTTGTATGACAGCGTAATGTAACGTATCATTGCAACGCGTCACATAATATACCAACGGGTTATGGTTGATATCATGTGTCGTTGTTTCTTGCAAGTAACTGTAATGTTATGTTTGTATTAAATTTTTATCACATTGTGTTGTCTTGAATTGTGTTGTATTGACTTGTATTGTTCTGTATTATAACGTATTGCATTCTATTTTTACAAGAAGGTGCACAATGGTCGACTACAGTTAATATCAGTGTTGACTCCACTCTTCCTAAAAGTCCTTCGGATGAGACTATAAACCGAGGCCCCGTGTGCAAACACATGCAGAACATCTTGCGCACATGTTAAATCCTGTTCCGCTTTTCCCAAGAGTAGGCCATTGTGTGCCGGTGGGAACACATGACAACATTTCAAAAACTGCATACACACGGGACTAGATGTAAAAAAACACCTGAGTGCTTATTCCATTATCCTCGATATAAAAAATGAATAAATACATTATAAAAAAACAACTCGCCAATGAGGATTGACCCCTGAATCTTACAGACATGAAGTCACAGGTTTGAATCTTTGCCACACCTGGTGTATTGGAAATGGTGATATCTAAAATCTCCTAGGCCAACTTACTAGCAGACTTGCTTCTATTTTCCTTCTTATTTGTATATACTTCAGTCCTTTAAGAAAAAAAACAACCTAGATAATTGTGCACGTTAAACATCGCATAGTTCATATCAAACGTTCCATGAACTGGAAAACAAAGCAGAAAAAAATATCAGAGAAACACCCGAGGTTTTGCCATTGCAACTGAGTGATACTGGTAGAAAAAATTTGCAAAAAAAAGTGTATATTTCAATAATGGCATCAGTAGCAACCACGGAATTATTGACACACGGTGATATTTGCACCCCCCCCCCCCCTTCTCGAAAACTGAAATCTACAAACTGAAAATATACTCAGTACCAAAATCTGTCTTTCAGAATTCCAGTTCTGTACAATACTGCTGCTGTTGTTGCAGTGTCTTATATATACAGTCTATGATAAACAAAGGAAAGGGTGGATATCATGAGTCACTCTATGACGTTGGGATAGGAAACTAGTGGTTGGGTGGGTGGGGTGGTGGGAGATAATAGGAAGACAGAACTGCCAGTGTTTGAGGTAAGAATACTAATGACTCTCCTTTCTTTGTCGATGGGTCAATAAAAAACAACAACTACGTTTTACCAAGCCCAAACGAGACATTCCACCGTAATTGCTCCTTTGTGACAGTTATATAATGGTGTACCTAACTAACGGCAAAAAGGAAAGATTAGACTCCACACAAAAAATATTAAAAAACTGAGCTTTTAGAATTTAAAAATAGAAAAAAACAACACGGGAATTGAAAGTATATAAAGACATCAATAAAATAAGAAAATATAAGCAAAACTAACGTGAAGTTAAATAAATAAACACCCCCCGCCCCCAAAACAATAAAGATTTTGTAAAAAACAAAAAGATACTGCTGTGCTATGACATACACACACACACCAACACACACACACACACACACACACACACACACACAACACACACACAACACGAACACAACACACAATAGGACAGTTGGCCGCGCGCACACGCAGACGAAAACACACACACAAATGCACGTACCCTAGCACGCATGCATGCATGCACGCGCGCGCGCACACACACACACACACACCACACACACACACACACACACACACACACACACACCCCCACACACACAAACACACACTCTCTCTCATTCTCTCTCTCTCTCTGTCTCTCTCTGTCTCTTTCTGTGTCTCTCTGTGTCTCTCTCTATTTGTCTGTTGTCTGTCTGTCTGTCTGTCTGTCTCTCTCTCTCTCTCTCTCTCTCTCTCTCTCTCTCTCTCTCTCTCTCTCTCTCCTCTCTCTCTCTCTCTCTCTCTCTCTCTCTCTCTCTCTCTCTCTCTCTCCTCTCCGCCAAGTAAAGTGTGCGCACGTAATTATGCTTGAGAAAACATTTACTCAGGGATGCACACAAACACAGACACAGGCACACACAAACAGACAAACCCTCGTACACACATTCTTACCCACGAACACAACAACACGCACACCTACAAACACACGACACACCACACACACATACGCACACAACCACACACACAACACAAACACCCCCCCCCCCCCCTACATACAGACACACATACACATACACAGACACAGGCACAGGCACACACACACACACACACACACACACACACACACACACACACACACACACACACACACACACACATACATACATACACACACACACACATCGCACGTGCGCAAGAACAAGAACAGTTGATACTACTTCATCTATATTGATTCTTTTGCCACCCATCTCTGTGTGCGTGTGTGTGTGTGTGTGTGTGTGTGTGTGTGTGTGTGTGTGTGTGTGTGTGTGTGTGTGTGTGTGTGTGTGTGGAGTGTGAGAGAGAGAGAGGAGAGAGAAGAAGAGAGAGAGAGAGAGAGAGGAGAGAGAGAGAGAGAGAGAGAGAGGAGAGAGAGAGAGAGAGAGAGAGAGAAGACAGACAGACAGACAGACAGACAGACAGACAGACAGACAGACAGACAGACAGGACAGACAGACAGACAGACAGAGACAAGACAGACAGACAGACAGACAAGACAGACAGACAGACAGACAGACAGACAGACAGACAGACAGACAGAAACAGACAGAGAAAAGGAGAGAGAAAAAAAAACAACTGAACATCATTAAAGCGACACAGCTTATGCAGGAGGTGTTGGTATTGCGCAACAAGCTAAACACGCATCACTGGCCCGGTAATCACTACCATACCGCATCACATTTTCCTCGACAAAAACAATGACTTTAGCAGTCATCTACTGATAAATGTCATTGAAATATTTCAGGGGCGCGATGCAATAGCTTACTGGTTAGAGTGTTGTACTCGCGACTTGATCACCCGAGATTAAACCAGGGTTCGAGTCACCACCGATACCCTTGTTCAAGTGGATTTTTCCTTTGGAGTTAGCATCAATTCTGACTCCACTCCCCTGAAAGTCCTTCAGATGAGACTATGAAAATAAGCCCTGTGTGCGGAAGCAGGCAGAACATTTTTTACTTTTTGTTTTAACTCTTTACATCTTACATCTTACACCACATTAAGTCACTGCAGATTTCTTTGTGTGAAATTCGGGCTGCTCTCCCCGTGGAGAGCGCATCGCCAGAAGAGCAGCACTACCTATTCATTTTTATTTCTTTTCCTGTCTGCAACTGTGTTGTTTCCCTCTCAGAGAGGCTTTTCTTCGACAGAACTTTACCAGGGACAACTCTCTTGTTGTCATGGGTTCTTTTACGTACCTAAATTCTTTTGTGTAACACACGGGACCTCAGTTTATGTCTCATTCAAAAGGCTAGCACCCAGACCATCACTCATGGTGTAATAGGAAGGGGGAAAAGTTTCGGGCAAGAACGGGGTTTGAGCCGTCGCACACTTCCGACCCTGACTGTTCGCTTTCTAGGCAGAAGCATTGCCTCTAGATCACCGATCCACTGGCACACACATTAAAACCGTTCTTCCTTTCGGAAGATTAAGCCACTTCGTGCCGGTAAAAACAGATAGCAAAACATTTTTTTTTTAAATGCATGCACACTGGTGTCGTGTTTTGACATCATTCCCGAAATTGTATTGCGGCTACCTTAATGGTAAACTGTAAACCTTGGAGCTGTAGCTGAGGAAGGAAAAAACGTTGACAATTTGTGCTACAATGAGTCCATTCCAGTAATGCTCTGTTTACTCAGTGTTTTAGTTTGTAGCTTTTTTTATCTGAGATTGAAATTTGGGTTATGTGCAAGGCTGGCCAAGTTTTTCACGATATATATATGTCCCTGAAAGTTACTTGCTTCTTATTATTCAATCCATTCTTTCATAATATTAAAAAAAACACAAAAAATAGTATACTTTTACACTAAGTTGTGTCCACAGTGTAAGAATGTAGTATTGCAATAGTTAGGGCCTCAAGTTGTGAATTCCAGATTACTAATATCTTTGTCGTCAGGCATTGAAAGTTGCCATTTACTTTTGGTTTTTTTTTGTTCATAACGATATCATATCTAGATAGAGCTTCCAATCTTTTTATGTTATTTGATGCTTCGAACTTACATTGCATGTTGACTTTCTTTTGTTTGGCAGAATAGGTCAATTCGTATTGTATAAATAATATACTATTATTTTAAAGCTTCAGCATGAAATTTACCCCCACAAGTACATTTGCAAATCATCGAACTTTGTGCAAGGATCACACATACTTAATGCACCGTCACATTGCACTAATATGGAGTAAATGATTTAGATCCTTGCACGAAAACGTTTACACGTCTAAAGGTAAAAGGTAAATGTGTCGCATAACCATTGTAGTCGCACGAGAGCTAGGCATCAGAGACCTCAGCTCCTCTAGGGGCCAGCATTTTGAGGACAGCGTCCATCTCCTGTGACTTTGCAGACGACATTGCTCTCCTCTCACACACTCAGACGGACATCCAGGAATAAACAACAAAAGTTGATAAAACAGCAAGAAGCGTGGGACTCAGATCCACCCAGACAAGACAAAGATCATGAAAGTAAAGACAAAGAGTGCACGGAAGACAAATGGCGTGGCGCAGACTTGGAAGAAGTACAACACTTCAAATACCTTGGCAGCTACATCTAGTCCAACAGTGATATTGAGAGGAGGTCTCAACTAGAATTGGTCTTGCGCACAGGCCTTCAACAGGCTGCAAAACATTTGGAAGTCAACAGTCTTGCAAACCAACACAAAACTAAAAGTATACAAATCAAACGTCCGCTCAGTCCTCCTTTACGACTCAAAGACCTGGAGAACCAACAAAAAGATTGAAAGCCGATTCAGATGCTTCGAAAGCAGGTGTCATCGCCGCATCCTCAAGATCCACTGGGAACAACATGTTACCAATAGAGGAAGTGAGCAAAAGGACTGGCATCAACAACATCATCGATGAAGTGAAACAAAGGCGATGGAGGTGGCTGGACAATGTCCTCAGGATGAACAAGACCCGACATCCACATGCTGCACTCAGATGGGCACCACCTGGGAAAAGGAAGAGGGGCAGGCCGTTAGGTACATGGAGGAGAACTATAGAACAAGAAATGAAAATAATGGGCAAAACATGGAATGAGATCAGCTGGCTTGCCCAAGACAGAGATGGCTGGAGGAGTCTTGTTGACACCCTTTTGCTCCACCCGGAGCGAGGAGGATTAAGGTGTAAGGTCCATCTCCTCTCCCTCGTTGCTTTACCTTCCCTGTCCCTAAAAAGGGCATGTGCCCGTTTTCAGCTGGGTGAACTGGGGACTGTATTTAAGCCAAGGTGCACAAACGGTCATCCATCCAAATTGGTAACCACACTGATGCTGCTTAACCTTAGCTCGGGGAAAGCGAGTGCTCTGACCACTGAGCTCTGCTGTCCCCATAGTTATGTTTACATGTAGATTTGATAAAACTCAAGGAAAAGTAACAAAAAAATGTCCTAATTTGACAGAGAGATGTATTTAGCATTGTCAAAACAACATACAGAAATTCCAGTATCGATGTTTTTCCATGCCATCACAACACAAGCTGACCCATCACGCTCATTTCAGCCCTGAATGAATGAGCCTGTGCACGATGTGTGCACCTGTAACCCTAGCTCCTTGCCACAGCTGAGGACACAGTGTCCATCTCCAGTGCATTGACTGAAGAACACACTCCAGGTTCAATACACCCTCCTGCAGATCAGCTCCTATGAGAAAGGCTGTTTGTTCCTTTTCCTCTCAAAACAGTGACGTCCCCAACACTAGGCATCTTCGTTTGGAAACCTAAGGGTGTCAGAGTTACGATACCTATTATACCCCTCACTCAACCAGTTTGTCTTATTTTTTCTCTTTGGCAAGCTCATTTGTCAGGAATGAGGTAGTGTAACACTGATTTTGTGAGCAAAGTGTGGCCTGCTTTATTCATTTAGACGGGTCGCGATAACTTTTAGATCTAGTCATCTAAGCACGGTGTGTAGCAGCAAGAATCTTTTTTAAAAACTTAGTAGCAAATGTACTTACTACTTCTTCACTGCGCTAAACTTGGCACCTAGCTCTAGATTGCTCAGGACAAAAGTCAGTTGTCTTTGATGCCCAACACATATAACAGAGGAGATCAGAGTCACGCCGAGGACCTACATCAGTCACCATGTACACACAACATATCTAGTGTATGACTGGGACAGGCATAGAGGTTTCCCACCCAAGGACTTTCGATCAAGTCAAGCCTGAAATGAAGTTATATTTTGTTCTGTTCTGTTTAATGTCCATTCAGTATTTGGTGATATAGACAAACTGTAGCTGTCACACCAATACACACCTTATCTTTCTCTCTCTCTGTCTGTGTGTGTGTGTGTGTGTGTGTGTGTGTGTGTGTGTGTGTGTGTGTGTGTGTGTGTGTGTGTGTGTGTGTGTGTCTCTCTCTCTTTACCTTCTCTCTCTCTGTCTCTGTCTCTCTGTGTCTCTCTATGCATATGTATAATTATATATGTAATACACACATACACACACACTCATAATATATATATATATATATATATATATATATTATTATAATATATAATATATAATATATTATATATTACGTAATATATACGTATATACATACATGCATATCTGTCCAAACTTATTGCAGTAGAAGTCTTACAGGAGAAGATTATACAACTTCAGCAACTGTGTTATGAATACTGAGAGTCATAAAAACTCTTGTGCAGTGGTATCTTTTTCATGAATATCCAGTCCTCTCCTACATAAATGCTACTAAGAATAGAGCAAGCAAATAATAATGGTGAATTGAAATAGTGTAGAACAAGAACATGTTATTTTTTCCAGAAAATTTAGTATTCCAAAGTATCTAATCTCAATTCATATATTAAAGTTTGTTGTTTCCGTAAGCAAGGAATACGTTTAAAGTGCTTTTTATAGTAGTATTCTTGACGCATTCAATGAATTAGTTTATAGTTGATTTCAACTACGATATGAGGCATCGGAACGAAGTACTTGAGTACTGCATTTAGGATTACTTTGTTTTGCCAAAGAATCAACCAACTGTATTCCAGTGTCTTCTGCAAAGCTATTGCTTCTGATAGCTATTCCTTCAATGCTTGAAGATGGTCAGTGGGTATCGAGAATAACCACCACAACATCGGTTTCTGTGCAGTCCTTGAATGTTTTCAGTGTGCCCCAAAGTGCTTTCCACGGCTCTGCCAAATATCTTGGAAATTTCCAACGACAAAAAAACCGACAAACTTATCAGAACTTTACTCATGCTAGAGGTGCTTTCTTTTCAAGACAGCGGTTAAAGATTGATGATAATAATGGAATCGCTACACTACTACATGATGAAAACAATACAAATAACAGAAATTACAATTTCAATGGAAACATTTCCAGTGAGAAAACAGATATATGGGAGGTCATAAATTGTTCTTTTAAAAACCATCACGATTGACTTTCTCAAAGTTTAGTATTCTTCTACGTTGATCGGGAAATTCCTTGTACAAAATTTTTAAAAAGTTTTTGTTGTTGTTGTTTGTTGGGGTTTTTTTTATAGAAAAAGTACGCTCGATGACATACTATGTTTCTTTTCCGCAGGATCAAATATGTCTTCTCTCTACTAAAAGGTAATTACTCTTCGACAGAGGCTAAAGATAAGCCAGGTACTAGATCATCAATCGCCTAAATCTTCAGCTTACTTGCTTGCTGAATGCTTCTATATTTATGAAGCGATGGTGTGTTATTCTTAATTGGCTTACTCTGTAGTTTTCTCCAGGTACGAGTTTTCACGAGACGCCATTCAACTGTAATTTTCCCTAGAGCTAGCACTAAATGCTGCCTCTATTCCCCCTAAGTCCTTCGGGTGAGACTATAAACAGGTCCAGTGTTCGAACACATGTAGAACATTTTCGTACTTATTAACATCCATTCTGCCTCTCAGCAGGGTAGCCATTGTGAGCCAGTAGGATTTTTACAACAATGACAAGATACATGCACAGGGGGACTGCATGTAAAAAAATCAGCACGAGGTGCTTGTTCCCTTTTCCTCAAAACAAAAGAATTTAGATACTTTTGGTTGTATTTCATAAAAGAAAACTCTTTGTTTTTTTAATTCTTTCATTCTTTATCGTTAAAAAGCACAGATAATTTATTGTCTAAACGAAAGATCATTCATTGTCCAAACACAAATCATTCATTGTCCCAAACACAGTCATTCATTGTCCAAACCGCAGATCACGAACCCCAGAACACCCTTCCTGCAGATCCTAGATCATCATCGCCCAACTATTTTATATCCTTGTGTATTTGGCAATGTAGACACTTAACAATCATGTCCACCGCCCTGGTGAGCATTAGCAGATGTCTCCTCACGGTGACATAGCCTGCAACTAATCCAGAAAGGACTCATTTTTTTTTTTTGCTCTGTCATGAATAAGCCAATCCAGCCAGCATACCCTTCTTCAGGTGACATTTTTTGTTTCTTGAGTTACTAGGCCTCAGACTAATAACAAAATGACCGATAATACATAATGGCCATATCGTGGACAGCTTTAATGACGGCAACCACAGTTGCACACTCGGGATGTCCGGCCTGTGACTAACGCAGTCCGAAGAAATCGCATTCAACTGCAGTTCATGCACTCTTCAGTTTTGCGATCTCAGTGGTGCCCTTTTTCAACACTGCGTTCTAGACTGATAACAACTTCACACAAAAACGGTATGATGATAATGATGAATGATTGCAGGTGTCTGTATTTCTAGGGCCCAGTTGAGAGATAAAGCACAGAGTGCAACCACTTCCATACAGCATCACTACATTACTCTCATCGTCATTGATCAGCAAGCTATAGAAAAATTGTCTTTGATTCAGTGCTCCGGCTGCTCTGGTTTCATGCGACTCGTTGCGGTTTCTCTATGTACTTCTGCGCCTGTGGTGAGTTGTGTCAAGCCTTTAGGGTTGGATGTTCGTGGGGACGGTGGTTGGATGGACGTTGTGGTGATTGCCACCTTGGGTGGGTGACTCACACAGTTGGCTATGCGACTGAGCTAAACTGTCGTTAGTAGGGGGCTTAGTAGGTGGTGTCCTGCGTATGCTAGCTCAGAGCAGACACCACTGAACACCACCAAAGTGACCCAGCAGCAGTGCAAGGGCTCCAATGGCTGGTGGATCCTTGGCGGCCTGACATTGATGAGCTCCCTGTGGACTTCCAACTATGATGATGCAACATAACGAATCTGGATATCTAATATTCTGCATTTCACAACGTTGGCCCATGCATTACACAGCGCACAAATCCGACATCACTCAGTCAGGAGTGCTATATTTAGCGCACCCTTTCCTTTTACCTAGTCCAAGTGTGGTCAATCCAAAGCCTTTTCATGCCTTCTTGGCATGTAGGGCAGCAACAAAGGTTCTCCACTCCTGTCTGTCTTGGGCCAGTTTCTGAATGGTTCCCCAGGAGTGTTGGAGGGTCTTCAGCTCTGTTTCTATTGTCCGACGCCAGGTGTTCTTGGGTCGTCCTCGCCTGCGTTTTCCGTCTGGTGTCCAGTGGAGGGCTGTTCGGGCGATGTTCCCTTGTTCCCGTCGGCTGATGTGTCCTATCCATCTCCATCGTCTTTGCATAATGATGGTATCTATATTTTCTTGCTCGCAGCGGGCCAGGAGTTCTTGGTTGGAGATGGTCTCAGGCCAGATATGCGCAGTATTCTCCTGAGATTCTTCGTGTGGAATGTAGACAGTTTGTTAAAGTCATTCTCAGTCATCCTCCAGCATTCTGCGCCATACAGGAGGGTGGAAAGTACGCAGCTCTGATACAGTCTTAGTTTGGTCTTTGTGCTGTATTGGGATGACTTCCACACATTGTTCAGATTTCTGTAAGCAGCTCTTGCTTTGTTGATGCGGTTTTTGATGTCACTGCTTGCTCCGCCATCATGCCTGACAATACTCCCAAGGTATGTGAACTCTTCAGTTGTTGGCAGATCTTCTCCGTTCACTGTGACAGGAGAGGGATTCTGAACGTTTAGCATCATCACCTCTGTCTTCTTCTGGCTGATTTTCAGGCCTACTTGCTGGGCAAAAGTGTTGAGACGGGATGTCTTCTCCTGGATATGATGGTGGGTGTGTGAGAGCAGTGCCAGATAGTCAGCAAAATCTAGGTCTTCAAGTGTTGTTAAAGGGGTCCATCTGATGCCCCGCGGCTGGTCAGCTGTTGTCTGTCTCATCACCCAGTCGATTGTCAGGTTGAAGAGCAGTGCCGACATGGGGCAGCCTTGTCTGACGCCGGTCTTTACACTGAAGCTGGTTTCACTGTTTCCTACTCTGCATGTGAAGTTTTTGTAGAAGCTCTTAATGACTTGTACAATCTCCTGCGGTATTCCATATGCTCGGAGTATGCACCATAGACTTTTTCGATGTATGCTGTCAAAGGCTTTCTCAAAGTCTACAAGTGTGGTCAGCTCCTGCTATAATGAGCACCAGCTGGCCCCATCTGGGCTGAGAAGGGATGGATTAATTAGCAGCTGAGTGGAGCTGAAAGTGGGGGGTAACTGACAGCTGTGATTGCTGCATACGTGTATTTTGTCTTTGTATTAGATATCTTTGTTCACGCACGTGGCTGAACGATTAAGCGCGGCCCTGGCATGGATAATGTGTTTGCCTATATACGTGGTTCAATGTGTGTCCTTGCATTTTAATCAAACAATCAATCAATCATTCAAACAATCAACAAATCATTCATTCATTCAATCAACAAATCATTCATTCATTCAATCAAATTTATCAATCATTCAATCAGTCTCCTGACAACGCTGGTCGTCAATTGTACGTGTAGGTAGGCCAGAATGCAGGTGCACTTTGTATACAGACGGACTCTCCGCGCCGCACACAGTACGTGTACGCATGCATGTGTAAATACTCACATACTTGCGTGAACACATATATGCGCTGATGCACGTGTTCATAGAGAGACAGAGATACACAAACACATACACACAGACACACAGACACGCAGACACAGACACACAGACAGACACACACACACACACATGAACACACACACACGCGCGCGCACGCGCGCACACACACACACATACACACACACACACGTTAAATATTACTGATGAATTTTTGTGTTCCTAATCAATAGTAAGGTTGTCATTTTGGTAGCAAAAGCAAACTATCACTTATGGCTTTTTAAACAAAAGGTTTCCTGAATGGTAGTGTGGGTCGACGATATCAAACAAGTATTCCCCCCCCCCCCCAAAAAAAAAATGCTTTCATCATCTGCCAAAAACTCAGCGTTCAATCGTTTTGTGACATACTAAATATAATTGAAGTCATCAAGGCTCTGTACGAGAACGCAAAAAGTGCAGTTTTCATGAACAATCACGTGGGCGAGTTCTTCAAGACCACGGTTGGGGTTCGCCAGGGCTGCCTTCTCTCACCTGTACTCTTCAACCTCTTCCTCGAAAACATCATGACAGAGACACTGCAAAACCACCACACTTCCATCTCCATTGGTGGAAGACCCCTTTGCAACCTCAGATTTGCAGATGACATTGACCTCATGGGCAGCAGCAAACAAGAACTGCAAATCCTCACAGACAATTTAACAGATCGAGCGAGCGCATACGGCATGGAGGTCAGTACAGAGAAATCAAAGATCATGGTCAACAGCGCGAGTAATGACATCACGGAAATAAAGATGAATGGAGAAACACTAGAAGAGGTGAGCTAATTCAAATACTTAGGCTCCATCCTAACAAAAGATGGCACATCAAACAATGAAGTGAAAGCTCGCAT
Source organism: Stramonita haemastoma (assembly GCA_030674155.1). NCBI lineage: Eukaryota > Metazoa > Mollusca > Gastropoda > Neogastropoda > Muricidae > Stramonita > Stramonita haemastoma. Next base: position 50,697,312 of record CM060322.1, on the reverse strand, counting down.
TGCAACAGCAACATCTGCTCTAGTCAGACTCGAGAAGATCATCAGAAGCAACAACATCAGCTTCTGCACCAAATACCACCTTTACAAATCCCTCGTGATATCTATCCTCCTATATGGCTGTGAATCATGGACTCTGACAGCAGAGTTAGAGAGGAGAATCCAAGCATTCGAGAACAAGTGCCACAGAAGACTCCTCAAAATATCATACAAAGAACACAAGACCAATAACTATGTAAAAGAAGAAATCAAAAAGCGTGTGGGCCCCCAAGAGCCTTTGCTCTCCACCATAAAGAGGAGAAAGCTGATGTGGTTTGGTCACACCACAAGACACAACACCCTAGCAAAAACCATCCTGCAAGGAACAGTCGAGGGCAAGAGAAGAAGAGGCCGCCAAAAGAAATCATGGGTTGACAACATCAAAGACTGGACCGCCCAACCCCTGCAACACCTCCTACTAGCCACACAGGATCGTAAAGCATGGAAAAAGATCTCTGTTTGCGTCTTCTCTCATGTCCCCCTACGTCCTTTGGGACATGGGACTGAGTGAGTGAGTGAAATATAATTACCGATGAGAAAAATAAAGAAAGAGACTGCAGACAGTCAGAGAACTCAGCAATGGAAGCAAGGAGAAGGAGCCTGACTGATGACTGACCATGTACTACCAAAATGACTTAACCTTACGGTAAAGGTAAAAAGGTAAAGGTGTCATATAAACTATGTGGTATTAGGGGAGCGAGGCATCAGAGACCTCAGCTTCTAAAGGGGCCAGCATATTGAGGGCAGCGCCCATTTCCTCTCCCTTGCTATTTTATCTTCCCTAAAGAAGGCAGGTGCTTATTTGCAGTTGGGTGAACTGGGGGATTGCACTGAAACCAAGGCGCGCAAACGGTTAACCATCCAGCTGGTAACTACACTCGATGCTGCTTAACTTTGGCTTGGGGAAAGCGAGTGCTCTGACTACTGATGTTAAACCCAGAAGTTTCAGCCTGAGAATTTTCAGTTTTAAATTTTAAGCTTCCATTAAAACAGTTACTTGTAGGTTTTTCTAGGAGACGAAGCTGGAGAGGTGTGTGTATATGTATGTATGTGTGTGTGTGCATGCGTGCGTGCGTGCGTGCGTGCGTGGGGGTGTGGTGTGTGTGTGTGTGTGTGTGTGTGTGCATGTGGTGTTTGTGTGTGTGTGTTTGTTGTGTGTTGTTTTTTTGTGTGTTGGGGTGGGGGGTGGGGATGGGGGGCTGTCTCATTATTGACTTCATATCAGCTGAAGCACTGATGTCCAGGTGCAGATGGTCAGAAGTTGCTGTTGTCCACTGAACCTGTTTCTTTTCTCAGATGATGAAAAGGGTCAGTAAGTGGACATGGCAATTTTCCAAACCAAGAGTTTAGCGTGTGTTGTGTTGTTTTTGTTGTTGTTGTTGTTGTTGGTGGTGGTGGTAGTGGTGGTAGTGGTGTGGTGGTGGTGGTGGTGGTAATGTGTGTGTTTATTTTATCTTATTTATTTACTTATTCATTTATTGCTTCAAATCGAGGATAATTAAATAATAATAATAAATAATAATAAATGGAATTTATGTAGCATTCATGTGCTTTTTTAGATCTAGTCCCCGTGTGCATGCAGTTTTGAAGATTTTAGATTAACATGTGTGCAAGATGTTCTGCGTGCGTGCGCACACGGGTCCTCGGTTTTAAGTCTCATTCGAAGGACTTTTTGAGGGAGTGGAGTCAGCACTGATGTTAACTCCAGTGGGAAAATCGTGTGTGTGTGTGTATGTGTGTGTGTGTGCGTGCGTGCGTGCGTGCGTACGTGCGTGCGTGCGCGTGTGTATATATGAGGTCTGTGGAAATGGTATACAACAGTTCTAAAATGTATTTCTTTGGATCGAAAAAAAAAGAATACAGAATTGTTTGATAGACTGGTATGGAAAACGACGGACACAAAGGAAATGATAGAAAAGGAGAAATTTCCAGCTCAGGATTTCCAGAAGGCGGAGGTGCTACCTGCTATTAATACTGAAAGAGGTCATTGAATCCTCCACGGTGGAATACCTCATCATGAAGAACTCTGACTCACAGCACAAAAGTCTTGATTTCAGTGGGAAAGGATACGACTTATTTCGACAAAGAAAACGTGTTTTAATCGTCATCGGTACTACCCTTGACTCTTAAGTCCCACAGCTTTCCTGCCTGTGCCCACAATGGTCCAGAAGGTCTGCCTGTAGCGAGACCCCATGGTGTAGTAGATGACGATGTTGAAGGTGGCGTTGATGTAGGAAAAGATGTCCATCAGGGAATTGAACAACATGGTCAGGTTATGCTGCTTCCTCCCCACTCCCAGCTCCGGCAAAAACAGCCAGACAATTCTGTGGACAGAGAGAATGTGCTCAACACATGCATTAGGATTCATGCTAATTCTGTCTACTGCCTTTGTGTAAAGGAAGTGTTTTTTGTGGGGTGGAACAGTTAGGTAGCTAGCTAAATCATCAGATAATATCTGAACGTAATGTGTGTGTGTGGGGGGGGGGGGGGGGGGGGGGGGGAGAGAGGCGGGAAGGGGTGAGGGTAAGGTCAAGGTAAGGGTGTCCCATAACCTATGTGGTCGTATGAGAGCGAGGAATCAGAGACCTCAGATTCTCCAGGGGCCAGCATATTGCGGGTGGTGCCCATCTCCTCTCCTTCGCTGCTTTCCCTTCACTGACCCTAAAGATGCAGGTTCCTATTTACAGCTTGGTGAACTGAGTGCCTGGCCTATTAGGTAGCTAGATCATCAGATATGATCTGACCGTAGTGAGTGTGGTGTTTTTTTTGTAGGGGTTCAAACTTTTATATGACTACTCAGTTAACAATCGGCAGGATTTTGCCCCCGGGGTTGATATTTATTTTGACCGAATTTGTTTCCAGTAACATCAAAACCAAAGGAACAGATCTGGAATCCTTTCATAATTTTAAATAGGCTCTATGAAAGGGAATAATTATGGCTCCTGTTTACACGACGTCAAGGCTATATATAATTGGTATGGCCAAACAAAAATCAATCAAATTAAACAATATTCAGAAAAAACAAGAGGCATACCTAAATATCTCAAAATTAAGATTGTAAACTGTTAAAATTATAATCTGGCCTGTATTGGGGTCTATGGTCAGAAGCCTGGATACTTTGGAAACTGAAAAAAACCCAATACAGGCAAAATGTGACTCTACATGCAACTTCTAAGAGTCAGATAATCACACACAAAAAATATTTAAAGCATTATTGATGAACTCTCAGTCAAGGACGAATGTTGGCTTAAACTAATAAGCACATACTGAGATACATTGATCATGCAAACAGAAATACGCATACCAATATGATGACGACAGTTCTCCAAGGCAAGAACTGTGGTAGAAGGAAAAGCTGCAGAAAATCAACATCCTGCATTGTCAACATCACTGAGATCAGTGGTCTGGGAGGACCACATGAGATCTTAAAACTCAACAGAGACAGAGAGAGATGGCGAACCCTGATGGCATTGCCTGGAGCTTCTATGGACTATGGTCTGCTGGGGTGGAGACAGTTGGGTTGGATTTCCTTTCCTAAGTTCTTTGGACAAAACTTTAAATCATGGTCCTCTGTGCGAACAGACTCAGAATATTTTGTGCTTATATCGACCCAAAATATCTTTCAATTAAAGAGTAGAGCAGTTATGTGCAGAATCGTGAAGAATCCAGTGTTGTCTGCATGCTGTCTCTGATCTGGAGGCGGATTCTCTCCGTCAGATTCAGTCTGCCAGAGACACACTGTCTGACAGTCTTCATGCAGGGTTCAAATTACTTCCAAAAGTAAGCACGCAGAAATCTCGTGACCAGAGATTGAGTTCACTTGTCCAGAAATGTCTACCCTGATGTCATTCTTTTGGAAGCTCATTAACACTTTTGATGACAATAATTATGGCGACTGTTGATGGAAATATAGCCACTGTTGATGGCATCATGGCCACTGCTAATGACAATATGGCAACGGTCATTTTTGGTGACAAGATCATGTCCACTGTTGATAAAAATACGATCAATTAAATGATCAACTTTTATAAAAAGAAGCATGTCTGGGGTAATCAAACAGGGAAAACTTCTGCAGAAAACAACATTTCCTTTGTGATCAACAGTTAGCCAGTTTTCTTTTAGGAGAAAACTTTTTCATCCATTTCATTTAACATTTGCAAAAATAGATCGTGTTTGCAGACTGTATATAAAATGTCTGATGTCACTCTCCAGGTAGAATATTTATAGCTACTGTTAAATTAATCAGTATTGAAGATCTGGCCTTAGTTTTCACACTCACATAACAAAACATATACATAAATAAAACCCACCAATCAAATCTCTCTGGAGTAAGTCAAGTTACTAGTACCTCCTACAATCCATATTCCATTTTATGAGTAGAAACTATATGGTTACTGGCTTGTTCTTTTGAAATTATAGGTAATTACACTACAATGTGATAAGATAAAACACGATGGACATGTAACTTGTGTGGAATTCTTCTGTCAGATATCAAGAGAAATCAATTTTAAAGCACAAGAAATTACCAAGAGAGAATACAAATTCAAATGGTAAATGATTTTATAAAAAAAAGAGTTTAAATTTGTAGTTAGAAGGTATTGTAAAGTCCTTAAAATATCTCCATCCTTTATATTTTTCTATTTTCAACTGATATAATTCAATTGACTGAAAACAAGCAGGGAAAATTTAAACATTTTTATCATCGTTTTTCTATCTCTACTTTACTCCCTACGTATATGTATGCATATTCAATTTCTGTGATCCTTTCCGACATGTTTGTGTTCACGTACAGCCACATAAAATTCTGAGCAGTAATGTTGTATCTAATCAGTGATGGTGTTGAAGCAAACAGCACTTACCTCCTCAAAGCTGCAGGGAACATGCAGAAGATGAAGAAAATGGAGTTGTAGACCAACATGACAGTCAGTCCTGACTCCTGTGCTGATTCACTGCTAACCGAAGACCTACTGGCTCGCCATGCTGCTGCCTTACGGAGTTTTACTACAGTCATAACTGTTGCCAATACAGTTACAGTGATGACTGCTCCAGGGAGGCATAGTCCAAAAATATAAGCACTCAGAATGTACATAAATCCTTGGTTATCAAGAAAAAACTTACTGGGAGAAAGAACCCAGGAGAAAGAATGGGTCACAGGGTTATAAGCACAAACTGCGCGGTATGCTGTCACCTCTAAAGAATACAAGCCCAAAAGGACGATGCTGATGACCACGATGACGATGGTGGTGGTGGATGCAGAGAACATGGTTTGGGAGCGAAGAGGCCACAGGACACAGAAACATCTTTCACTGGCGATGATGGCAGAGATGATTTTTGATGTCCAGGGAAAAGCAAAGAAACCCAGCAAGTTATGATTGACCATGAACAGCTTCACAGGGCTAAATCTGAAAAAAATATGTGAAGATATCCTACAGAATGTAAAACTTTGTGATGTTATATCTCATTATGTTTTGTGCACATACATTAATCAGATATGCATCTTTAAGACTAGGAAGACTAGGAGTGTTGATGCTTGTTGAAATAACCTTTTCATGTTTCGTTTTCAGGACATTGTTTTGCTAGGAAAAAAAAACCTATGATCACATTTTGTGTATTCGTTATGTTTTTAATGTAATTCCAAGTAACTTTTCTCACAAGTTTAAATATAAATGTAAATCGAGAAATATTACACAATAGCTAAATATATTGTATTTGTCATGCTAAAATGTTAAACAGGAGAAAAGAGTATGTGATTAATTCATGCTGCACAAACAAATGTTGGACTTTGTTTTGTTTGTGCCTCATAGATTAATACATCACTCCATTTCTTGAAGGATTTAGGGTTTGACAAAATGGGTCAATCTCTACCCTCTACACCGGCAACTGTAAGAAGGATAGTTTCTGAACTGACCTGCAGTAAGATACACAGAACTAACAGTGGTGAATGCACAGCTGAAAGAGCATTAGTACGGAATGGTTATAAATGGTCCAACCAGAATGCAAAAGCAAAACAAGAGCCATGCACTATTTGTCATGTCTAGCTTCTGTCTTTGGATGTAAGAAAAAGAAAGGTTAACGATATACCGTTAGTCCAAGTGTGCCACAGGTGAAACAACCAATCCCTTACCTGTTTATATTGCGTAAAAAAGAAACCCTCTACAGCCATAGCCTTGATCACTTATTTGTCTTCAAATTTCTTCCTGTTAAGCATTAGTGATGTTCCTATCTGGTTAACAAAAAGATAGTTGATTGAATCAAGACTGACAGTAAAACAAAGTAAATGTTTGTTGCTGTTTCTTTCTGTAAATAATTTTGTGGGTTATTACCTTCCCTGCATAGAAAATTGTGAGGCTATCTGCATAAAGGCGTGTTCTGCATTGAAGATCATGTTGAAGAGCAGAGTGAGGAAATCCATCAGAGACAAGGAGAAGAGACAGACGTTGATCCGTTCCTTCAGCCCTTGTTTGTAGAACACCGCCATGTTGATGACGTTGGCAGGCGCACCAATCAGAAACAATATAGGCAGGAGGACTGCGTACTTCACTTTATGGACCGTGCCTTCCACCTCAGCACTGACCAAGCTTTGGTTGCTCTTCCCAGGAGCATCATCAGCAACGTTTAATATCAAACATGACAAAGATTTGTTATCCTGGATGTTTTTGAAGATGTCTGTGATATTGCCTTCCATTGTCAGTGTTAGATTACTGGGTAGTGTGGTCGCTTTAACATAGTTTTTCTAAAGAGTTCACCTGTTAGAATGTGGCTTTTTGCTTTACTATTGTCTGTTATGCTTTCTTTTGGAACAGACTGTGTCTTTCAGACTGCTGTAACACATAGATACAAACCGTGTAAGCTGATGCACTCTATTCTCATGAAACAATTTGTAACATAAAAGATTATATTTAAATCCCTGAACAACCTTGAAAGTTAGACAGTCTAAGTGTAAAAATTCAAAACTACACATTTTTTTTATAATCAAAATCAACACAGACCAAAACAGTATTATGATCAATTACTAAAACACACATTGTAATGCTAAAAGTTGACCTGCAAACAAGAAAAATGGCATGTGTTTATCATACAGGTGCACATGTGGAATGTACTCCATCTGATGACTGCAACACAAGGGGTAGAATAGGGAAATAAACAGAACACAAAGCCCAGAAAATGAAGACATTTAGCTTAGAGGTAACACACCTGCCTACAAAGGGAGAATCCCTTATTCATACCCCTTTTGGAGGCAGATTTATGTCCATACTGGCCTTAAGTGGTGATTTGGGTAAGTGGACAGATTGTGCAAGATTTCAAAATTGCAGCATGCAAACACCGTGTGTCCTATTTTCCTAGAATTACGATGTGTACAGAATAGTTCATAGTAGTATAATGATGATGATGATGATGATGATGATGATGATGATGATGATGATGATGATGATGATGATGATGATGATGATATACTAAAATCTATAACAGAAATGATGATATTCATAATAATAAACCTCTAAAGTTAGTAATTTGTTGAAGAAGAGTATAATCATGTAGTGCATTAGCGCTACATCTTGTGAAAAATAGATCAAAGCGCTTCTGCCTAAATATTATGTTAAAAAAATATATATATTTAGTTCCCAGCAGCTGTAATACAGTATTGCATTACTGGTTAGGAAATCATTCTTGTTTGAATTCAACAGGAGGCAAATTTTAGGGATGGGTTGTGGGATGCCTTCAATTGGCTCCTAACCAGATTTTGTTTCTTATGGACTCAATGGAAAGACTAACACCATACAACCAATTTGCTCATATTTTAATTGACTCAACTTTGAAAATTTGGCTAAACTTGTAGATAACACTGCTGGCCTGATTCACTAGCAGATTCTTTGATGAAGACTCCCCTTACAGCGCAATAGCCAGTTTAGCATGTTTACTCCATTTCGGTTAAATTCTCTTCACAGATTGTGATATTAGACAGACAAATGGTGGGGGGGGGGGGGGGAGGTCTGTACCATTGTTTGGTTGTGGAGGCGTACATATTGTGAACATGGGCGGACAAATAAATGGAAATCAAATGAATGATCTACTATGAAAGCTACTACGATCGTCTGACATGTTAAAACAGAAAATGTACCAGTTCGCTTTCACAAGGTCCTCTTTTGTCGCATCACGTCTGGTGACACACACACACGAGAGAGAGAGAGAGAGAGAGAGAGAGAGAGAGAGAGGAGAGAGAGAGAGAGAGAGAGAGAGAGAGAGAATGAATGAATAATCTTTATTTTTCAAGGGTAACAGAGTAAGCATTACAGAGAGAGAGAGAGAGAGACAAGGCAAGGCAAGGCAAGGCAAAATTCTTTTATTCGAGGATAATAGATAAGCACTCATGTGCTTTTTTACATCCAGTCCCCGCCCCTTTCAGGGATAACATCAAGATAAAAAGACAGCCTCAACTAAAACAAGAACAATTATAATGATCCAATTACCAAGAGCAAACCACACCAAGTATCAAACAACAGGTAAGAAATAAGACAGAGATACAATATTAAGGTAATGTTATAAAAAAGGCACTCATTCAGAAACGAAAATAAGAAGTAAGAATCAATGATGATTTTGATTTGAATAATAAACAAGCAAACAAACAAACAAAGAAACAAAAAAAAACAACAACAAAAAAACAAAAACAAAAAAAACAAACAACAACAACAACAAAACAAAACAAAACAAAACAAAAACAAACAAACAAAAATCAAAACAAAAAAAAGGCGCAATGGTTATAGATCAAACATGAGAATATGATGAAGTTAGATGACTGAAAACATCAATCCACCACCATCTATCATCAAAATATGTCCCATAAAACATAAGATTTTGATAAAGGGTGAGAAAGAGCAACAACAACAGGTAAGAAATAAGACAGAGATACAATATTAAGGTAATGTTATAAAAAAGCACTCATTCAGAAACGAAAATATGAAGTAAAAATCAATGAAGAATTTGATTTGAGTAGAAAAAAACAAACAAAAACCAATCAAAGCCAAAAAAAATTAATTAAAGAGCAAGCATGAGAATATGATGAGGTTAAATGACTGAAAACATCAATCCCGCCTTCTATTATCAAAATAAGTCCCATGAAGCACAGTTTTTGAACAAAAAAACCCCGTAACTCACACTCACACACACACACACACACCACACACACACACACCACACACACCACACACACACACACAAACACACACAAACACACACACACATACACACACATACACATACACACACACACACACACACACACACACACACACACACACACACACACACACATACCTCACTTAGTCTTATGATTATAGTCATAAGAGAGAGAGAGAGAGAGAGAGAGAGAGAGAGAGAGAGAGAGAGAGAGAGAGAGAGAGAGAGAGAGAGAGAGAGAAAATTATCTTTTTAAAAAAAATTATTATTGATCAACAAATCATGAGCGCATTACTCTGACACCAGTCCATACCGTCCCCTTTGATTCAGTGACCTATGTATGTGACATAAATTGGTATAAAATGAAAAAAATGTTGCTTTCTTCTCATGGTGACCTCAGTTGTAGATCCTCTCATTTCCAGACCTGTGCTTAGTACACCTTTAAGCTTTAGGACGTTTAAGGCTCATGGACAAGATAACTGGAAGGACATTATGACGGTCACCACCCCAGGGTGGGCATCTGGCTTCAGCTGCTCTGTAGGTATCTTCATGGGTAGTGCTGTGTGCATGTCGAATCAGAACAAAAAGCACTGAACACCACCAAAGATATCTACCCAGCAGCAGAAAACGGAGTCTTCTGGTTAGTGTCCTGCTGGCAACGTATTTGTTTGTCTTATTTATTTTGTTCTTTTATTTTGAAGAATAAGCTCTCATGTGCTTTTTTTGCATGTAGTCCCCGTGTGTATGCAGTTTTGAAAAATTGTTATCCATTCCCACTGGCACACAATGGCGTACTCTTCCGAAAGGCGTAACGGGTTTTAACGTGTGTGCAAGATTTTCTGCTTGCGTTCGCACATGGGACTCCGGTATAGTCTCATCCGAAGGACTTTTGGGATGAGTGGTGTCGGTACTGATGTTAACTCCAGAAGAAAATCCTCTTGAACGAGATTCGCGCTCGGGTCAGCAGATCACGAGCACAATGCACAACACTAACCACCAGGCTGTCCCACCCGTCCCGTCACTTACGAGGAACAACAGGAGTATAAGGTGGAAAAGCGCACTGCCCCACACGCAGTATTTTTTTTAATTGAAGGGGTTGAGGAACTAACCCTGTGAAATTATCACAGATGTTTCATACAG
>CM060322.1:50671962-50681962 GCA_030674155.1 Stramonita haemastoma | reverse complement strand
TCTTCAAAACTGTCACCATAAAGTGGATGCTACTGGGCTGTGTGGTTACGGCCTCTTCCAAACTTAGCTCAAAGCAAGCTCACTCTGGGTATGAGATGGCTGGATTCTGAAAAAAACGAACGGTTTGAAATCTAAGGGTTTGAATATCTAACCTTCTCATAAAAAATCTATTGCACTTTTCGATGTGTCACAGTGGCTGGTGTGTGTGTTTAGAGTGGGGGAATGTGCATAGTTATATGGATTCAAGCAAATACGGCTTGTTTCAGCCAAGGGAAGGTAAGGAGGGAGCTATGCTGGTGTGAGCCGCCCCATAACAAGAGAGATTTGTTTCAAAGGCGTATAAATGCACACAAGCAAGCACAACTCTGTCTGTCTGTCTGTCTGTCTGTCTGTCTGTCTGTCTGTCTGTCTGTCTGTCTGTCTCTCTCTCTCTCTCTCTCTCTCTCTCTCTCTCTCTCTCTCTCTCTCTCTCTCTCTCTCTCTCTCTCTCTCTCTGTGTGTGTGTGTGTGTGTGTGTGTGTGTGGTGTGTGTGTGTGTGTGTGGTTGGTGGTGGTGGTGTGTGTGTGTGTGTGTGTGGGTTTGTGTTGTGGTGTGTGTGTGTGTGTTGTGTGGTTGTGTGGTGTGTGTGTGTGTGTGTGTGTGTGTGTGTGTGTGTGTGTTGTGGTGTGTGGTGTGTGTGTTGTGTGTGTGTGTGTGTGTGTGTGTTGGGTGTGTGTTGTGTGTGTTGTGTGGAAAGAATACAAAATGCCTCTGAACGTGCAAAACTCTTAATCAGGCACATAACGCACACCACATGAAGAACAAAACCCCTGGCAACAAGATCATAGCGTACGTCTTTTAATACTTTATTAGATCTTTGGCTTCAACAGAATTTTAGTACATCAAAATAACATCGATTACCGGTGGTCAAGAGGTAACGCGCCTGCCTAGAAAGCGAAAAGTCCGGCTCGGAGTGTGCGTTGGTTCAAATCCCGTTTGGGGCCAAAAGCTTTCCCCCCATCCATTAGACCATGAGTGGTGGTCTGGGTGCTAGTTTTTCGCATGAGACGATAAACGGAGGTCCCTGTGTTACACATCATTATTTAGCGCACGTAAAAGAACCCATGGCAACAAGAGGGTTGTCCCTGCAAAATTCTGTAGAAAAAATGCCACTCTGATAGGGAAACAAATACAGCTGCAGACAGGAAAAAAGAAAAACAAAAATGGGTGGTGTTGCACGTGTGGCAACGCGCTCTCCTTAGGGGGGAGCAGCCCGAATTTCATGCAGAGTAATCTGCTGTTGACATAAAAGACTTATGAAGTAAGTTAAAATAGCAACACATGAAGTATAAGCACATCAAGCTTTAAACCTTTAAAAATTATTTATTAACGTAATTGTACAAAATAGCCGGCAGATTTATTGATGTGACAGAGTGCAGACATTTGATCTAACACGACTCTGTTCAACTTCTCGGCGATGACAGCTACGGTCAGACAGTGGGAATATGGCCTCTAATGAAAGGCTGCATGAATACTACAGTTTACCGCTACGCACGTAATGCATTTCAAGGACGGTTTTCGACACCCAACGATACAGAACATAACACAATTCACAGGTGTGGATCTAAATTTAGATAACGAAGCTGCGATTGGCAGCTCCGATCGCTTGGGAAGTAATCTAATTACCGCCCCGTCACAATAACATCACATTGTATGGAAGAAAATAAAACACGAACATAACATTGTCTGTGTAATGAAAGCTTGAGGAAAGGAAACAACAAACAAACAAAGCAGAACACAAAAACAAGGGTACACGTATCAAGCTAAAACAACCATGCAACATTGACAAAGCACAGCATGTGGATCTTTGCATCATTTCAAAGGAAAGTAGTAATGACCAATAATTGATTTGAGCATTGCTAATATATTCCTCGAATATATTAACAGAATTTAAAAAATGCCGTCGGACCATATGAAGAGCTCCTGACTTCAGTAAACAAACGCCTGCTAAAGTGGTAAAATAGTGGCAAGTTACCCAAACATCTAGACTGGTCAAGACAGTCTTACAGGGAACAGTAAGGGGAGAGAGACGAAGAGGCAGACGAGGAAACAATGGGAAGACAACATCAGAGAGTGTAATGGACTTAGTGAAACGATCTGCTGTGGAGGACAGAAGACCGTGAGGAGTGGAGGAAGCTGGGTGCAAAATCTTCAGTGGTGCTCCCACGGTCTGCGAGACTTGAGGACAGGGAAGGTGAGGTGAAGTGAACATGATGTTGCTCATACTTAAGTACCAGCGGTTCAATAACATCACAACACAAGCTGACTCATCACGCTATTCCAAAGACCTGAATGAATGAGCCTGTGCACGATGTGTGGACCTGTGACTCCAGCTCCTTTCAACAGCTGAGGACACAGTGTCCATCTCCAGTGTGAATGTAGAACACACTCCAGGAAGGAGGTGACAGGAAGAAAAATAACAAGGCGGAAAACAAAGAAAGGGATAGAAAAGAGGGAAACCCTAGCACATAATTTTCAGGGGTTTGGGATGCTATTTATACCGACAGATCCTTGTTTTCTGCCTTGTTCTTTTTCTTCCTGTCACCCCCTTCCTGTCTATTTTTAGCCTTCTTGGTCCATTCTCCAGGCTCATTTTCCAGGAAGACTTTAAAGGTAACAATTCTCTTTCACGCTGATGTCGGATGCACTGGACCTGAATTGTCAGGCGCTTAACGGCAGCGCAAGCGCATTTTTGCTCATATGACAAACCAACACTAGGTACTGTTCGATTGTCTAAAGAAAAAGAAATAGTGCAAAAGCAGTTCACTTCCACAATACCATCATTATAGTATCCTGATGGTTTCTGATCAGCAGTCTTTTTTTTTCTTCCCCTTTATTAAAAGAGGATAATGGAATACCAATCATGTTGCTTTTTTACATCTAGTCCCTGCGTGTATGCAGTTTGTAAATTCTGTCATTCGTTCCCACAACACACAATAGCCTAATCTTCCGAAAAGTGGAACGGGTTTTAACGTGTGCGCAAGATGTTCTGCGTGCGTTCGCACACGGGACCTCGGTTTATAGTATCGTCGGTAATACAAGAAAGTTTGCCCTGATTGGGTAGCTCCGGCTGCTCCTATATCGTTGTGACCTCAATATTTTAGTTTCCCGTACACTTCTGTGCCTGCAGTGAGTTGGTGTCAAAGCCTTTGGGGTCAGAGGTCCACGGGAGAGGGTCTCTGGAGAGACTGTGGTGGTCACCACCCTTGTGGATGTATCACTCTGTCTGGCTCCGTGACTAAGCTAATCATCATCAGCAGCCTGGGGACTAGTTGGTGGTGTTTTTTGTTTGTTAGTTCAGAACAGACAGCACTGAACACTACCAAATTGACTCAGCAGCAGTGCAGGGGCCCCTCTGGCTGGTGGCCCTACTCTGGCTTAGTATTGGTGATCTCAATGTAGACTTCTGACCCTGAGGACACGATGGGACGAGTCTTGATGTGGCAGGGGCGGAGAGGTGGGAAGGAGGGGTATAGAAACAGCAAGACAGAAAGTCACAGAATATGAGGCAGGAAAAAACCCAGACTTCTTACAGTAGTAATAGTAGTGATTAATCGTTTAATTCATCCTTCTTATAATAGTGATTAATCGTTTAATTCGTCCTTCAGTATAATAGTGATAATCTTTTAATTCATCTTCTTATAATAGTGATTAATCGTTTAATTCATCCTCTTAAATATGATTAATCATTTAATTCATCCTTCATAGTGATTATTTTTATCCACACATGAAATAGATATTTCACTCGAAAGTGATACTTCAATTCATCCTTTTATAATAGTGAGTGATCTTTAATTCTCCTCTAAAGTGATCTTATTCATCCTTCTTATAATAGTGGTTGATTATTTATCTCTTCTTATAATCTTTGATCTTTTAATTCATCTTCTTATAATAGTGATTAATCTTTTAATTCATCTAAATTGATATCTTTAATTCATCTTTATAATAGTGATTAATCTTTTAATTCATCCTTCTTATAATAGTGATTAATCTTTTAATTCATCCTTCTTATAATAGTGATTAATCTTTTAATTCATCCTTCTTATAATAGATGATTAATCTTTTAATTCATCCTTCTTATAATGTGATTAATCTTTTAATTCGTCCTCTTATAATAGGAATTAATCTTTTAGTTCATCCTTCTTATAAAAGTGATTTATCTTTTAATTCATCCTTCTTTAATAATGATTAATCTTTTTAATTCATCCTTTTTTATAACATTGATTAATCGTTTAATCATCCTTCTTATAATAGTGATTAATCTTTTAATTCATCCTTTCTTATAATAGTGATTAAATCTTTTAATTCATCCTTTCTTATAATAGTGATTAATCTTTTAATTCATCCTTTTATAATAATGATTATCTTTTAATTCATCCTTCTTATAATAGTGATTAATCTTTTAATTCATCCTTCTTATAATAGTGATAATCTTTTAAGTTCATCCTTCTTATAAAGTGATTAATCTTTTAACTCATCCTTCTTATAATAGTAATTAATCTTTTAACTCATCCTTCTTATAATAGTAATTAATCTTTTAATTCATCCTTCTTATAATAGAGATTAATCGTGTATTATCCTTCTTATAAAGTGATTAATCTTTTAACTCATCCTCTTATAATAGGGATTGATCTTTTCTTTGTTTCTCTTGTCGTGTTTCTTTTGGGGTTTATGTGCAGATGTACGTACATAAACCATGACACAGGTACATAAATTTGCATACTGCCAAACACACTGTACCGCGCATTGTACGTGTACGCATGCGTGTGTAGAAGCTCGCATGCCTGCGTTGACACATACATGCGCCGATGCATGCGTATGCAATGCACGCTTATGCACAGACACTCATCCACACACACTCACACATACACGCGCGCGCGCACACACATACACACACAAACACACATACGCACACACACACACAAAACACAACACACACACTCTCACATAGAGAGAGAGAGAGAGAGAGAGAGAGAGAGAGAGAGAGAGAGAGAGAGAGAGAGAGAGAGAGAGAGAGAGAGAGAGAGAGAGAGAGAGAGGAGAGAGAGAGGAGAGAGAGAGAGAGAGAGAGAGAGAGAGAGAGAGAGAGAGAGAGAGAGAGAGAGAGAGAGAGAGAGAGAATTTACATACAATTATAAGGAATGTCAAAATATAAGATAAGTAAATGTGGGTATGTAGTTTCACTTAAGACAAAAGGGAGATATTTTTTTGAGACAGCGTTGCATGAATTTCTTTTTCAGATCAGGCTGCCATTTTTTTTATATCACTATCTATTATAGATAAAACATAGACATAGTCCATGTACTTGTTGCAGTAGACAGTAGCTAAAGTAAAACAGTTTAAGGTGTCCCATAACCTCTGTGGTCGTAGGGGAGTGAGGCATCAGAAACCTTAGCTTGTTTAGGGGCCAGCATATTGAGGGCGGTGTCCATCTCCTCTCCCTCGCTGCTTTACCGTCCCTGACCCTAAAGAGGGCAGGTACCATTTACACCTGGGTGAACTGGGGGATTGTACTGAAGCCAAGGCGCACAAAAGGTCGCCCATCCACTTGGTAACCAAACTTGATACAGCTCCATATTGGCTTGGGGAAAGAGTATGCTTTTACCACTGAGCTATCCCCTCCCCACACATGACAGAATGTTATAACAGCCAACCTTTGACGCAGAAGTTTTTTTTGTTCAAATTCCTTTGAAACTACTACATGTAGATCTTTTTTTAAAGGATGAGGGTGGGGCCGGGTGGTGTCAGATTAAAAGATGTATCCCAGCTGAAGCTTTGATTACAAAAGACTAAAATAAAAATTAAATAAATAAATTAAGAGTGTAGGTGCTGGTGGTCAGAAGTTGCTGTTGTCCACTGAACTGGCTAGTTTTCTTAGATGCTGAAAACCATCAGTAAGTGGACATGACAATTTCTCGAGCCAGGAGATGATCAGACCTATATACAGGACAGGGTGAACTAAATGTACACTGTTTGGATATTTTTGGCATATCGCGTGACATCACAACACTACTTATCATACACTTATCATCTGACCTTCGCTCTGCACCAGTGATTTTCATCATTTAAAAAACTTTTTTTTAATTTCGAGGATAATAGAATAAGCACTCATGTGTTCTTTTACATCCACTCCCTGTGTGTATGCAGTTTTTAAATTTAGTCATCTTTTTCCACTGACACAAAATAGTCTACTCTTCCAAAAAGCGGAATGGGTTTTAATGTGTACACAAGATGTTCTGCATGCGTTAGCACACGGGACCTCGGTTTATAGTCTCATCCCAAAGATTTTTTTCTTAGGAGAGGGGGGGGGGGGGGGGAGGAGTGGAGTCAGCACTGATGTTAACTTCAGAAGAAATATCCTCTTGAACGAGATTCGAGCCAGGGTCAGCAGATCACAAGGGCAATGCGCATCACTCTAACCACCAGGCTATCCCGTCCCCAATGACAAATTAAGACTGTCAGACATGTGTGGATGGTCGGTAGAGATGTGTAAAGTAACTGAAGCAATACATACTAGCATTCCTTTCAGATGTGGTGTATTTGCTATTTTACATAAACCAAAGATCATAGAGAAGATCTGATAAACTTGAACAGCAGAAACAGCATCATAGAATTTGAAAGCCAGCTCTTCTTGTGCAAATACAAAGATGCGTTTAGTGTTAATGTGTGGGTGGTTCATATACTCTCTAGAAGGCTACAGGAGTGCAAGTTGATTAAAGGATTATTCTTTAGACTTTTGGCACAAACGGTTTACTATGGACCATAATAGTCTACTTATCATTTTGTACTTGTGTGTTTGTGGTATTTTTGTACGCATTTTTTTATGCAAAAAATATTTAGCATCTAAAGACATCATGAACACATTACATATGACTTTTGTGAAGAACAATGCAAGTTCTGCATGTAAGCACCTGACCACAATCAACTTCTACACTTTTATGGACACAAAAGTAATGTTTTCTATCGCAAACGGGTACCTTTTATTCTTTAAAAAAGGAGCATCTTTTCCCCCCAATTTCAATGATAACTCCGATTATTTAGTCCAGCAGCAGTCTTGCTGCCTGTGCCCACAATGGTCCAGAAGGTCTGCCTGTAGCGAGACCCCATGGTGTAGTAGATGACGATGTTGAAGGTGGCGTTGATGTAGGAGAAGATGTCCATCAGGGAGTTGAACAACATGGCCAGGTTATGCTGCTTCCTCCCCACACCCAGCTCTGGCAAAAACAGCCAGACAATTCTGTGGAGGATAGAACGGGATCAACACAAGCATTTGTATTAACACGATTCCTATTGTTCACTGATGAATTTTAGACAGTTTTACAGATACATTCAACGATCAGATATCCGTTGGGAAAGTCAGGTTACCTTTTACAATGTACATATACTTCTGCGAGTGGACACTATTTTTTTAGGGTGACTGGTTTGTTCCTTCAAAATGATTGTGTATGACACAGATTATATGAAAAGACAAGAAGAAAGAAAATGAAACAAAAATTCATCTAACAAAAAAGTGTTTAAAAAATTCATCTGCCAAACAATTAAGCGAAACACTATTTAAAACATATAGAAGAAACTACTGACCCCAAAAAATCAAACAGTTAATAACCAGAAATGAAAATACACTTCTGAGTCAAATAAAATTATACAGTCCTTAGAGGCTTTTTCTACTGATGCCATGGCTTTAATCTATAGCATCATTTAAAAACATGTATCCTTTTGTTTTTCCTACATTCAGGTCAATTCAAGCCTGGATGTCATGGCTGTGTGTTCGTACAACAAGGACAAAATCCCGAGGACTGACTTTGTAATTAATCATCTATAGTAGTAAAGCACACAGCACGTACCTTCTCAAAGCTGCAGGGAACATGCAGATGATGAAGAAGATGGAGTTGTAGACCAACATGACAGTAAGCCCTGACTCTTGTGCTGACTCACTGCTGACTGAAGACGTGCTGGCACGCCAGGCTGCTGCCTTACGGAGTTTGACGATAGTCATAACTGTTGCCAATACAGTTACTGTAATAATTACAGCGGGAAGGCCCAGACCAAATACGTAAGCACTCAGAAAGTATATCAGTCCTTGGTTAGCAAGAAAAAACTGGCTGGGAGAGAGAACCCAAGTGTAAGAATCAGTCACAGGGTTATAAGCACACACTGCACGGTATGCTGTCACATCTAGAAAGTAGAGACCAAGCAAGACGATGCTAATGACAACGATGATGATGGTGGTGGTGGAGGTAGAGAAAATGGTCTGAGAGCGAAGAGGCCACAGGACACAGAAACATCTTTCACTGGCGATGATGGCAGAGATGACTTGAGACACCCAGGGAAGTCCGAAGAAACCCAGTAAGTTGTAATTGACCATGAACCGCTTTACTGGGCTAAATCTGAAACACAAATGAATGGATAGAGCTCACAGGATGTAATGGTCAATGTTGTTTTTACATTATTGTGTTTTATCTCCATGTAAAGCCCAAACACACATCTTCAGGATTGAGGCTGCTATTGGGTGCTGAAATAACGTTTTAATGTTTTGTCATTACGATAATTCACTTTTATTAATATGTCTTTTTGAAATGATAATCTTTTCCACTGGGTGATATTGAGAGTGTCAGCTTGATCAGCCATCCAAGTAAAGTTATGCTAAGAATCCCCCAGAACAGACTAGAGCAACAAACTGAGGAGATTATCAAAGAAGCCAGGCAGGTTTTGGAGCAAAACTAAGCACAAAAGAGCATATTAATTTTCAACCTTAGAATACTCTGTGATAAGTATGTAGCCGTGTGCACTTGTGTGTGTTGCTTAACCAGAGAGAGAGAGAGTTTAGACTAGCGGTGCCTTGATCTCTACGTCATAAAAATATGACGTCTTTCAACATAATGATGGTAAACTGTTGTTGTAGCTTACAAATGTGAATGAAGAGTACTGAATGTGCAGCATGCAGATTATCGTAGATCTGTGTTTCTGCACTGCTGTTTAAATATGAATATCTCTCATCATAGACATCTTTGGCTAATAATATGTTTATCTATAGAAATCTTGGATAACATTCTTCCTTTCTCTGTCATAAAATATTTTGTCTAGTTGTGTTTTTAGTAGTTAATTATTGAAAGTTTCACTTAATGCCGTTAAAAGTAAGTCTATATAGACGCATTAATTACCGTTAGCATCCAGCCATATAGTTGCTGATAAAAATGCAATATTGCATTTCAAAGGTTCAATTCTCTAGTTTATTTTGATATAGGATCTGTGTAGTTTGTTTGCGCGGACGAAAAGATAGTCACCATTGAAGCTGCACAAGGAAACACAAAATGTCCTCCATTTTGGCTCAAATCTGTCGATTTGGTTGCAGCTTCGTGGTGCTTTCTTTGAGGTCCGCGCAATATGCAAATATAGGAGGTTGTGTGCCTAAGAGGAGAGGGTCATCAAAGAGAGTCATCAAAAAGTGTCATCAGTGTGGAGTCGCCAGAGAGAGCGTCAGTGAGAGAAAGAAAGAAGAGGATGAAATAAAAGACGATTCCTAGCGACTGTCTTCCCTGAGTCTCCTGTTGCCTGGTTGCTGTGTATTGTTCCATGCTTTCCCTACCCTGCCTTTATCCTTTCTACTCGCACTATCACAAGTACTTGCAATACCAGCAAGATTTTGAAAACATTTTGATAAAGTTTAAGAAAGCGTTTGACACAGTTTGGCATACAGCTTTGTGGGTAACTATAAAGCTCTATAATATCAATACAAACCTGACAGAACCACTTGATGCCTCAATGACAGTGCAAACAGCGCAGTCTACAACAAAAGAAAATGGTTCCCAACCATAATTGGCGTACACCAGGGTTGTATGCTATTTCTCGCGCTCTTCAACGTGTTTTACTGGATAAAAAGTAAATGATTCAATAAACTTTTTTACCATAGATTTTCTAACCCAATTCTAACCTCAATTTATATTATATATATATATATAT
>CM060322.1:50666962-50669462 GCA_030674155.1 Stramonita haemastoma | reverse complement strand
GCTTTGAGCTCTAGAGCCTAGAGCGCAACTCCATAGTCATCCAGGACTGGTGGATGCCTACTAGTAAACATTCAGTCCAGTGCTGTAGTGTCTTTTCCCCTCAGGAGATATTTTTTGCCTGCAGAACATAACTTTCATCAAACGGTAGAATAACCTGCTAAAAAAAAAATTCTGCTACTGGCCAGTAGTCTTGATACTTGATACCCTGGTTAGTGTGTCAGTTTACCTGCTGAAAATGATTGAGTGAGAATTCAATCTGTAGCACCCGGCTCTTTCTGTCGTTATTTTTGTTTTCGTTTGGGGGATTCGTTTGGTAAGGAGGGGAGGGGAAAGGGAGGCTTCAATTGGCTTCTACCCAGCATAAGTCTGCGACAAACTCAGTGGAGAGACAGAAGCCACAGTATATAATATTAATCTTTGCTTACTTCATATCATAACTAAGATTTGGATAATTATTTTCTGAAGTGACAGACCCAACACTGCAGACCTGATTCACAAAACGAGGTTTATGATGGGAAGCCAGACTTCAGGCATGTGAAGTAATTTCAAATCAGCATGCACTTCTTCAGCAACATTGCAATTATTCCTTTCAGCAACGGCCGTCAAACCAGAGAGAGAGAGAGAGAGAGAGAGAGAGAGAGAGAGAGAGAGAGAAGAGAGAGAGAGAGAGAGAGAAAAGGAGAGAGAGAGAGAGAGAGAGAGAGAGACAGACAGACAGAAGACAGACAGACAGACAGACAGACAGACAGACAGACAGACAGACAGATAGACAGACAAACAGATAGATAGATAGACAAACAGACAGATAGAAAGATAGACAGACAGACAGACAGACAGATAGAAAGATAACAGACAGACAGACACACACACACACACACACACACACACACACACACACACACCACACACACACACACACACACACACACACTCACACAGAAGTATCGCTGATTCAGTGCCGTCAGTGGCTTTCACTTCATAATGACATCGGTTGCAACTCATCCTGTGTTTTTCATGTCTGTGGTCATTTCCTGTCGAAGCCCGGGTAGCTAATCACTGTAAGTAAAGCTTGGTGATGGTCACCAACCCAGTGTGGACATCTCTTAGTCTGACCCTGCGACCCAGCAGGGGACTCAGAGGTTTTTTTTTTTCTTTACGCTTTACTTCGATAATAATGGAATAAGCATTCATGTGCTTTTTTTTTACATCTAGTCCCCGTGTATATGCAGTTTTTCCAATGTTGTCATCCGTTCCCACCGGCACACAATGGCCTACTCTTCCGAAAAGCGGAGCAGATTTTAACGTGTGTGCAAGATGTTCTGCGTGCGTTTGCACAAGGGGCCTCGGTTTCTAGTCTAGTGCAAAGGACTTTTGGGGGGAGTGTAGTCAGCACTGATGTTAATTCCTGGGGAAAATATCCCCTTGAATGGGATTCGAACCGGATGTTCAGATTGCGAGCGTTGGAAGGGGGGTGGGGGGGGGTGGGGGTCTGCTGCGTGGGTCTACAGCTTGCCCTCCATACTCCCTCCACAGTAAAAAGGGTAGTGTTGTGAGCATGTTGAGTCATAACAGGAAGCACTGAACACCACAAAGATACCCAGCAAAAGAAAATGGCGTCTTCTGGTTAGTGTCCTGGTGGCAACTTATTACTGGCTGTTTTTTTTGTGTGAATTCCAGACACTTAGCCTACCATGGCCTACAATTCCCCTGGTGGAGAGATCAAAGATATTACAATTATTTAATCATGTGTGGAAAATCTGGTGAATTTTGTAGAGCACTTGCTACGCACCAGCTGAGATACAGATTAGTGACTGTAGTATTTGCTCAAATCTGCAGCAGCTGTCCACATCTTTGTTTGTTGGTTATTTTATTTATTTAATTATATTTGTTTTATTTCGGTTTTTTAAACTTCTTTTTCAAATTGAAGTTGACTCTTGATAGTCCTGAAACCCTTTAATCAACATAGACCTATATTATATTGTAGTTAAGGTGTTTTCGCAGAAGATTTGGGGGGTGGAGTTAAACTTTACTCACTGCTGTTCCTGCTTACTTTTTAAAGTGTTTTTTCTGCCCTCTTCTCCCTTGTCATACGTAAACAATGGTCTCTAGGAAAAAGCATACTGTTAAAATCTGAAGGTGGAATGCGAGATCTATTTCCACAAATCTGGCGTATTTGATCCACCACCTTTCAAAAAAAAGTTATCAGGCCCTTATCTTACAATCCCTAAATGTAAACAAAAATAAGATACCAAGATTACCAGGTTAGTATTATCCACCTATACATCAGAAAGTAGAGGGGCTAACAAAGATCAGTGCAGCGATTTACATTAAAGAAGGTATAGAGTACAGTGTGAAATCTCCACCAATACCTGGTAACATCCTAGATCTACATTCATGTGCAGTACATGTAAAGTTTAATGATTAGTTAATCCTAAATATTGTTTCTTTGTAGGCTACTTGCCTAAAGAACCTAACGATCTTAACTCAGATTGGCTCCATA
>CM060322.1:50656962-50661962 GCA_030674155.1 Stramonita haemastoma | reverse complement strand
AGGTAGGAAGAGATTCAAGTAGTTTCGTGACTTCCACAGGGCCATGCAGGGTTTTTGTCTATAATCTTTTGGAAGTAACATCTACCGATTATGGAAAATGGACACAACATTCATACCTGTGTCCGTTTGCACACAACACATCCATTTACTTTTTTACACACAATATCTGTTGATTAATGTTTCTTTTAGCAAATCTCACCTAATTTTAATGCATTATAAAACAAATCATTGAAGCATTGTGATCACAGTCAAATTCAGCACTTTAACAGAGGACACAACAGTATTGTTTTCACAAAGGATGCTGCCATTTATTTCACGAAAGAAGCAAAATAAATTATTGGTAATCTGAACACTACGCCTTATTTTTGTCTCCTGCATCCTTGCTGCCTCTGCCCAGAATGGTCCAGAAGGTCTGCCTGAAGCGAGATCCCATGGTGTAGTAGATGACAATGTTGAATGTGGCGTTGATGAAAGAAAAGATGTCAATCAGGGAGTTAAACATGAGGGCCAGGTTATGCTGCTTCTTCCCCACACCCATCTCCGGTAAGAACAGCCATACAATTCTGTGGAAAATAGAATGGATCAAAGCACTCAGAACTGGTCACAGTACTCATTTTGATCAATTTGTTATAGCTGCTGCCTTTGTTTAAAGCAAGCTTTCTGTACTGGTTCGGAACAGTCAGATGGCCATGTTGTCAGAGTCATTGTCGGATAGTGTTGTGGTGGCAAAGGTTTGAATGGCTGTTGAGCTGATAGAGGGAATTTTGCCCCTAGATTTAACACCAGTTCTAAATCTCTCCCCGGTATCTCTTGCAGATGGACCTTTAACCCAGAGATCTATGTGTAAATGTATTCAACCTTTGATCTAACATAAAGAAACCTCATGTGAAATGTATTCTACCTTCTGATCTAACATAAAAGAAACCTCATACATCCCTGAAGATCAGGTTGGTTATGGACATGAGAAAAGATGACACCAGCATTATCAGCGGGCAGTCTGTGACCTGAGAGGTATTCCCACCAGTTAGACTTTGCTGATGCTTTTGTTGAAACTTAAGCATGCACATGACAACTGGAGGAAATTTAGGCCTATGCAAATATTGGTATGGTTTTAGAAAAAAACATGCATGTTCCACATTTATTTTTTGGTAAAAAAAAAAAGCAGAGTTGATAAACATTGGGGTGAGTTTTACTGATTAAATTTTTCAGTCTGTGAGGGAGAAGTTCCTTTAGAAAATGAGGAAAAGCCTTAATCTTAGAGTTCCAGTATAATTCTTTATATTACAATATTGACCCAGGAAAGCAGATGCCTGTGATTTTTGTTGTTTTATTTCTATTTTTGGACGAGTAATATCTATTTTGGGAGAAAAACTTGTCTGATGTCATCAGTCAATAGAAACTTTATTGCTACAGTCAAACGGTTTTATTATTCAAAGCCTTGCAAACTGTTTTAAAGACGCAGTTGTTTTTTTTTGATTTGCTGATAAATCAGGTGTAACAATTGTGCCTCAGAGAACTCAAAACCTTTTTTCATTGCACATTTTATTTATAGTTTGTCCCTTGAAATGATCATTTATGACTCAGATAAATATAATATGCACAAAAGCGTGCAAATGTCAATATCATGGGATTCGTAAATAAGGTTAAGTCAAAAGAAAATATTTCTTGAAAGGTACACATTTATAAAGGTCAGTAATCTTGAAAAGTATGCTTTTGAGTTACAGCTCCTAACCTCACTTCACCTGTTTCTAGTTTAGTAGACAATTAGTCCACCACTGAAGACTTTAAACTAGCTGCTTCCACTCTTTGCAGTTGTCAGCTGTCTTTGGCAAGTCATTCCCCTCAAGGCCACTCCACTCTATATGTTGTCTTCCTATCGTTTTCTCTATCTGCCTCTTTGTTTCACTCCTTGTACTGTCCCTTTGAGACAATCTTAGCCATGCCAAGTGTTCGTGTGAGATCCGCATACCACTTATGTGTGCACTTTGTCACTGAAGCCTGGAGCTCTGTATATGACCTGATAGTTTTTTTTTAGTTCTGGTCTTCACTTCCTTGTTTCCTATGTAATCTCTCTATGAGACACCAAGGAGTTTGTGAAAGTATCTTATGTACATTGCTTGCATCCCTCTTTCTATGTCTGCTGTTATGAACCACGATTTCTCATGACTACAAATATATGGATATGATCAGGGAATGCATCACTCTAATTTGAAGCTTATGGTGATGCTGTTGTCATTCCAGAATAATCGATTTGGTCATTGTAGCTGTGATCTCATCTGTCCTGGAGATAATTTTGTGTTCAGATCCTTTATCTGATAGTATAGCTAGCGTATATTTAAAGCTGTTGATGGTCTCAATGTTCTTGCTGTCTATAACAATGTCAGTGCTGATGCTATTGGCACTATTTATCAGCAACTTGATTTTCTCTGTATTGATCTGCTTGCCATGTGCTGGAGAGGCTTCACCAAGGTGATTTACCTGGTTGACCAGCTCAGCTGTTGCTCTTTTCCAACTAGGCCGTTGATGGTGTCAGCAGAATGTAAGTCCTCCCTCCATGCTGACCACTCCGTCATGGTTTTCAAGTGTATCGGCCATTTTTCTCTCTAAAAAGATATTGAAGAGGGTTGGAGAAAGCAGACATCCTAGGTGTTTTCTAAAATTTTAGTTCAGAACTATACACTTATGTTGTTGTCATGACAGACTGAGCTGGTTGCTTTTTTATGAAAGCATTCTATGGTTCTGATCAAGTTGGCATTGATGTTATAGTCCTCATATTTGCCCACCAAGATGTATGCTTATTTCTGCCAAACACCAACTTAAAAATGCCCAAAGGTGGTGTAAACATCTTTCTGGCGTTTGCAAGTACTTCTCACAGAGTATTCTATAAGTATTTTTTCTGTTGTACCACATCCTGCTCTGAAACCGCCTGTTCTTCATTGATGATATACCCATCTTGAGGCTTCAGTCTATCCAGGAAGATTCTTAACCTAACTTTACTTGGATGGCTGATCAGGCTGATGGTATGGTAGTTTTGGCATAGTAGGAAGTTGCCTTTCTTTGGAAGAGTAATAATCAGGAGTCTGTGTCTAAGTTGTCGGCGGCTCCCAGTTACAGATAGAAATGATTATTAAAGCCTTTTTTCCTGATAACATGTAGTAAATTGATAGACAAAATGTACGACATGAAGAAACTAATTATCTTACAGATTTTCTCTACCTACTCCTGGGTTAACTATTCCTAACGTGCTGTTTTGCATGCATGATAAGGAGTGACTATGGAGTAACTGAGGAGTGACTATGTCTAATCAGTGACAAGGATATTCACGACCACCTACCTTCTCAAAGCTGCAGGGAACATGCAGATGATAAAGAAGATGGAGTTGTAGACCAACATGACAGTCAGACCTGACTCCTGTGCTGACTCACTGCTGACTGAAGATGTACTGGCACGCCAGGCTGCTGCCTGGTGCAGTTTGACCACAGTTACCACTGTTGCCAGTACAGTCACTGTGATGATTACTCCAGGGAGGGCCAGACCAAAAACATAGGCACTCAGGAAGGAGATGAGTCCTTGGTTGTCTATGAAAAACTGACTGGGAGAAAGAACCCAAGTGTAAGAATCAGTCACAGGGTTATAAGCACACACTGCACGGTATGCTGTCACATCTATAAAATACAAAACCAGTAGGACAATGGTGATGACAACGATGATGATGGTGGTGGTGGAGGCAGAGAACATGGTCTGGGAGCGAAGAGGCCACAGGACACAGAAACATCTTTCACTGGCGATGATGGCAGAGATGACTTGAGACACCCAGGGAAGTGCATAGAAGCCCAGCAAATTATTGTTGATCATAAAGCGCATGAAAGGACCATATCTGTAAATGTCATAATTATTAATCAGAGAGATAAAAAGGAATAAATGGTGACATTCTATGAACTGAAAAAGGTATTGTTGTTTTTCTACATTTGTGAATTGCCTTATTTTACTATTGAAATCAAACTTTCATGCTTTAGTACATTATTGTTGAAATAGTATTTAAAAGTTTTGTCTTTGTAGTGTGATCACACATAACATAGTTGGTTGCTTTCAGATACTGAAGCTTTCTTTTTTTCGGCCTTTCGTGCCTCACAAATGCCTTATTCTCCCTGAAGAAAATCGTTCATGTTAGCACAATACCTTTGCAAGAAAATATCTGCATACTTTATCTTTCATTTAGACCTTTAACCCAGAAGGCTCTGATACCATACCCAAGGTCGCTGGACAGATGTTGTTATGCTCTCCACCCTTGTCTGACTCCACAACAAAGCTATTATTGTCACCTGTAATAGCCCTTCATAGTGGTCTTCTGCTGTTTAGGCTTAGTATAGGTACATCCGATTAATGCCAAATTGACCCAGCAGCAGTATAGAACCATTCTAGTTTGTGGTCTATAGTAATATGAAATGGTGAGTTCATCAGCCACTGTTAGTCCTGAGGACACAGACATGTCAAGTATAGGGAATTACAGAGGTGGAGAGATCAAAATAAGTGGTGTGGGAACAGTTGGACAGACCATCTCTAAACATGCCAGGAGGAGTGGACAGAACCAGAACAGATTCACAAGAAGGAACATATAGAACCATAGAAGAAAGGAAACTTTCAATAGAGCTATATGAAGATGGCAGAGCTTTACCAATCTTTTTTTTCTGTCAGAGATTCAGCTGGTTGTGGGATATTGGAACTGTCCCAGCATCGGTTCCTGGCCCTAAATCCCACCAAGCTTGAGAAGGAGGTGATGGTGAGCAATCCTTTTGGCATCTCTGCTGGGCTATTGATATGAGTGCATTGACCACACAAGAGTGAGGGCTCGAACTTATTGACAGAGAACTTCTTCAAGAAGTAAGTCTTCAAGAAGTAAGAGGTAAGCCTTCAAGAACGTGTCAGATCCAGGCCAACCTGCCAGTGAATGATGTGATCAATGTTTCAAGACCTAAATCAAAATCTTGTTATAGCGATGG
>CM060322.1:50646962-50651962 GCA_030674155.1 Stramonita haemastoma | reverse complement strand
TTTGGCTGCTTGGTTGGTTGGGTTTTTTTGCTGTTTGTGTGCCGTTGTTTTTAGGGTGTGTGTGTGTGTGTGGGGGGGGGGGGGGGTATGGATTGGATTGGGTTGTGTTGTATTGTGTCGTATCGTATCATATTGCATTGCATTACGCAGAATCATATTCTGGTGCTGTCTTGTGTTGTGTTGTACTGTACGAAGAAGTGTTGTGTTTTGTTGAGTTGTGTTGTGTAATATTGTGTAGTGTTTTATTGAGTTGTAATGTGTTAAATTGTGCTGTGTTGTGTTGTGTTGTGTTATGTTGTGTTGTATTATGTGGTGTTGTGTTGCTTCTCAATCTAACAGCGCCTGATGCAGTGTTCAGTCTGATAAAGAGGTTTATTCGATGATTCTTACAGACATGAAGTCACAGATCTGAATCTTTGCAGCACATGAAGTACTTTGTGTGCTGATATTTAAACTCTCCTATTTATCCCCCCCCCCCCCATTTTTTTTATTTTTTGGGGGGGAGGGGGAATTATTTGGGGGCGGGATAGCTCAGTGGTCAGGGCACTCGCTTTCCCCAAGTCAAGTTAAGCAGCGTTAATAAAAAATAAAAATTTTTTTATTGTGGTTACCAGTTGGATGGGTGACCGCTTGCACGCCTTGGCTTTAGTACAATCTCTCCAGTTCACCCAGCTGTAAATGGGTACCTGCCCTCTTTAGGGTCAGGGAAGGTAAAGCACCGAGGGAGAGGAGATGGGCGCCGCCCTCAATATGCTGGCCCCTAGAGGAGCTGAAGTCTCTGATGCCTCGCTCCCCTACAACCACCTAGGTTGTGGGACACCTTTACCTTTTTACCTATCTACCCGAGGCAGGAATGCGGCTATCTGAATGGTGAGTGATAACGGTCGCTTACACAAAATTTCACAATAGATGAATCTCAGAGCTCTAGCCCACGAACGAAAGAACATGTCCAATGCCAATATTATGTGTATAGCTGTAAGGTCTCTCACTCTTCATTATGTACATGAATGAAAAACACCACCCCCACCCCCCAAAAAAAATGTACGCACGTCAAACATCTCCTAACTGTTATCAATTTTAAGTGAACCGCGGAAACACAGAAATACTTGCACACCGCCCACTCTCAATCCCGGGATTGGGCACTACTGATCGTAAAAAACTTACCAAATGGATATTTGTTGGATGTGGTACAGTCTATATAGAACACTCTATTTTATTGGGCACTACTGATCGTAAAAAACTTACCAAATGGATATTTGTTGGATGTGGTACAGTCTATATAGAACAATCTATTTTATTGGGCACTACTGATCGTAAAAAACTTACCAAATGGATATTTGTTGGATGTGGTACAGTCTATATAGAACAATCTATTTTATTGGGCACTACTGATCGTAACAAACTTACCAAATGGATATTTGTTGGATGTGGTACAGTCTATATAGAACAATCTATTTTATTGGGCACTACTGATCGTAAAAAACTTACCAAATGGATATTTGTTGGATGTGGTACAGTCTATATAGAACAATCTATTTTATTGGGCACTACTGATCGTAAAAAACTTACCAAATGGATATTTGTTGGATGTGGTACAGTCTATATAGAACAATCTATTTTATTGGGCACTACTGATCGTAACAAACTTACCAAATGGATATTTGTTGGATGTGGTACAGTCTATATAGAACAATCTATTTTATTGGGCACTACTGATCGTAAAAAACTTACCAAATGGATATTTGTTGGATGTGGTACAGTCTATATAGAACAATCTATTTTATTGGGCACTACTGATAGTAACAAACTTACCAAATGGATATTTGTTGGATGTGGTACAGTCTATATAGAACAATCTATTTTATTGGGCACTACTGATCGTAAAAAACTTACCAAATGGATATTTGTTGGATGTGGTACAGTCTATATAGAACAATCTATTTTATTGGGCACTACTGATCGTAAAAAACTTACCAAATGGATATTTGTTGGATGTGGTACAGTCTATATAGAACAATCTATTTTATTGGGCACTACTGATAGTAACAAACTTACCAAATGGATATTTGTTGGATGTGGTACAGTCTATATAGAACAATCTATTTTATTGGGCACTACTGATCGTAAAAACTTACCAAATGGATATTTGTTGGATGTGGTACAGTCTATATAGAACAATCTATTTTATTGGGCACTACTGATCGTAAAAAACTTACCAAATGGATATTTGTTGGATGTGGTACAGTCTATATAGAACAATCTATTTTATTGGGCACTACTGATCGTAAAAAACTTACCAAATGGATATTTGTTGGATGTGGTACAGTCTATATAGAACAATCTATTTTATTGGGCACTACTGATCGTAAAAAACTTACCAAATGGATATTTGTTGGATGTGGTACAGTCTATATAGAACAATCTATTTTATGGCACTACTGATCGTAAAACTACCAAATGGAATTGTTGATGTGGTACAGTCATATAAACAATCTATTTTATTGGCACTACTGATCGTAAAAATACCAATGGATATTTGTTGGATGTGGTACAGTCTATATAGAACAATCTATTTTATTGGGCACTACTGATCGTAACAAACTTACCAAATGGATATTTGTTGGATGTGGTACAGTCTATATAGAACAATCTATTTTATTGGGCACTACTGATCGTAAAAAACTTACCAAATGGATATTTGTTGGATGTGGTACAGTCTATATAGAACAATCTATTTTATTGGGCACTACTGATCGTAAAAAACTTACCAAATGGATATTTGTTGGATGTGGTACAGTCTATATAGAACAATCTATTTTATTGGGCACTACTGATCGTAACAAACTTACCAAATGGATATTTGTTGGATGTGGTACAGTCTATATAGAACAATCTATTTTATTGGGCACTACTGATCGTAAAAAACTTACCAAATGGATATTTGTTGGATGTGGTACAGTCTATATAGAACAATCTATTTTATTGGGCACTACTGATCGTAAAAAACTTACCAAATGGATATTTGTTGGATGTGGTACAGTCTATATAGAACAATCTATTTTATTGGGCACTACTGATAGTAACAAACTTACCAAATGGATATTTGTTGGATGTGGTACAGTCTATATAGAACAATCTATTTTATTGGGCACTACTGATAGTAACAAACTTACCAAATGGATATTTGTTGGATGTGGTACAGTCTATATAGAACAATCTATTTTATTGGGCACTACTGATAGTAACAAACTTACCAAATGGATATTTGTTGGATGTGGTACAGTCTATATAGAACAATCTATTTTATTGGGCACTACTGATCGTAACAAACTTACCAAATGGATTTTTGTTGGATGTGGTACAGTCTATATAGAACAATCTATTTTATTGGGCACCACTGATGGTAACAAACTTACCAAATGGATATTTGTTGGATGTGGTACAGTCTATATAGAACAATCTATTATATTGGCAATACTGATAGTAAAAAAAACCCTTACCAAATGGATATTTGTTCGATGTGGTACAGTCTATATAGAACAATCTATTCACAATGATGGGATTTTTTGTTAGTACAAAAACCGAAAAGTAAATCCAAAAAGGAAACACTTCACACTGATTTCTTATTACAGCCTTGGGGTTTACCAATGGTGAGATTTTGTGTATATGATCTTTTTTTTTCTTTTGCTGCCTCATCTTCTGTGACGTCCCCATCCTGCTGTTCCCACGCCGCTCATTTCAATTTTCGCCATAGCCATACCCAGATTTGTTATGTCTCATCCTCAGGGTCAGGAGTCCACAGGGAGTCCGTCAATATTTTATGACCGTTTTTTGCACACCATTAAGGTAGTCGCATTCCGACTTCGGAGATGTATGCTGAGTATGTTCGTGTTTCCGTGATACTGACATGAAATACGGGATGTTTAACGTTCATATTTGATCTTCTGCGTGTGTATATATACACAATGGACATTAAGAGGCTGGCATGTCATCACTTGAAGTTAACCTCGGAGATCGTAAAATTCCCCTCCCCTAGTTCACCAGACACCGCCGAGATTCGAACCCACGACTTCATAGACCCATGGGGCGGGAGTCAAAATAGTCTTAATCATTCGGCTATAGCGTCCGTCGAAACATACTTTAAAACTGCAAAATGAAAAAAAAAAGATTCTCAGTGATAAAGTATATTTCCTGGGGAATTCCAGCTCTGGTTTTACACCGTATCTCTGGCTGTGTCTTAACTATGTTACTGTACACCACTTGAAGTCAAGGTTAATTTCTCTACATGAAACCCAGGCTGTAGTCTCAGGAGAGAGCGCGTCGCCACAAAAACAACAACACATTTTCTCCTGACTTTTTGTGTATTTCTTTGCCTATCAGATTGGGTTTTTTTTCCCTCTACACGATTTTGCCAAGGACAACTCTCTTGTTGCTGTGGCTTCTTTAACGTGCTGTGATGGGGGTGGTAAGTAGATGATCTCCCATGTGATTGGAGTGCGACAACCACAGAGCCGTGTTTCTATTTAGAGACACACCTGTGAATTGTCGATGCTCTTTTTCTTTGGGTAGTGGTCGAAAACCCTCCGTTGTATATACACTTCGCCTTCATGGTGAAATGGAATATATGCAACATCTGTTTAGAGATCATATGCTAAACTCTCTGGCTGTGCTGTGTTCCCGAGGTTTGTGCAGAGATGGGACATCAAATATGTCCATTCTGTTACAGTAAGATAAATGCGTGTTGCGCACGGGACTTCAGTTTATTATTATTCTCATTTGAAAGACTAGCACCCAGAACAGCTCTTACGGTCTCGTGGATGGGGGAGAAGATGTTAGGAGCACAAACCCACCTCTCACTTCGCACCTAGACTTTTTCGCTTTCTAGGCGAGTGTTTTCGATACCTCTTAGCCCACCATTCGACTGAAGACCACTGTATAGTCTAGGATAAGCAACGAAACAAATGAATTCCTATATTTGTTTCAGAACATTTAAAGGGAAT
>CM060322.1:50559462-50641962 GCA_030674155.1 Stramonita haemastoma | reverse complement strand
TAACGTATGCTCAGGTTGCTAGATCAGCCGCACCAGTTTCTGCTAAAACAACACCTGCTAAAAAGTCAGGTACAGGACTGGTGCAACAAAAGAGCAAAACAAAAGCTGCACCGAAGGCTGTAAAATTAAGAAAATCAGAACAAGCAGCAAATGACGTAACGACTGTGACTGACGTCAAACCACCACGACCTACAAAGAAAAATAATTCTAAACAGAAAGAACAACAAGACTTGCCACAAGTCGTAATGCTCCACGATTCTGTGATGAAAGGGGTCAATGGGGATAGACTTGGGGTTTCATATGGATTCAACACGATATGTTATAAAGCCCATGAAATAAAAGATTTGTCAACTACCCTGGACACAGCATTTTCCCACATTAACAAACCTTTAGATGCTGTTGTCATTCACTGTGGCATAAACGACATCAAGACTTCCGATCCCAGACGTAGCAGCAAAACTTACATCGACTGCATTAAGGGTATTGCTGCTGATCACCCAAGCACAAAAATTGTTGTCAGCAAGATTGCTTCTGTTCGCAATTTTAAACTTAATGTGCAGAGAGAACTTTTCAATGCACTGATCAGCGCTGAACTTCACGATATTGTCAATGTTTCTTTAGTTCAGCATTCCAATCTTTCAACTCGCACTGGGGTTCAAAAGGATGGTCTTCACCCATCACGGAGAGGATCCAGTCAGCTGGCAGTCAACGTCGGCAGACACGTCCGTCAGCTGTTCTGGCAGACTCCGAGGAAGACCAGGAGACACCCAACTCTGCAGCCACGCAGCAGCAACTTTCCAGCGTTCTCCAGAGTCTTACCTCCGGGTGGAGACAGGGGCCCGTGGTGGAACATGTATGAATGCTTGGGAGAATGGTACTGAATTTTAAATGAACTGATTAAGGAATTATTTAGTGATGTATATTAATGTCATCTATGTAGTCTTGCGATTAACTATGGCGCAGATTTTCTGATCGTATCTTCTATTGCCTAGATTTAGTCTACTGGTAATAGTTGTAGTTGAGCTATCTTGAATACATATTTAAGTTATTTCTTTCTTTATTTTCTCAATATATATATTTTTACGTTGTTTCTGTCTATTCTCACTTTCAAAATGGTACAATCATGTCCAGTGAAGATATTACAGTGGAACTGTAGATCGGTGATGACAAACCTCCACTATCTTATTCATCACCTTTCCACTACTACTTATGAAATCTTAATATTACAGTCATTGAATGTAAATCAAAACAATTTACCGAGATTGAAAAACTTTTCTTATCCTCCAGTTCATGAAAACATTAAAAATGATGCAGAAAAGATAAAAACTGCCATATATATACATGTAAAAATGGAGTATAGTTCACGTATCTCACCAGCACCATCTAATATATTAAATTTATATTCATGCGCAGCAAATGTAAAAGTAAATAGTCATCTCATAATAAATGTTGTATCTGTCTATCTCCCTAAAGGTCCAAATGAGGAAAATACTGAGTGGATTCGAACAATTCAAGATTCCAATAAAAAGTGGCTAGTTGTAGGCGACTTTAATGCACACTCACCCTTCTGGGAAAAGGGAAGCACTTCAGTAACTTGCAAAAGATTTGTTGAAAACATAGTGGATTCTTGCCTTTATTTATTAAATGACGGTAGTGTCACCAGAGTCCCGGATATTGCAAGTCATAGGGCAAGTGCCATTGACCTATCTTTCATCTCTCCTGTGCTTGCTCCAAATTGTAAATGGGAAACACATACCAACACTTTAGGGAGTGATCACTTACCAATTATAATTACTCTTAATGACCACTCTGTTCATTACAGTTATGATAAAGATGTTATTCCTAAATATAATTATAACCGTGCTGACTGGAATAAATTCAATAGCTTTCTAGCAGCAGTAAATACAGAAAGTATTAAAGATGATGATGTCGACGTTTTTTACCAAAATTTTATTGATGCTATCTTAGAAGCTGCTGATGATTCTATTCCAAAATTTTCATCTGTAAAATCCAGCAAACATTCAGGTAATGTATGGTGGACTGATTCTTGCCAGAAAGCTGTAAATGAGAAAAAAGAAAGATTTAAAACAGATATAAAAGACCGGTCTGAAAGCAATCATTTATTAATGAAAAGAGCAAATGCTACATGTAACAGTATTGTTGCACAAGCTAAGCTCAATTTTTTGGAGTAGTTTTTGTACACAAGACGTTTTTAACCATACAGATCTAAAAAAGGTGTGGAGAAAGCTCAATGACATGAAAAATGGAGTTTGTTTACAGAATTGCCCAATCAAAATACAGGAAAAAGAACTTCTTTCTGATGCAGAAAAGGCTGAAATTTTTGTAAATATGTTTTCCGACACTATGAATTCTCACAACCTTTCAGACAGATCTAAAACTTATAGAGAAAATGACGTCCAGAAAGATGATTATAAAGATCCAGTAAGTGATAATACACACTATGTGAATGCCCCTATTACGCTGCAAGAACTAAAAGATGTAGTTTTCTCCCTGCCCACTAAAAAAACATCAGTAGGAAAAGATGCAGTTTCTATGAACTGCTCAGACATCTACCTAATAACTGGCTATTGTTGCTGTTAGATCTGTTTCAGCTGTGTTGGATTCATGGAGTCTTACCTAAATCTTGGAAACATTCTATTTTGATACCTATAGTAAAGCAGGGAAAATCTAAGAGTGATAAGAACTATAGACCGATTTCATTAACTTCACATACAGGGAAGTTGATGGAAAAAATAATCTTAAATAGATTGACATATTATTGTGATAAAAATAAGATAATACCTGTAAATCAGGCAGGATTTCGTAAAGGTAGATCTACAGTTGATCATTTAGTGAAACTAACTACTTGTATTAAATATCAGTTTGCTCGAAGGAGGAATGTACTTGCTACATTTTTCGACGTACATAAGGCGTACGATCATGTTTGGCATGAGAGATTGCTTTATAAGTTGAAATCTATTGGCCTTTCTGGCAGCATATATTTCTATATAAAAAGTTTTCTTTCAGAAAGAATTGTTCAAGCTAAAGTTGGAAATTGTTATTCTACCCAAAGATCACCAGACATGGGAATTCCACAGGGATCAGTAATATCACCGTATCTATTCAACATTTTATTATCTGATCTTCCTAGTATTTTGTCAAGTAATGCTGTTCTTGTGCAATATGCTGATGACATATGCATGTGGATGGATGTTATAATGAAAAAGAAAACGCCCAAAAGGCAATTAAGCTTCTATCAAAAAGTATATCAAAAAGAACTTGACAAACTTAACGGCTATCTTTTAGAGAATGGCCTTTCACTTTCCCCTGAGAAAACCAATCTTGTACTTTTTAATAATGGTGTTGGACCACAAGTCTTACCTCGTTTTCGATTAAATGGAAAAGATCTCGAATATAAACCTGCAGTGAAATTTTTAGGTGTATACCTCACTTCTAAACTAGCCTGGAATCAGCACATTGAATTTTTGGCAACTAAAGCTAAGAACGTTCTTAATTTCTTAAAAGTTGTCAATAAACAACCGTGGGGGCAAGATATCACCGTATTAAAACACCTGTCCTTGGCCCTTGTGCGCTCAAGACTGTCTTATGGACAAGAAGTATTTTTCAGTGCTCCAAATTACTTACTTAAGAAAATTCAAAGTCTTGATTGTAAAGCCTTCCGGCTTGCTTTGGGTGTACCACCTCATGCCTCGACTTTAGGCACATATAAAGAAATAGGTGTTCTGCCTTTAAATGAACATCGGCACCTTGCAGTGGCAAAATATGTCTTAAGAAGCACAGCAAATGAAAGTAATGTTGAAAAGGAAGTTCAGTTAAAGTCTGATATTCATTTTCCTAAAAGAGCAAGAACTATCAGCTCGCTTACCACAATTAGCACTTATACCTCCCCACTTTTTAAAGATTTAAAACTTAATTCCAATAAAGTAGCTAAATCAGAAGTAAATTTATCTCCCTGTCCACCTTGGGAACTGCTTAAAGCTCACTTTGATTTTGATTATTCCACTGTACGAAAAGCTGACAATATTAATATACTTACGGCATTTGTAAAAGAGCATATTGAAACTACCTATTCTGATCATCTCAAAATATATACTGATGGTTCCATTCTTAATACTAATGAGGGAGGTGCGGCTTTTATTATTCCATCATTGAAAGTAGAACGATCATTCAACCTGGGAAAAAATAAATCTATATTTACAGCTGAGCTAACAGCCATAATATTTGCGCTGTACTATGTACTTGACTTTCCTAAAGATATTTTCAACATACTTGTGTGTGTTGATTCCAAATCGGTTTTACATGCTTTGAAGAATTCTAATCTTAAAGTGAGAAAAGATCTTCTCATCGAAGTCAAGCATCTGGTGCATCTTGTTATTTTAAGAGGTAGTACTGTTACTTTTTGTTGGGTTCCCTCACATAGTGGAATCTATTTTAATGAAAAAGTAGACACCCTTGCAAAATATGGGGCGAGGAATAGAAAGGATTCTTGTGAAATAGATGTTGCATTATCTTTGCATGAGGGATACAGCTTGCTGCAAAATGCCTGTTGGAAGCATTTCAGAAAGAAGATCAGCGATTCTGGCTATCAGCTTTATGATAGCAGTACAAGTAATATGATAAATTTTCGAAATATCTTAACTTCTGACAAAGTCTGTGGTTGGTACAATCGCAGAAATGTGTTATCCCTCATGTACAGATTTAAACTAAATGCCTTCAAGACGAAATACTCAAAGGATGTAAACTGTATTTGTGGTGATAAGATAACGAGCAGTCATATTCTTCTTTGTGGATATCTAAAACCAATTTTACCTGTTGTGCCTAATCTATCACTGGATCAGTTGTTGTCTGAACCATCGCGTTTGTTGGACATTGTGTTAGCACTAACAAGTAGTCCGATAATTCAGTATTTTTAGTTTGTTAAAGTTAGCTTTATATTTTAACTTTGTTATCTGGCATTAGTTTCAGCTATTGTTCAATTTTTCTTGTTCAGGTTGTTTTTTTTTTTTTGTTTT
Organism: Stramonita haemastoma; assembly: GCA_030674155.1. Classification (NCBI taxonomy): domain Eukaryota; kingdom Metazoa; phylum Mollusca; class Gastropoda; order Neogastropoda; family Muricidae; genus Stramonita; species Stramonita haemastoma. The sequence goes on along the minus strand of CM060322.1, from coordinate 50,636,929 downwards.
TTTTTTTTTGTTTGTTTTTGTTTTTGTCTAAAATCACTTAATGTGAATAGACGTTAAACTGAAGAACACACTCGCGCAGGGTGAAATAGAGGTTTGGTAAAGAAGGCAAGCATGCACACGTGTATCAATGAGTGTGTGTGTGTGTGTGTGTGGTGTGTGTGTGTGTGTGTGTGTGTGTGTGTGTGTGTGTTTGTTTGTGTGTGTGTGTGTGTGTGTATATGTGTGTGTTTTTGTGTGTGTGTGTGTTTGTGTGTGTGTATATGTGTGCGTGTTTGAGTGTATGTGGGCTCGTGCGCGTGGGCGCTGGGGTGTTTGTGTGTATGTGTGTGTGTGTGAAACAGTGAAAGCGGGGATGGGGGGTGGAGAGAGAAAGAGAGGGAGACAGGGGGTGGAACAGAATAAGATAATTTGTATATCTATATTATTCACATAAAACTAACATTATTATGTAAGCCAACACAGATAAGTAAAGTTAGGTGAAATTTCGTTTGTTCTCTTCTGTCGTGGCTATACCTTTATCTTTATTTTTTTTTTAATCTTATTTCATACCATTTTATATTACAGCAGATTTCTCTGTGTGAAATTCGGGCTGCCCTCTTCGGGGAGAGCGCGGCGCTACAAGTGCAGCAGCGCCACCCATTAATTTTTTTTCTCCTTAAAAGTTTACCAATGGTGCTTCTTTCGCGTCTGCAACCATTTGCTCGCCATAAAGATAAAAAAAGAATAACACGCTCTGACATCGAGGATGACAATCTAAACACAAGACCAACGTGTATACTTTTTCTTTTTATGTAGTCTGTTCCTGCTGGTATACTACGGCCTACTCTTCTGTTTGGCGGGACAGGTTAATTACATGTGCGTTATTATGTTTTGCGTGTTATCGCACACAAGACTTCGGCTTATAGTGTTATTCTAGGTCTCAGTTGGCAGAATGTGATTGGTTCTGATCTTATGAATGTACTGCCTCTGCTGTTTGGAGGTCATCGTCGAACACAACGGACAAACAAACAAACAACAAACAATATCAACTCCAGGGGGAAAATCCTCTCGAACGTGTGTTTATGTTCATTTTCTCCCATTTCGTCAGCTAGAACTTCGAGATTCACCTATGCTGAGATTTTTATATGCCTATGCTGCCGTTTTATCGCACTGTTAATGTAACGGTATTTCGACATCGGGGATGATAATTATTTAAACACAACGTCTATTTGTGTGCGCTTTTAATCAACAACAAAAATGCCACCCATTCCTGCTGAAATAAAATGGTATGTTCTTCCAAAAGGAGGAACAGGTTTTTCACGTGTAAGCAAGATACTCTACGCGCATTTGCGTACAGAACCCTTGTTTAGCATAGTATCGTCCGAAGGACTTTAAGGGTAGAGGACACAGTGCTGATGTCGACTTCATGGTAAAATTCCCCAAAACGCGCGCTCGAATGGTGGCTCGATGATGATGGCTACCTTCCAACGCTCTATCCGCTTGGATCTCCGGCCTTCAGGGTTCAACATGCTTATCTTTACGAATGTAAAGAAAAGGCAAAGGTGTCCCATAACCTGTATGGTCGTAGGGGAGCGAGGCATCAGAGATCTCATCTTTTCTAGGGGCCAGCATTTTGAGGGCGGCGCCCATCTTCTCTCCCTCACTGCTTTACCTTCCCTGACCCTAAAGAGGGCAGGTACCCATTTACAGCTGGGAGAACTGGGGGGTTGTACTGAAGCCAAGGCGCGCAAACAGTCACCCATCCAGTTATTGGTAACCACGCTCGATACTGCTTAGCCTTGGCTGGGGGGGGGGGGGGGGGGGGGGGTAGGGGGGGAAGCGTGTGCTCTGACCATTGAACTATCCCGTCTCCACGAATGTGGTCAATGGAAATTCCCGTTTTGTGGACCCGAATCTGCTGTAGTGAAATACATTCCATCATCCTGAACTCGTTGTGCAATAAGATCGTTTTCCACTTTCCCCGTTTGCTTTTTTTTTCTCGGAAGAGGGAAGGGGTGGAAGGGCGAGAAGGAGAAGAAAATGGAGACAATGATGTTGAAAATGCTGCTGCTGCTGCTGCTGCTGATGATGATGATGATTAGCATGATCATGATGACGATGACGAAAACGACGACGACGACGATGACGATGACGACGACGACGACAACGACGACGACGACGACGACGATGATGATGATGATGATGATGATGATGATGATGATGATAAGGAAGAGGTGGAGGAGGAGAAGAAGGAGGAGGAGAAAAAGGAGGAAGAGAAACAGATAAGAAATATAGAGTAAGAAGAAGAAAACAAAGAATTCATGTATACATTTTTACAACTGTGGTATATTGTATTGTAAATTGCATGGTATATTCTATACCACTTAAGGTCACGACGGATTTCTCTGCGTGAAATTTAGGATGCTCTCCCCGAGGAGAACGCGTCGCCACAAGAGCATCGGCATCCACTTTTTTTTTCTTTTCATGTCTGCAACTGTAATTTGTTTCCCTATCAGAGTTGTGGTTTTTTTGTCTATAATTTTTTGTCAGGGACAACCCCCTTGATGTCTTGGGTTCTTTTATGTGCACTAAATAATTGTGTGTAACACGCAAGACCACGGTTTATTGTCTCATCCAAAAGACTAGCACCCAGACCACCACTCACGGTCTAGTGGATGGGGGAAAAGTTTCAGGAACAAACGGATCAAACCATCACACACTTCGAACCTGGACTTTTCGCTTTCTAGGCAAGTGTTACTTCTAGACCACAGATCCATTAAAAAATTCATGTTAAAATGCTCTTTCAGTTGATATCTTCATCCAATCTAATTAAACGTAACAAATGGGGAGCGCTCCTAGTATCAACAAAATACAAATCTATATTGTTAACCTTTCCGTGAGATAAAAAAAAACCCGTTTTAGCTCACAAAGAATAACATAAAACAACATATGATATAACAACTTCCAAACAGTCAGGCACTTTCCGTTGTTTTGGCAAACAAACAATGGCGTGCCAGCAAAGGGAGAGAACCCAGCGATCTTTAGAAGAAAAACGTGAAGAGGTATCAGCAAGGGAGGTAAGGAGATCAAAGACAGAGGGGAGGTAACCTGTGGAGACAAGACTTGAATCATAGGACCACTGTCTTAGAGCCCTCCAATGTAAAGAGCTGTAGAGGCGAATGGTGTCTCCATGGGGAATGTGTTGCAGAGCCAGAGCGAAATGTAAAGATTTTTTTAAAAAATTGTTTATGTACTTATTTATTTACTTATTTACTTATTTGTTTATTGATTTACTTATTTATTCATTTATTCATTTTATTGAATATTTGATTTTTTAAAATTTCTTTAAACATATATATATAAATAGACACATTTTATCTATCTATTTATACATTTGTTGGAATAGATAGAGAAATAGATAAATTTATTTACCTATTTACCTATTTATTCAATCATTTGTTTGTTTATCTATTTCGAAGATAATGGGAGAAAAGAAGCACCTATGTACTTTTTTGTTTTCGAGTCCCCCCTGTGTGTGTGTGTGTGTGTGTGTGTGTGTGTAGTTTGGTAAATTTCGTCATCCGTTCCCACCAGCACACAATGGCCGACTCTTCCAAAAAGAGAAACAGTTTTAACGAGTCTGCAAGATGTTCTGGGTGGGCTCACACACAAGACCTCGGTTTAAAGTCTCATTCGAAGGACTTTTAAGGAAGTGGAGTCGGCACTGATGTTAAGCTCCAGGCGAAAATATCCCCTTGAACAGGATTCGAACTTGTGTCAGAAGATCACGAGCGCAATGTGCAGCGCTCTAACCACCAAGCTATCCAGTTCCCCATAGTCATGCTGGTGTCATCTGCCTCAGCAAAGAGATTTGTTTCATCTTTTACCACCCTCCTTGGCGCAGTAGTTAGCGCCTTGGTTTACTGACTGGAAGGTCGCGGGTTCGAGTCCCATAACAGTCATGGGGATTTTTCGGACTCTGACCGGCTTCTACTCAGAGTGAATGTGCTGTTGGCTCATTGAAAAGTCTGAAACCACATAGCTGAGCTTCATTTACTTTATGAATGTTATTTTAAAAGTGTTGGGGTTAAGTTACCTAACCACCACTGCAGGTGTCTGTATTTCTTGGTTCCGTTTTAAGTTTTAACAGCTTCATACAAAATAAAAAATCCAAGCACAGCTTCAGTTAAAGTCTGTCCCGAGCCTAAGGCTCATCAGGCCGGTGCTTATCCCGGTTTCTGTGGCGTTAAGCGACTGAGAGTCATAGACTCCCCCCTGGATAGGACGCCAGTCTATCGCAGGGTTAACCCCCAACACAAGGTTGGTACCCCTTTTACACCTGGGTGGGGTGAGAAAATAGCCGTAAAGTGCCTTTTCCAAGGTACAAATAAAAAAATCCAACCATTCTGGTGCCCCCAAAATTGAAATGCATCTATGAATGCGCACGTGTACTGGTTTTAAATCAATACTTAATTGCTGCGGGAATATGAATGTTTTCTTAAGATCGTGTGTTTGGAAGCAAGTGCCAAATATTGATTACCTACACAATACTCATACGTACACACATTTGGAATGCAGTTCCCTTTCATGTTGCACCCACATCACACACACACACCAATACACACACACCAATACACACACACACACACACACACACACACACACACACACACACACACACACACACACACACATACACACACACACGCACACACGCACACACACACAGAGTTTTCGAATACTTTCTAAACATACCTGACCTTTATGGCCAAAGTCAATATCAAAGTCCCTTTATGGTCACACATTTAACTTCCACACATTCACAGACAACAAGAAAAATTCGGATTTTTTTGGAAAAAGCAGAAGATGCCATTTATATTTTTTCAAGAGAGAGACACAGTAGTGTTGATGCTCGCATCACTTCTTCCCTCAGTGTTTCTGTCCCACAGCCTTCCTTCCTCTGCCCACAATGGTCCAGAAGGTCTGCCTGTAGCGAGACCCCATGGTGTAGTAGATGACGATGTTGAAGGTGGCGTTGATGTAGGAGAAGGCATCAATCAATGAAGTGAACAGGATGGCCAGGTTATGCTGCTTCCTCCCTACACCCAGCTCTGGCAAGAACAGCCAGACAATTCTGTGTGGACAGAGAGAGAAAAAAAAGAATGATTACTATGCTGCTGGCTTCCTTCCCACTCCCAGTTCTGGCAAAAACAGCCGGACAATTCTGTGGACAGAGAGAAAAAAAGAATGATTATTATGCTGCTTCCTTCCTTCCTACCTCCACTTCTGGCAAAAAACAGCCAGACAATTCTGTGGACAGAGAGAGAGAGAAAAAAAAAAAAGAATGATTACTATGCTGCTTCCTTCCCACTTTAGCTCTGGCAACAACAGCCAGACAATTCTGTGGACAGAGAGAGAGAAAAATAGAATGATTACTATCCTTTCCACCTCCAGTTCTGGCAAAAACAGCCAGACAATTCTGTGTGGACAAAGAGAGAAAGAAAAAAAAAGAAGAATGATTACTGCATGTAGTCTCTTTGATCTGTCTCTTACGTTTCGGTTTAAAAAAATGTAATTAGGTTTCTTTTTAGAGAGATGAAGGGTAACGGGTGGGACAGAAGGGTAGTCAGATGGTTGGTCGTCCTCTGATTGTCTGGTTATTTGTTTATTTGTTTGCTTGTTTGCTTGTTTGTTTGTTTGCTTGCCACTTTAAGTCCCGGCAGATTTCTCTTCGTGAAATTTGATCGCCTCTCTTCATGGAGGCCACGTTGCCACAAGACAAGCGCCCCCTATTTGGTTCCTGTCTGTGTATTTCTTTCCCTAACATAATGGCGTTTTTCTACAGAATTTTGTCAAGGACGACTCTCTTGTGTGCCAAATAATTATGTGTAACACATGGGTCCTCAGTTTATCGTCCCATCTCAAAGATTAGCACCCAGACCGCCATACATGGTCTAATGGATAGGGGGGGGGGGGGGACAGTTTCGGGCCCAAACGGGATCAAACCACAGCGCACTTCCGACCCGAACTTTTCGTTTTCTAGGCAGGTGCGTTGCCTCAAGACCACCGATACCTGCTTCAATCCTTGCTGAGCTGTTCATTTGATAATGTTTGGCTTTATTTCTCCATAGGTTTTTTGGTTGAGACTATAACTTAAGAAGTAGTGTGTGATCATACCCTAACATCTTTTTCACAGGTGTATAATCTATCTTCCTCAGAGTAATAAATAATAATAAATAATAATAATAATAATAATAATAATAATAATAATAATAATAATAATACATGGAATCTATATAGCGCTATTTCTTGTAAAAACAAATCCAAGCACTTGCATTGGAGCTATAGCCTACAACACACAAACAATCAATAACAATTCATAGTTTTAGCGAATTCGAATGTAACACACACCACACACACACACACAACACACACACACACACACACACACACACATACACACACACTCACACACACACATACGCGCGCACACACACACACACACACACACACACACACACACACACACTACACACACACACACACACGCGCGCGCGCGCGCGCATAAAGGTTATACACTTTGGCAGGTACGTGAGTAGACATGTTGTGGACGGCAGAAGGGACGACACGAGCATGGTCAGCGTGTAATCTGTGGCCTGGATAGAGGTGGGCACGTCCAGATATAGCTGACCATGCTTTGTCTCACTATAGTAGCCTGGGCAGTATTTTTTTTTTTTATTCCAGTTTATGTCACAGCAAATTTCTCTGTGTAAATTCGGGCTGCTCTCCCCCAGGGAGAGCGCGTCGCCACCACTAGTGCAGCATTACCCATTATTTTTTCCTTTTTCCTGTCTGCAACTGCATTTATTTCCCTATCAGAGTGGCTTTTATCAGCAGAATTTGTGTCAGGGAAAACTCTCTCTAGTTGCCATGGGTTCTTTAACGTGCACAAAATGCATGCTGTACGCAGGACCTCGTTTATCGTCTCATCCTATGTTGAGAAGTGATTTTTTGTATCTAATCAGTGACAATGTTCAAACATGCAGCACTTACTTTCTTAAAGCTGCAGGGAACATACAGACGATGAAGAAGATGGAGTTGTAGACCAACATGACAGTCAGTCCTGTCTCACGTGCTGATGATTCACTGCTGACTGAAGCCGTACTGGCACGCCATGCTGCTGCCTGGTGCAGTTTGACCACAGTCACCACTGTTGCCAGCACAGTCACCGAAATGATCAGTCCAGGGAGGATCACACCAAAGACATAAGCACTCAGGAAGGAGATGAATTCGTAATTATCCAGAAAAAACTGACTAGGAGAAAACACCCAGGTGACAGAATCGGCGACAGGATTGTAAGCACACACTACACGGTATGCTGTCACATCTAGAAAGTACAACGCCAGCAGGACGATGCCGATGACGACGATGATGATGGTGGTGGTGGAGGCAGACAGCAAAGTCTGGGAGCGAAGAGGCCACAGGACACAGAAACATCTTTCACTGGCGATGATGGCAGAGATGACTTGAGACACCCAGGGAAGTCCGTAGAAACCCGGCATGTTGTGGTTGATCATGAACCGCAGGATAGGGCCGTGTCTGTAAAATGTCAAACTGAGATGTGAGATAATAAGAAGGAGTCAAATGTCCCGGAAATTAATGGAATAATCTGGAGAGAATGAGTTGTTTCATCTGAGTCATGAGTATAAAAAAGGGAAAAAAGTAAAGGTGTCCCATAAACCCATGTAGTCGTAGGGGAACGACACCCCGAGCGAGGCATCATACACCTCAGCTTCTCCATAATTATATATATATATATATATATAGAGAGAGAGAGAGACAGAGACAGAGACAGAGGACAGAGAGAGATTCCCTGTCCGAGATTACCATAAATTAATTCACTAACATTATGACAGCCATTTCATTATGCAGCGATGTAAAGAAGACCATTCTTATCAAAGTGTGAAGGCTATTAGTCAACATAAGCATATGGATATAACATCTGCTCCTCTTTATATCTAATACATAATACCTAAAATCTGATATCTATCATTATGAATGTGCACGTTGTGTTAGTCAACGGGGGAAGGGATAGCCTGGCAGCTAGAGTGGTCTGAGTGATGCGCCAGTGATCTGCTCACCCGGTTAGAATCTTGTCCAAGTAGATTTTCCCTCTGGGGTTAACATCAGTGCCAACTCCACTCCCGCTAAAAGTCCGTCGGGTGAGACTTTAAACCGATGTCCCGTGTGCGAACGCACACAGAACATCTTGCACACACGTTAAACCTCGTTCCATTTTTTCGGAAGAGTAGGCCATTGAGTGCCGGTGGGAATGGATGACACAATTTACAAAACTGCATACACACGGTGACTGGATGTAGAAAAAGCACATGATTGTTTATTCCATTATCCTCCAAATAAAAGAAGAAAAGATAAATTAAGAAAAATCTAGCTGTGTGGTGTTGGGAGTAACTCTATCTGGATCATACAGCTAAAACTAAAATATATTTTTCAAAACGATCATGGATATTGTGCGTATGGAACAAATGATATAGTTTGTGTCTGTTTAGTTTTTTTTTTTTTTTACTTGTTCTGAATGATGCTTAATCTTTTCCGACCTCAGTGGAGTTTTTCATAAGTGAAATCTAATAAGTTGTCTGATTTGAAAGAAATTTCACAGACTTTCCTTCAAAACACACAACTAATTCAATTTCGCTTAACGGCTATAGGGCTGTTAATTCCTTCTGCTATGCATTTCTGAGTGTAGTTTTTTTTTTCGGACATGTAACAAGAATGTTGCTAATCAGTTGCCAAACGACAGTAAATCAAACCAGATTGTACATTTGATAAAAAAAAAGATAGAATATGTTTCATCTATAAGGGAGAAGGAGGGGTAGCCGGATGGTTGAGAGGCTCGCCTACCAACAAGTACACCATGATGTTCTGGGTTCGATTCCCTTTCTCCCCAGTTCGATGAAAAATATTAAACTGAATGTCAAAGTCCTTTGGATGAGACTATAAACCATGACCACGTGTGCAAAGGCAGTGGAACATCTTGTGTACACGTTAAAAACCTGTTCCGTCTTTCGGAAGAGTAGGCCATTGGGTGTCGATAGGAACGGAAGACAAATAAAATCCAGCATAAACACACGTGTCGTGCGTAGACACCATTCCCGAAGTCGAAATGCGGCAACCAAATGAGGGCGTGGAGGGGTGGGGGGGGGGAGGTGGGTTGCGAGGGTTGCTTACCAAAAATCTCACCGTTGAGGAACCTTGGAGCTCTGACCCTGGAACCCAAAAAAATTCAAAACGATTTTTCTGACAGTTACCTTTCCTTGATAGAAAACTGTGTGGACATCTGGAGATAAGCCTGCTCAGCGTAGAAGACCATGTTGAAGATCAGAGACAGGAAATCCACAAGAGACAAGGAGAAGAGACAGACGTTGATCCGTTCCTTCAGCCCTTGTTTGTAGAACACCGCCATGTTGATGACGTTGGCAGGCGCACCAATCAGAAACAAGATAGGCAGGAGGACGGTGTATTTGATTCGGTGAACCATGTCCTCCACTTCGTAACTGACCAAGCTCTCATTGTTGTTCCAAGGAGCGCCACCTTGAAAGTTTAGTACTATACATGATGAAGATTTGTTCGAGTATAGTTGAAGGTATGTTCTTTGATGGCTTGTTCATTCACAGTTGTTGACACAGAATCGTTGAGGACTGTCGTCATTTTGGTATTAATTGGCTGGATATTGTCCCTGTGAGTTATTCTTTTTGAGGAAGGTTGTAAGAACTTTCTTTCTTTCTTTTTTTTTTTTTTTTTTTTTTTTTTTACAGTAGTCCTGTTTTGTAATTGCCCTTCAGGGATGATTAAAGTGTTTTTGACTTGACTTTGACTTGACTTGGCTTGACTAGTCTCAGGAGTTTGTGTATTGTCTTTCAGAGTTCGCGACGATAAATGGTCGCATATGTGTGCAAATTGATGCAGTTTGTCAATACAAAACTCCTCGGTGTGATAACTTTTTATCTTCAAACGCGGAAACAGTTTTTAGTGCTTTTAGAATACTCAAGACAGACTTTTTGTGTAGTGATAGAAGAATAGGGAGTCCGCGCAATAGGAGCAGCAGCAGCAGCAGCAGCGGCAGCAGCAGCAGCAGCAGTAGTAGTAGTAGTAGTAGTAGTAGTAGTAGTAGTAGTAGTAGTAGTAGTAGTAGCAGCAGCAGCAGCAGCAGCAGCAGCAGGAGTAGTAGTAGTAGTAGTAGTAGTAGTAGTAGTAGTAGTAGTAGTAGTAGTAGTAGTAGTGGTGGTGGTGGTGGTGGTAATGATGATGATTATCATTGTTATTATTATCATTATCCTTATTATAAAGATATGATAATGATATTATATGGTGAATTTGTATTGCGCTGAATCTTGTAAAGGGAACAAACAAATCAAAGCGGCTTATAACCTTTGACAGGGCAACACAAGATAACACAAACACACCGAGTCAAATCTTTCAAGGTGAAAAGTTCATGGGTAAAAGGTCACTTGAGGGAAGGGGAAAGGAGGTATCCTGTGATATGTTGGACACTAACAGGCACCAACGAGCACCACCAAAGTGACCACACAACAATGCAGGGTCACTTAGGGTTAGTGTTCTTTCGGCAGCCTAACACCCAGGCCCTGAACCCTGGTGACCAAGGGTACAAGAAGAGATGAGCCTGACGTGATTGTTTAGGCGACAGACAGGTTAAGCAATAAGAGAATAGTAATGTATGGAAGTGGGTAAAAATGAAATAGCGAAGCAAACAATAACTTGAAAGGTTTAGCAGTAATTATTATGATGATGAAAATGGTGGTGGTGGTGGTGGAGATGGTGGTGAGGTGGTGGTGGTGGTGGTGGTGGTGGTGATGGTGATGATGATGATGATGATGATGATGATGATGATGATGGTGGTGGTGGTGGTGGTAGTGGTGGTGGTGGTGACGACGACGACAACGACGTTAATGATGATGATAATTGAAAATGTAATCAAACATTCATATTCAAATCATAAGAATGCAGCCATTCACAAAGTTTAAACTTAAAGGAACTCACGCACGCACAAACAGACGCACAGGCACCTAAGCACACAGACACAGACACAGACACAGACACACACACACACACACACACACACACACACACACACACACACACACACACACACACACACACACACACACACACACACACACACACACACACACACACTGAGGTGCTTTTTTCCTAGATAGATGGCTTGACGAAATAAAGCCAAACCTATTTCTTACTCACACGTTTAAACCAACAATATCCCAACATTGCCTATAATCTAGTATAGCTATGGACCACTAAAGGTCAGAGTGTGTGTTTGTTTTGTTTTATTTAAATTTCTTTTTTCATTCTTGCGTTTTACTGTCTGATTTTCTGTGATGTTTCTACCAGCTGTTCTCACACCGTTCATTTCGATCTCCCCACTCCAGCCTTACTCAGATTTTTCTTTGTCGCTTCATCAGGACAAGAAGTCTACAGGGAGCCTATCAATGTCGGGTCCGCCACTTGTTCACCGGTCAGAGGGGCCCTGCACCGCTGCTGGATTGTTTTAGTGATGCTCAGTGATGCCTGTTCTGAGCTAACACACCAGAAAACGACATGTTAGCCCCCTAGTAATGACAACGACAGAACATCTTGCGCACACGTTTAAATCCTGTTCCGCGTTTCGAAAGAGTAGGCCATTGTGTGCCGGTGGGAACAGATGACATTTACAAAACTGCATATACACGGGGGCTGGATGTAAAAAAAAAAAAGCATATGAATGCTTATCCCATTATCCTCAATATGAAAGAATAGAATAAATAGAATAAAATAAAATAGAATGTACTATCCCTTTATGATGGACAATAATAGTTTACTGGTGGAGCCAAACTGAATGAGATATCGGCCCAGGGTGGTAAGTATCACAACGTCCTTCTTCGGATGAGACTAAACCGAAGTTTCTTGTGAGAACACATGCAGAACGTCTTGCGCACACGTTAAAACCGTTCTGTTTTTCGGAAGAGTAGGTCATAGTGTGCCTGTGGGAATGGATGACAAAATTTACACAACTGCATACACGCGGGGACTGGATGTAAAAAAAGGACATGAGTGCTTATCCCGTTATCTTGAAATACAATAAAATAAATAAAAAGATAAATAAAAATAAATAAATAAAATAAATGAATGAAATAAATAAATAAAAGCCTTCTCCATGAACTTCCCACCTTGAAGGCTTTGACATTAGTACACCATAGGAGCGCAGTGTATGATTGGGAAACTGGAACTGATGCCACCATGAGGAGATTACATACAGCAAATGACAGCTACCGAGTTAGGGACAATTCTCTTTCATTGCATTGTGTTTGCATAGCTAAAAAAGTAGAATGATCCAACTCAATAACTTCTGGAAAAAGTCGCAGCATTCCTAACAAGCTGAGAATGAAAGTGATGAGATGTTTAGTACAGCAGGTCATGGTCATATGGCTGTGAATCTGAACACAAAGAAAAAAAAAGAAGAAATAAAGAACAAAGCAGCGTTTCTTTCTAGGAGTCTTCTCGGGGTCAGTTGGATAGACAAAAAGAACAAAGAAAAGCATATTAACAAACTGGGTACAACAAGAAAACTTCTGCCATTGATAAATGAAAGGAAACTAAGATATGTAGGCCATGCACTACGAAACGGAGATACGGACCTAGTGAAGACTGTTTCTCAAAGCAAAATCGAGGCTAAAGGGGAAAAAAGGCAGACCACCAGCTTGTCTCATTGGCAATGTGATGTGGGTGGTAATTAGATTATCTCCCATGTGAACGGAGCGCGCAATCGTAGCGTTGTGTTTCTGTTTAGAGACACACCTGTGAATTGTCGATGCTCTGATTCCTTGGGTAGAGGTCGAAAAAGCTCCGTTGTATACACTACGCCTTCATGGTGATAAGTATTTAAGCAACCTCTTTTTAGAGGTCATATCCTAAACTGATTAGCTGTGCCGTGTTCCCGAGGTTTGTACAGAGATGGGACATCAAGTATGTCCACTCTGATACAAGTGGTCGTAGGGGTGGAGTGAAAGACCCTAGTTGGTAGGATTAGTGTTTAGTAAATGGCCGTTGTCAGGGGCTACTGATTTTCCAGCATCAAATATGCCGACCAGGTAGCCTACCTTCGGATGGGGTGGAAGTACACCAGAAGGACTTTATTTAAGAATGAAGAATAGTTTGTAGGAGCTACGAACGGAGATAATAGTGACTGTTTCCAGGCTGAGCTACAGGGACGGCAGACCAAGTTTCCGTTTGGGAATGTGATGGGGTGGTAATTAGATATCTCCCATGTGAACGGAGCCGCGCAATCGAGCGTGTGTTTCTGTTTAGAGACACACCTGTGAATTGTCGATGCTTGATTCCTTGGGTAGTGGTCCGAAAACCCTCCGTTGCATACATATGCCTTCATGGTAATATGTATTTACAACCTCTTTTCACAGGTCATATCCTAAACTGACTAGCTGTGCCGTGTTCCCGAGGATTTGTGCAGAGATGGGACATCAAATACGTCCACTCTGATTTCAAGTGGTCGTAAGGGTGGGGAAAGACCCAGTAGGTAGGATTAGTGTTTAGTAAATAGTCGTTGTAGGGCTACTGGTTTTCCAGCATCAAATATGTCGACCAGGTAGCCTACCTTCGGAGGGGGTGGAAGACCCATAAGGATTATTTTTTTGAAGATAGTAGTTTTAGAGGCTACTGGTCAGCATCAAATATGCTGCCAGGTAGCGTACCTCGGGACGCGGTACAAGTTGGGCGGGTGATGATAAGATGTATCTCCCATGTGAACGGAGCCGGGAATCGCACTTCGTGTTTCTGTTTGGAGACACACCTGTGAATTGTCGATGCTCTGATTCTTTGGGTACTGGTCGAAAACCCTCCGTTGCATACACTTCGCCTTCATGGTGATGTATTTATGCAACCTCTTTTCAGAGGTCATATCCTAAACGACTAGCTGTGCCGTGTTCCCAGGTTTGTGCAGAGATGGGACATCAAACATGACCTCTCTGTTACAGCAACATCACCGAATCCTGTGGCATGAGAATCCATGAAGTCAGCAGGGCCAGTGAAGACCGGAGCAAATGGGATGGAGGATCATGCAGTGTTATTGGGTGTGCGGCTTGAACACACTAATGCCAAACAGGTGAGGCATGATAATCAATGATAATTAGGATGATGTAATGCTAATGCCATAGATGTACAGCTGCTTAGAGACTACCTGACCATCATTACAGTGTACCTTTCCTATCATAACAATACATCCCGACCTTAAATGCCTTCCACAGACACAGACATATGCTGTGATATCAAGTCATTTAAGAAACACTCTTTACAGTTTTACTTGAGCACACTTGTTTATACTATCATAACACTGGAAAAGTTTTTGTTTTAAAAACTATAATGCATGGGTATAGATTTAAGTGGAAACGAACCAGAAGGGAAGCTAGGTGACCAAACTGGAATGGAAGAGAGGGCAATGGCTTTCCACCCAGAAAAATCAACCACTTCAAAGCCCCGTGACTGGCGGAGGAGGGAAGGAAGCAGAGTGCATCAAGGGTCACACACACACACCCTCCACAGACTGTCTGTCTCCTGCAGGGAGGAGTCTGCTCTTTGCTCTGCAGCTGCTGCACCTCTCGGATGGGATATATGTCCATTACCCTCGATATAAGCAATAAATAAATGAATAAATAAATAAATAAATAGATGAATAAATAAATAGATTAATAAATGAATAGATAAATAGATAGATAAAGATTAAAAATGAATAGATGATACATAAATAATTAAATAGATTAATAAATGAATAGATAATAGATAGATAAATAAATAGATGAATAAATGAATAGATTAATACATGAATAATTAAATAGATGAATAAATAAATAAATAAATGTATAAATAAATAATAGAAATAAATAAATAAATAAATAAACATGTAGGCCAGAGTCGAAAAATAAAATATCCAAGGCATTTGGTTTTGGGTCTTTTTCTTTGGTTGTTGTTGGTTTTGTTATCTGTTCCTCAATTACAGCGCCGAGGTTCACCAATGGTGAGATTTTGCGTACATGATCGTTTGTTTTTTTTTTACCATCCATGAAGGTAGCCGCATTTCGAATTCGGGGTTGGATGTTAAGAATGTTCGTGTTTCCTATAACCCGCCGAATGATGACATGAAGTACGGGATCTTCCCTGTATATCTTATCTCCTATATGTATATACACGAAGGGAAAAAAAGGCACTGGCAGATCTGCACTTGAAGTTGACCTGGTAGATCGTGAAAATAAAACTAACCTTAACTCACCACATGCTGCTGAGATTCCTCCTATTCCTGCTGAAAGCCTACGACTTCATTGGCCTCATGGGCCCCTGGGACTGAAGTCAATCTGCCTTAACCATTTCGCTATAGTGTCCGACAGAAGGGACTAAAAAGTGTCCTTGAAAAATCAAGGAGCTCACACACAAAGCCTATTGTATTACAAAGTGTTTGTGTCGTTTTGGATTTTTTGCGCTAAGTGACTCGTATTTAATATCTCTCCGACAAAATTTGCAAATCTGCATTCAAACGGGAACTGAATGTTAAAAAAGCACAATGGTGCTTATTCTATTATCCTTGAAATAAAGGTATGAATGACTAAATAACTAAATGAATAAATAAATTAATGAATAAATGGATAGATAAATAAATGGATAGATGTATTAAGTAGATAGATAGATGTATAAGTACGATGTATAAGTAAATAAGTAAATCTAGAGGATAGTATTAAGATTAATTTTAAACCGCAACAGATACATAGATCTCCAGTGCAGTGACACACTGTAACACTTCCTGCAAGTCTTCTATAAAGCCACTGATCATACAGCCCCTTACTTTGCTGTTGCCCCCGCGCCAATGGTTTAATCAAGAACTGATAAATCCTAGGTATGGCAAACCAAAACTGAGGTCACCATAAGACCAAAGCAGCCAGGCCCACTAAACCAGACACAATTTTCCTCCACTAATTTTTCCTCAACAATTTTCTTATAATTACATAACGATCAAAAAAGATACACAAATTGAAACGCATCATGTTTTTTGAGGCACCTCGACAGGGCTGTACTCTAAAATTCCTATCGTGGTATATTCTGGCATCAACCAGGACCGAGAGATGCAGACACCTGGAGTGTTGGTCAGGCAATTTGAACAACACTCTCAATCATAGCACCCGTAAATTAGATGCAGCTCTTGATTGTGGTGTTTCAAGTCTTCCGAGCGAGCCTATAGCAAACTCACTCTAGATAGGAAACTACCCGGAGTTCGAAAAACTCCCTATGGCTTTTATGGGACTTGAACGTGCGACGTCCCAACCAATAAAACCAAGGCCTCATGGTGGCTGGTGAGGGTTTGATAACCTTACCATTGGTGATATGCTCAATGCGTTTGATAGTCCATATCGTGGGGATAATGTCTCATTTTTTCCACCTCAAGGTATAATCACTGTATTGGGATAAAAGAAAAGCTGCCTGTGAATGCAGTCTTCCCCTTCTACCCAAAGAGTTCATACATACCTTCTTCCTTCTTCAGTGTGGGACTGACTGTCTCTGCCAGAGCAGTCTTTTCATCACTCTTGTCACTTGTTCTCTTTGTTTACGTTATTTTGTTTTTGTACAATGGGTGAAAGAATGTCGTAAGCATTGCTACCTAGGCCAGAGTTTCAAGGTGCACTGATGGTGATATTTGTTGTTGTTGTTGTTGTTGTTATACCAGCGATTTTGGGCACTGTTAAGGTAACAGCATTCCAGCTTCAGGGATAATCAAAAAAAATTAATCAAAAGTATCTTTATTGATTTGTAAGGAAACTACAGACTATACTTATATAGCTATTTTCTTTTAACTGTATGATCGCATCATGAAGAAAAATATACTATGCTCAATATGTATATATACATATAATTTATTATATGTATATACTAAATATATATGTATATACACACACACACACACACACACACAATATATATATATATATATATATATATATATATATATATATATATATATATATATATATATATATATATATGGATATGTATGTATGTATGTATGTATGTATGTATGTATGTATGTTGTATGTATGCATGTATGCATGTATGCATGTATGTATGTATGTATGTAGGTACGTATGTAGGTATGTAGGTAGGTAGGTAGGTAGGAGGCAGGTAGGTAGGTAGGTAGGTAGGTAGGTAGGTAGGTAGGTAGGTAGGTAGGTCGGTCGGTAGGTAAGTAGGTAGGTGGGCAGGCAGGCAGATAGGTAGGTAGATAGGTAGGTAGGTAGGTAGGTAGGTAGGTAGGTAGGTAGGTAGGTAGGTATATGATACAATAATATATATCCCATCAAAGTTTCTCACACACGTGCGGGCACTCGTTCACACACACACACACACACACACCACACACACACACACACACACACACACACACACACACACACACACACACACACACACACACACACACACACACACCACAGCGGCTCTCAGCCAAGATGGTGATGATACAGATGCAATGAAGCATATCTGTTGTATCTATGCTGTTTTGCTGTTGTGTCTTCCATAGCTTAACACGCCAAAAAATCACACATGTTATGCACTCTGAAAAAATGCAACCCCCATGGGTATCACTGTGAGATTGAATATAAACACAAACACTGGGTGATAAGTTTGTGTGTATGATCTTCTTTAAAGTACTTCACCGTCCAGGCAGCCACATTACAGTTTCAGAGTACTTTTTTCTCCTCTCAAGAGGAGTGCAGCTTCTGGTAAAGAGAGAACGATTGAATGAATTTTTAGAAACTTCTTAGATCATTCCAGAAGTTTCAAGAAATCCCTACAAGATCATAGAACATTCAAGAAACTTCAGGAATTCCCTTAGAACACGAGAACATTAAGGTTCACAAACTTCTGAAACTCTCCAGATGTCTTTCCACATCATTGAACTTGATTGTACACTGTGTGTGTGGTGCCATATTGTTTTGTTTTGTTTTTAATATATTTCGAAAATGGTGGAGTGGGACTGAAACTACAATGTGCTTAATGTATTGAAAAAGAGGAATGTATTCTATTGTGTTGCATCTTAAGTATTTTGCAGTGTAATTTATTGTATTGTGTTGTATTGTATTGTATTGCAGTGTAGTGTAGTGTAGTGTAGTGTAGTGTAGTGTAGTGCACTGCACTGCACTGCACTGCACTGCACTGCACTGCACTGCACTGCACTACACTGTAATACACTGTAATGCACTGTAAAGCACTGCAATGCACTGTCATGCACTGTCATGCAACGTACTGTAGTTCAGTGTAGTGCACTGTAATGCACTGTAATGCACTGAAATGCATGAAATGCAAAGCACTATAGTACACTGCACTGCACTGCAATGCACTGTAGTGCATTGCAATGCACTGTATTGCACTATAATGCACAGTAATGCACTGTAATGCAATGTACTATAGTGTAGTGCATTACACTGTAATGCAATATACTGTAGTGCTCTTCATTGTACTGTTGTTCCGTATTTCCTCAGCATGAGACACAGCAGTCAAATAGCTTAGCGGTTTGACCACTGAATCTTATGGCCCTGAAGTAACAGGTTTGAACCTTTGCAGCACCTGATGCACTGAGTGTTGCGATACTTAAAATCTCCAATTCAAACCCATGTGTATTTCAGCTACTATTTCTATACCATTTATGTGTATATGGATGCAAAAGAATAATATTATTGCAGGGCCATATTGGATAGGATGCGAGGTGCCTCGTATTTTTCCTGTGCTTGTAACTCTGCAGGCAGTCTGTTCGTTGGCCTTCCATACGACAAAACAATCAGATTTGTATAAAAAAAAATAGGCAGAAAAATGCGCTGGATAGGCAGAAAGTGAGCTTGAGAAAGAGAGAGAGAGAGAGAGAGAGAGAGAGAGAGAGAGAGAGAGAGAGAGAGGAGAGAGAGAGAGAGAGAGAGAGAGAGAGAGAGAGAGAGAGAGAGAGAATAAAGGCAAAAAGAAAGGGAGTAATAGAAAAGGGAAATATATATAGCACAGTTTTCAGAAGGTGGGGATGCTGTTTATACCGAAGGACCCCTGGTATTCCCACTTGGGTTAAAAGAATAAAACAATGCACGTTAAACATCCCACGATTCCTGTCAACGTTCTGTGGAACTCAAATATCCAAAGATACTTACCACGCATCCAATTTTTTGTTACCTAACGTAATGTTTATCGTAAAGTTTATCGTAACACATCTAAAAACAGATTCATGTAAGGTAAGATGGTACAATATCTACAGAATAGTCCACACAACGTTACATTTCTTACTGAAAACTCAACAAAAAATAAAATTAAAAATGATTTTGGTTCTGTTTGAGTTATAAAGTATTTGAATTTGATTTTGAATGTACTCTATCATTGAAACAATATGTCGGCCCTAAGCCAGTCTTCTTTGGAAATTGAAATTAAAACATTGAAGTGTTCTCTTACATAGAAAAGATACTCAGTACCAAAACTTGACTTCTTAATAATTCAAGTCCTTACACAAAACGGTTTTACTCGTAATGTCATATCACAATTGATGATAAACAAACAAACGAACGAATTTATTACATGTTACTTCAGAATGTTAAAATGACAATGGGATGGGAGGAGTAGGGGGTGGGGGAGGAAGAGGACGGGAGATGAGAATAGATATAGTGGAGAATAAAGTTATAATGACTCTCGTTACTTTGCCGTGGATCGATTTATAACTGTGCTATCAAGCCAATACGCGCATCACTGCAAGAGATAATTATCTAGAGCTCTACAGTGGTTCCTGAAACAAACTAATTACACAAGTAAACGACTTCACAGATATTTGTTTTTAAATTTTCATACTGAAAAAAATTACATCAATATGTCATTAACGGTTACAGAAAACAAATCAACACAAGCGAACAAGCAACTACAATGTTTAAATCATTCATAACCAGTCACAACCACATGCACAAACACACACATGCGCGCTCGTGCACACACACATACAAACACACCACATACACACACTCACTCTCTCTCTCTCACACACACACATGCGCGCGCGCAGACACACACACACACACACACACACACACACACATATTATATATATATATATATATTAATAGTATATATATATATAATATATGTATACATATATATATATATAATATAAATGATAATGATAAAACATATAGAATACAGACTTAATAATAATACATACATAATACATAATACTAATACATACATACTACATACATACATACATACACATACAACATCACACATCACATCATCCATCCATCCATCCACCACATCCATCCATCCATCATCCAGCATGCATCATCATACATACATACAACACACACACGTGTTTGCATTCGCGTGTGTACGCACACACACTCATATACGCACATGCACGTGCACGTATGCACTCTCTCATACACACGTATGCTTGCAGTACACACTACATACACATACGCAACAAATGCAGTTGCAGACATGAAAAAAAAATCATCCGTGGCTCTGCTCTTGTGGCGACGCGCTCTCCCCCGGGAAGAGCAGTCCGACTTCATGCAGAAATATCTGACGTGACTTAATGTGATGTATAATAAAATGCGCACGCACATATACACAACATGTGTGAATATTGACAGTTAACACACGCACACACACACCACACACACACACACAAAATAAAAAAACAAAAAAAACCACACACACAACACACACACATACACACACACGCACCGCGCACACACACACACACACACACACACACACACACACACACACACACACCACACACACACACACACACACACACACACACACACACACACACACACACACACACTCACAGTTGCGCTTGCATAGCAAATAAACATACGCAAACATGTGCATACACGCACTCACTCAGTCACACAGACACAAACACACACAGTCATTCACGCACACACACAAACACAAGACACACACACACACCACAATATTTATATATATATATATATATATAATAATATAATAATATATATAATAAAATATATAGTATAATATATTACAAACACACACTGTTTGCCGCATACACCACCATACACACACACAATGTCTCTGCTCCTCACGCACCACGTCCACACTACCCTCTCTCTCTCTCTCTCTCTCTCTCTCTCTCTCTCTCTCTCTCTCTCTCTCTCTCTCTCTCTCTCTCCTCTCTCTCCTCTCCTCTCCTCCCTCTCATCTCCCTCTCACTCACACACACACTCCATCACACACACTCACACCACACACACACACCACACACACCAACACACACACACACAACAACCACACACACAACCAGACACGAACACACACACACACGCACCCACCCCATTCCCGACACACACATAAACACACACTCAAACACACACGCCTGCACATGTGCATTCTCTCACTCACACGTAGGCTGGCCGTACATACATACACACAAGTACGTACACATGCAAAGCATATGTATATATTAACATAACTATCACACATACATAATAATTATGTCCACAACAGACACACTTATACGCACGCGCACACGCCCCCTCACACACGCACACCCACACACATACACTCACAAACATGCATGCCATGTGTACCGTGTATGAATGCAGGTGCGCACGCACGCACCACCACGCATGCACGCAAGATGTGAGTGTGTGTGTGTGTGTGTGTGTGTGTGTGTGTGTGTGTGTGTGTGTGTGTGTTCCCTTGCATACAAAATGGTCCATACCCACACCGGGAACGATAAGAAAAGTGGGAAGAAGATCTGATATGCATGTGTAAGATTGATTTTACCAGAACATTTCTGAAGCAATGCCGTTTTGTTAAATAAAAGACAAAGAAAACCACTGTTTTCATTCCCATTAAAATCCTGTGCCCGTTTTCTTCCCCTGTAATCATCTTCATTTTTGATGGGTTTTCTGTTATTCTTAGATGGATGGGACAGAGAAAACGGTCGCCTTATTTTCTTGACTTTATTTTACAAACTTTACCGTCGATATTGTCTTTAACAATAAACGTTATTGTTTAAATCACAATATATACAAAATGGTTGTGGAGGGAATGAATGAAGACAGTATGCTTAGATACAACTCTTCAATCATTACAGCAGTATACTCAAAATATGTTACCATGATACATGTTCTCTACCTTGAATATCGTAGTATACTTATTTTCTTCACATTTTCATACTGACAAAGTGTACGTTTGGATATATATCATTATTGGTACTCATTTTTCTCTACCGCTGTTTCGTTACCATTATATGGATATGGTCATCTGTGACGGCACTGGACCATGCGTATAGATGATTTCCTTTCCAATGGACCATTCCAGCGACGTGGAGAGAGGGGAGGGGGATCTGCCGCATGGGTAACAGTTTGCCTTCCGTATTAACTTTCACAGGCTCTGTGCTCTAGAGCCTAGATCACAACTCTATAGTGTTCCGAGACTGACGGATGCCTATAATTATATGATCAACCTGAAAAATTGCATCTTTTAGAACATGCAAGTAGAGGTTTTATTTTTCCTTTTTCCTTCAGTTCTAACTGATGTGACATTATTCGACATTTCATAGAGCAAGATAAAAGCGATCACTCATACTGTACACAAGAGGATTTTTCCTCAGGTGTTAAAATCAGTGCCGACTCCCCCCCCCCCCCCCCCCTTCCGAAGTCCTTCGAATCAAACTATAAACCGAGGTCCCGTGTGTAAACGCACGCAGAACATCTTGCGCACACGTTAAAACCTTCTCCGCTTTTTGGAAGGGTAGACCATTATGTGCCGGTGAGAACGGATGACAATGTCTACAAAATTTCATACACGGGGACTGGATGTAAACAAGGACATGAGTGCTTATTCCACTATCCTCGAAAAAAAAAAATATATATAAATACATAACTAAACACAAGACCCTATCTTTTTTGATCACCAACAGAAGGAACAAACATTTTATAGTCTAGTAGTTTTTTTTGTGAGTGAACAATTTTTTATCATTACTTTTTCATTTCTTTAACAGCCCATTCAGATTTCATGTTCAGTTGGTTACAGGACTGTTGTCATATTCCTGTAAAAGCAATAACACCTGTTTTACAAGACATGCTTTTCTGGAGCCTCTTTGCGATCGCGTACATTTGAAAAGAGACACACTAAGATTTTATTCCTCAAGATAATTTGGGTTTTAGGCACTTGTGTATCATAGCAGTGCTGTGACACTTTACTCAGTGTGGAGCCTAAGTAAAAAAAAAATAAATAAATAAAAAATTGCAAAGAGTTAGAGCTTGTTGCATAAAAAGGATCCACGTGTGTGTGTGTGGGGTGTGTGTGTGTGTGTGTGTGTGTGTGTGTGTGTGTGTGTGTGTGTGTGTGGTGTGTGTGTTTTGTGTGTGTGTGTGTTGTACGCACGCGCGCGCGCGCGTGTGTGTGTGTGTGTGTGTGTGTGTGTGTGTGTGTGTGTGTGTGTGTGTGTGTGTGTGTGTGTGTGTGTGTGTGTGTGAATCAAGTGCTGTCAATTTTTAAGATGTGTGTTACTTTTTAATGTGTATATTTATTGGTTAATGCATGTTGTGTAATCTTAAAATGCTACTCGTTATTTCTTTATTAAGATAATATAAAGTATTCTCGAGTCTTGAGTCTTGAGATTCTCCTGTCTGTTTCAGAAGAGTTTGGCTATTGCCAGTGTTGGCCAAAATGACTGCAGAAAGACGAGTTGTGGCCAGCCAAAAGTGGGTGGAATAGATAGATACCGAAGGAACAAGATGGCTAAGACCTCTGCCACAACCTCCGACAGTGGCTCATCTACTGGTGGCGCTGCTCTTGTGGCGACAGGCTCTCCCTGGTGAGAGCAATCTGAATTTCACGCAGATAAATCTGTCGTTTACCATAAAGCCACATAAATCCAAAACAAAGGTGTTTTTTTTTTCTTTTCCTATAATTATTGTTAAGTTTCAGATCAAAGTTTGTTTCGGTGATTAAATAGAAAAGTCTGGTGTTTCAGCATCCCGATTTTAGATTTTTCAATTAAGAATAAAATCTTAATTTCGAGGATAATGGAATAAGCACTCATGTGCTTTTTTTTTACATTCAGTCCCCGTGTGCATGCAGTTTTGTAAATGTTGTCATCCGTTCCCATCGGCCGGCGCGTGAACTCTTTATACAGATTCACTTCACCCTTGATGTGTTTGCATACTGCAGTTTTCACCACTATGACATCCCGTTTCTGCTGGTAGAGTCAATTATTCCATTAAATGCCTGAATGTTTCATTTTCTTCATGGCAAAAGATACGAGATGATTTCTTGTAATGTTTGTGCTCAGTTTTTACCAAAAAGCTGTTTAGTTGTCTCGGACTTCAAGCTTAAAGGAAACCGATTTTGTAGTTTTAATAATCTCGTTTGGCCATTTCGTTTTCCTTAATACTTACTTACTTAATCCTCCTCGCTCCGGGTGGAGCAAAAGGCGCCAACAAGTCTCCTCCAGCCATCTCTGTCTTGGGCAAGCCAGCCGATCTCGTTCCATGTTTTGCCCATTATTTTCATATCTTCTCCTATAGTTCTCCTCCATGTACCTAACGGCCTGCCCCTCTTCCTTTTCCCAGGTGGTGCCCATCTGAGTGCAGCATGTGGATGTCGGGTCTTGTTCATCCTGAGGACATTGCCCAGCCACCTCCATCGCCTTTGTTTCACTTCTTCTATGATGCTGTTGATGCCAGTCCTTTTGCTCACTTCTCTATTGGTAACATGTTGTTCCCAGTGGATCATGAGGATGCGGCGAAGACACCTGCTTTCGAAGCCTCTGAGTCGGCTTTCAATCTGTTTATTTTCCTTAATATCTCCACCACCATTTCCCTACAGGCCACCCGCTTTAGGGTAACCAACCATCTACTAACCCTTCCCTCCGTGTCACCCACTACATCGGTGGATCGATGGCCTAGATGGTAACGCGCCTTGCCTAGAAAACAAAAAGTCCAGGTCGGAGTGTGCGGTGGTTTGTACCTAGTTTGGGCCCAAAACTTTTGCCCCATCCATTAGATCCAGAGTGGTGGTCTGGGCGCTAGTCTTTCGGATGAGACGATAAACCGAGGTCCCGTGTGTTACACATCACTATTTAGCGCACGTACGTAAAAGAACCCACGGCAACAGGAGGGTTGACCCTGGCAAAATTCTGCAGAAAAAAAGCTACTCTAATAGATAAACGAATGCAGTTGCGTGCAGAAAAAAAAAGGGTAGGCGCTGCACTTGTGGCGACGCGCTCTCCCGGGGAGAGCGGCCCGAATTTCATGCAGAGAAATCTGCTGTGAAATAAAGTGGTATAAAAATACAAAATACTACTGGGTTACGGTAGCACACAAATGCGCACAGTATAACGTGTATTGGGCAAGAGAGGTTCTCTCCTTTAACATATCTATTTATTTACTTATTTATTTATTCTTTTATATCAAGGATATTGGAATACGCTCTCATGTGCTTTTTTACATGCAGTCCCCGTGTGTATGCAGTTTTGTAATTTTTTCCATATGTTCCCACCAGCACACAATGGCTTACTCTTTCAAAAAGCGGCACAGGATTTAACGGGTGTGCAAGATGTTCTGAGAGCTTCCGCACACGGGGCCTCAGTTTATAGTCTCATCCGAACATAGGGAAGGTATTAACGAAATAAACCCGTGATCAGGGTGCTAGTCTTTCAGATGATGCGATAGTCAAAATTCACCTTATGTAAAGGAGAAAAGAGACTAGATTGGAACTTGCCTACTGTGTGCTAATGATTTTCAAGCTAAGCCTGTATATCTCAGGGGGGAGGGGGGGGGGGACAGGCAGTACATTTAACTTTACTGCCAACTACTAGGCATCTGATGTGTGTAAGACCCCGCCCTCCAAACCCTCACTTCACTCTGGTTAATTCCTGTGGAGTAAGGGTGCATGAACACGAGATTAGTTTTACTTTTGGTCTAGGCTCTTGATGGGGTGATTGTTGAGCATCCCATACCTGGCATAGAACAACCGCTTTCTCCTCTGTGTTCCGTGTGAGGTGTGGTATTAAAACGTACGTGTGTGTGTGTGTGTGTGTGTGTGTGTGTGTGTGTGGGGTGTGTGTGTGTGTGTGTGTGTGTGTGTGTGTGTGTGTGTGTGTGTCTGTCTGTCTGTCTGTCTGTCTGTCTGTCTGTCTGTCTGTGTTTGTCTGTCTCTCTGTCTCTCTCTCTATCTCTCTGTCTGCCTTCGCAAACACATGTGCACTACCACATACATACAGGTTCACAAGATCAGGAAAATATCCACGACACTCAAATACACAAACACACACTTCACGTTCTTTAAAAAAAAAATTGTTCATCAGTGTCCACACTTTAAAGCATCCAGAATGATTCAACCCTCCATTTCTATTTGAGGGCTAAAACAGGGGTTCGATTGTTCCAGTCTCCACAGGTGATCTCCCCTTTCTCTTTGATCTCCCTCCCCCTTCCCCTCCCCCCTCCCCTCCGCCGCCCCTCCTTTGGTGGCACCTCTTCACGTTTTTTTTCTTTTCTGAAGACTCCGGGTTCCCTCTCTTTGCTTGCATGCCATTGCTTGTTTGAACGTCTATGTGAGCTATGACATTCTCTGGCACTGGGAAAGGACAACGTTTGTGTTGGGTTCATAGTTTGTGTTGGGAAACGTTTCTGATTTTACTGAATTTTTTTTATTAGGATTGGAAGAAGTGTGTTGTTGTTGTTGTTGTTGTTTATTGTTGAATTAGGTTTGGACGAAATATTTTCTTGTTATTGTTGTTGTTCTTGTTCTTGTTCTTCTTATTCCGCCTTTTCTTCTTCTTCTTCTTCTTCTTCTTCTTCTTCTTCTTCTTCTTCTTCTTCTTCTTCTTCTTCTTCTTCTTCTTCTTCTTCTTCTTCTTTCTTCTTCTTCTTCTTCTCTTCTCTCCTCCTCCTCTTCCTCCTCCTCTCCTCCTCCTCCTCCTCCTCTCTCCTCCTCCTCCTCCTCCTCCTCCTCTCTCTCCTCTCTTCTTCTTCTTCTTCTTCTTCTTCTTCTTCTTCTTCTTCTTCTTTCTTCTTTGCATTCTTTGCATTCTTTGCATTCTTGCATTCTTCTTTGCATTCTTCTCCTCTGTCTTCTTCCTCCTCTTCATATTCTTCTTCTCCTATGAATTTTGCTGTGCCTATCATATTTTAAAGATATATTATGTTTATTATTTTTCAGTGTCCACATATCTTTCACAGAACCCCATTATTCTTCAGAGCTGTCCGTATCTACGTGAATGTAGGTCTTGTGCCTAAAGTCATTAAAGGTTGGACAGCCTTGAAGGATGTGGCGTGTGTGGGCCGATGTAATTAATCTATATGATGATATGTACTGATAATAAATGAAATTTATATAGCGATATATCTTGCAAAAACAAAGCAAAGCGCTTGCATTCAACCAATTCTTACTCAAGCAACGTATAACAATTTAGATTTTTAACAAAATCAAATGCGCGCGCGCACACACACACACACACGTACACACACACACACACACACACACACACACACACACACGCACACACACGCACGCACGCACACACACACACACACACACACACACACACACACACACACACACACACACACACACACACACACACACACACACACACACGCGCGCGCGCGCGCGCGCAACCAATAACAATTTCGATTTTTAACAAAGTCAAATGCACACACACACACACACACACACACACACACACACACACACACACACACACACACACACACACACACACACACACACACACGCACGCACGCACACACACACACACACACACACACGCGCGCGCGCGCGCGCACGCACGCATGCACACACACACACACACACACACACACACACACACACACACACACACACACACACTCATAAAGGTTATGCACTTTGGCAGGGTGGTGGATATTTCGGCTGTTGAGAGCAGGGTCAGCTATAAGATGACACAGGAGGGGAAAATCTTAGCTTTGATATAAATGTGTTTTGAGGCTGAATTTAAAAATGCCATATGTAGACTTTTTACGAAGGGAAAGAGAGATACCGTTCCAGATCAGAAATAGAGAAAGAAGAAGAATATATATCACTTCCTGCAGCAGGTACGTGTGAGGAATGAACTGTATCCTGTCATGGGTTTGAAAATGTTGACACAGAATTTAATTTAACAAGTAAGTGATCAACTGAATTTTCATCGGATTAGCTTCATGTAACAATGTAACTTAACTGGCATGCCAGCATGTGTAAACATATCAAAAAGCTATATAAAAAGATAACGGTAAAGGTGTCCCATATGGTCGTAGGGGAACGAGGCATCAGAGACCTCAGCTTCTCTAGGGGCCAGCCTATTGAGGGCGGCGCCCATCTCCTCTCCCTCGCTGCTTTACCTTTCCTCGTCCTCAAGAGGGCAGGTACCCATTTACAGCTAGATCTATATACTCTCCATTATTACGCAATTGAACCGAGTTGCAATTTAAAAAAAAAGTAAATATTACAGAAAAAACATTGTTCGTAACCGAACGTCGAAATCAAAGTTTTGTCTAAATCCACCAAGGAAAAAAATCAGAATCAGATATCGTTTATTGCATTAAAAGTTTCTTACACTTATTTGACACATCAAGATAAACTCAAGAGTTCAATACAACATATTGATCATTTGGTCAGCGTGACAGAAACTAGAGAAATTAAACGCAAAATGCAAAATGGAGTAGATCTGTATTACTTCACTTTCACATTCCTCCTCCCTTCCACAGAGTCTTGGGAACAGATGACAAGATTTACAAAACTGCATACACACGGGGACTGGATGTAAAAAAACACAAAAACACACGAGTGCTTACTCCATTATCCTCTATATAAAAAAAAAAAAAAAAAGAGTCCACGCCTACCTCCTAGTAATCTTTCTTGGGGGTTACTAGATCCTCACGAGCCTCTCAGAACCCACCCTTCCCCCTCCTCCTCCATGCTCTTTCCCACGTAAAAACCAAAAAGGTA
Organism: Stramonita haemastoma; assembly: GCA_030674155.1. NCBI lineage: Eukaryota > Metazoa > Mollusca > Gastropoda > Neogastropoda > Muricidae > Stramonita > Stramonita haemastoma. The sequence goes on along the minus strand of CM060322.1, from coordinate 50,607,829 downwards.
AAGGCGTCCCATAACCTTCGTGGTAGTAGCGGAGCGAGGCTTCAGAGACCTCAGCTTCTCTAGGGGACCAGCATATTAAGGGCGGCGCCCATTTCCTCTCCCTCGCTGCTTTACCTTCCCTGACCCTAAAGAGGCTATCCCAAGTACCAGTGAACAAAGGCTCTCTCTCTCTCTCGGCGGTACATAAGGTCCAGCTTGTGATGAAGGCAGGCCCAGGCCTCGGCGATGGCGGTTGTGTTGCCCAGCATGCACACGGCACGCTGCCCCTTGACCGGGTCACCGCCACACACCACAGGGGACGGTTGGCAGTGAATAAGCGCTTTTATTTGTCTGCTTTACAAGATTCAGCGTTATATATATTTCATGCTTTATTGTTGTTGTTGTTGTTGTTGTTGTTGTTGTTGTTGTTGTTGTTGTTGTTGTTGTTGTTGTTGTTGTTGTTGTTGTTACTGTTGTTGTTACTGTTGTTGTTGTTGTTGTTGTTGTTGTTGTTGTTGTTCTTCTTCTTCTTATTATTATTATTATTATTATTATTATTATTATTATTATTATTATTATTATTATATTATTATCGTCATCATCATCATCATCATCATCATCATCATCATCATCATCATCATGATGATGATTATTATTATTATTATTATTATTATTATTATTATTATTATTATTATTATTATTATTATTTTGTTTATGACAATTTTGTTTATGACCAATCCAGGATTAGGAAGGTACAATTAGTTTTGATGGATGGTAGAGATGACGGTGTTGATATTCTGGATGCTGTCGTGTTTTGAAGACTTTTATTCCCATGAATATTTCAGGACATTCATACCATCCATAAAACGTACATTCTAGATATCTTATATATATATATATATATATATATATATATATATATATATATATATATATATATATCGAGGAAAATGGAGCAAGTACTTGCGTGCTTTTAAAAAAAATGTCCATCCAGTCATTGTGTGCGTACAGTTTTTTTTTTAATATGTTGTCTTCCGTTCCCATTGGCACAAAAGGCCTTCCTTCAGATGAGACTATTAACCAAGGCACCGTGCACAAACCCACATCTCACGCACTAGTTAAAAGCTGTTCTGCCTTTTAAAAGAGTATGCCACACTGTGTACCAGTAGCGACGGATTACAAAAATTACGAAACCACAGGCAGAAGACGATTGGGTGTACTTGAGTGCTTATTTCAATTACGCTCTAGACAAAAATGTAATGCAAATATAAAATAAATACATCGCACATCAGACCTTGGTTTATAGTCTCATCCGAAAGACTTTCGAGGTAGTGGACTTGGCACTTATGTAAGTTCATTCCAGATGAAAAATCCCTTTGAATGGGCGTTGCGGCAGTGGCTCAATCCTGGGCTCAAACCCGGGCCTTCAGATTATGAGCACAGCTCGCAACGCCCTAACCACCAGGCTACCCTGTTCCCCAAGCAGTAAGTGTTTATTTATCTATTTATTTATTTATTTTATTTTGTTCTTTTATATCGAGGATAATGGAATAAGCACTCGTGTGCTTTTTCACATCCAGTCCCCGTGTGTATGCAGTTTTGTAACTTTTGTCGTCTTTTCCCACCGGCACACAATAACCTACTCTTTTAAAAGCGGAACAGATTTTAACGTGTCCTTAAGATGTTCTGCGTGCGTTTGTACACGGGGCCTCGGTTTATAGTCTCATCTGAAGGACTTTTGGGGGAGAGTGGAGTCAGCACTGATGTTAACTCCAAGGGGGAAAATCCCCTTGAAAGAGATTCGAACCCGGGTTTTCAGATTCCGAGCGTAATGTTCTTACTACTAGGCTATGTCATTGTACTCGCAGAGTTCGCAGTATTGTGCAAATCTTTATTCTTTCACTCCATCCACACTCAGATCTCAGATCCAACAAACAGAACCATTTCCAACACAAACTGTTGACAAGACATGAACTTTTCCTTTCCTTTCGCACCAAAAGAGTGACTAGGTCCACAAAGGATAACTTCAAAACAGGAGAGCACTTCCTGTTTCTCGGTGCGCAAACAATGGCGGGCCAACAAAGGGAGAGAACCTGGGGTCTTCAAAAGAAAACGTGAGAGGAGGTGTCAGCAAAGGAGGAGGTGGTGGTGAGATCAAGGGAGAGAGAGAGAGGATGGGGGAGAGAGGGGGGAAGAGAGAGAGGGGGAGCTGCAGAGAGAGAGAGAGGAGAGAGAGAGAGAGAGAGAGAGAGAGAGAGAGGAGAGAGAAAGAGACAGACAGACAGACAAACAGAGCGAGAGCAGAGAGAGAGAGGGGTTAGAGAGAGAGAGAGAGGAGGAGTGAGAGAGAGAGAGAGAGAGAGAGAGAGAGAGAGAGAGAGAGAGAGAGAGAGAGAGAGAGAGAGAGAGAGAGAGGGGAGAGAGAGAGAGAGAGAGAGAGAGAGAGAGAGAATGAATGAATGAATGAATGAATGAATAATGAATGAATAATCTTTATTTTTCAAGGATAACAGAGTAAGTAAGCATTACATACTTTTTTCATCCGGCCCAGAGAGAGAGAGAGAGACAGAGAGAGAGAGAGAGAGGGATGGCGGAAGGAGAGGTAACCCGTAGAGACTGGAGACTGGAGTTATCTGATCCTTGTCACGGACCTCGGATAGAAGCTGTAGGGGAATGAAGGATTTTATACATACAGAACGATTGAATAAATGATGTAGCAAAGCTTAAGGCACATATGAAAAAGTACATTGTGCATTAATGTGATACCCTGAATGAAGAACACATTTCTGAGGTTGATGTGTAAGTGTACGTGAGTGCGTGCCTCTGTGTGTGGGGTGTGTGTGTGTGTTGTGTGGTGTGTGTGTGTGTGTGTGTGTTGTGTGGTGCCGCGTTTGTGTGACATTTATATAACCTTTGACATTATATTTTTTCGTTTAACCCTTCGTGGGAGTCTTCGGCACTCTGCACTCCTACTTCCACGCAGTGTGCCTTCGGCATGTTGATTCTTACTAGAGTCCATTCCTCTCTGGGCTACAGACTGCATGCTGGGTATGTGTCTGTAATCCATGTCTCCGACAGTAGCTGTCCTGCTTGTCTGTGAATGATGGGTGGATCTCAACCAGTGTGAAAGATGCTATCCATGCATTCTCACAGGATCTCTCGGGTTATAGCGTATATTGCATTGTATATCACTTTATGTCACGACAGATTTACCTGTGTGAAACTCGGGCTGCTCTCCCTGGGAAGAGCGCGTCGCCACAAGAGCAGTACCACCCAGTATTATTTTTCTTTTCCGGTATGCAACTTTATTTGGTTTTCCTATCACAGTGACTTTTTCTACAGAATTTTGCCTGGGACAACTCTTTTGTTGTCGTGGTTTATTTTACGTGCACAAGATGAGTACTGCATACAGGACCTCGGTATATTGTCGTATCCGAAAGACTAGCACCCAGACCATCGGTCACGGTCAAGAAGATGGGGGTAAAGTTTTTGGCAAATCTGGGAATCGAACCACCACACACTTGAAACCCAGACTTTTTGTTTTCTACGCAGAAACGTTACCTCTAGACCACCGATCCACCTCTTACCCATAGAACTTGCAGAGCAATGGAGTTTCAACCAGTATTAGTTAACTCCAAACTAAACATCTTCTCAAATCGAAAGATGAGTATACATAAGGCTAGAAGATAACCATAAGATGACAAGTCGGATACTGCACCTATCTTGTTATTCCTGTAAACATCTCACCATACCTTCATTATTTTATTTATTTATTCATTCGTTCATTCATTCATCTATGTATTTATTTATTTATTTATTATTTATTTATTTATTTATTCTTTTATATCGAGGATAATAAAATAAGCAATCATGCGCATTTTTTTTACATCCAATCCCGGTGTGTATGCGGTTTTGTAAATTTTGTCATCTGTTCCCACCGGCACACAATGGCTTGTTTGAAGTGTGTGTTGAATATAAAAGTTTCAATTTGTTTATTTGTTTGTTTGGTTTGTGTTTTATTCAAAAGATGGCGTCTGGATTACTCGGCCCCCAATCCAAATTCGGCAGAATATGGAAATGACAGTATATGAGCAAATCTCAGCCACAGATCTCTGACTTTTTTGATAAATGTAAAGGTAAAGGTGTTCCTATAACCTCTGCAGTCATTCAGTCAGTAGCGAGGTGTCAAGAGACCTCAACCAGTATGTTGAGGGCGGCACCCATCTCCTCTCCCTCGCTGCTTTACCTTCCCTGACCCTAAAGAGGGCAGGTACCCATTTACAGCTGAGTGAACTAGGGGGACTGTACTGAAGCCAGGGTGCATGCATAACAGTCATCTATCTGTGAAGTAAGGGTGCTCAAAACTGCTGAACCTTAGCTCCAGGAAAGCGAGTGATCTGACCACCGAGCCATTCCATCTCCCTTTTTTGATAAATAATTTATTCTTGAAACTCAGAAACTTAGTAAAGCAAACAAAAAATACCATAATCCCCAAATCAACAAGATTGTTTCTTTAAAAATCTGTTTGTCCTGGAAAGAAAATGGTCATGAACATAAATGACGGAGTGACGTCCCTTCTCAAGGGACACAGACAACGACATGACATGCAGGCTGCGATACACACACATATGATTATGCCCAAAGTTAGATTTGTGCACAGTAAAAATATCTGTATATATTTATATAATCATATATCAGACTGAGTATCTGACTGAATCCATTCTCCATGACGGAGCTGTTCTTGTCAGGAAGATGCTCTTACATGGGTGACATGTTGCCTATCTTGGATCAGAACAGGCTGCATTGATCACCACCGAAGGGACCCGGCAGACATTCAGGACCTCTTCGGGTGAGTGGCCTTAGTGCAGCCTGTAAATGATAGTCTTTGGCAGAATAGGAGCTCCTAGGGTTTGACAGATCAAGCCCGAGTTATGTGCAGGGAAATTGAGATTTTGTTGGGGTTTTGTTTGTTTTATTTTTGCTTCTCGTCTAGAGCTCTGAGGTTCACCAATAGTGAGAATTTGCGTATTGGACCGTATTTTGCCCACCATAAAGGTAACCGCATTCTGACTTCGGGGATAAATTTGAGAAAAGCATGAAGCAGCGGCAGCGGTAGGTCACCAAAGATAAGGCAGAAAACACCTGCCATGTCCCAGAATTTGTGTCCGGGGCTAGTCATGTACGGGAAACGTCTTGGGGCCTGGCTTCTCAGGTGCTTAACCTTTTCCCTACAGGTAACCGGCTATACGGTAACCAACCGTCTACTGACCCTTCCCTATGTATCACCCACTACTGGGTTACATAAACATACAAATGCGCATAGTGTACGTGTACAGGGAAAGAGGGGTTCTCTCCCTTAACGGCACAGCGACGCATATTTTTGCTCATATGACAGACAGCAATAGCTGCTGTTTGTGTGCTGGACAAAACTAAAGAAGCTGCCTTTCTTTTCTGAGTACAATCTGCGTTAAGAAGAAGATGTCTTTCTTTTCTGAGTACACTCTGCGTTAAGAAGAAGATGCCTATCTTTTCTGAGTACCATCTGCGTTAAGAAGAAGATGCCTTTCTTTTCTGAGTACAATCTGCGTTGGTCCGTCCAGATTCTGGACAGTCCATCTCAGAGAAGACTCTTAAAGCATGTTCTTGGAGGTCAGATGTGGAGATCTTTACAGCAGTGACGCCGTATAACTCATAGCTGTTCTCAGTCAATACATATAGGCCTGCCTTAGCCAGATAACTAGGATAACTCAAACATTGCCAGATACTTCAGGTGCTGGCAAAAGCATTAGAAAATGAAGTTAAATGGTGTTTACTTGGATCTTAAAAGACACGCTATTCCTCACTTGACCAATTATGTAAGTGAGAAAATATTTTGTGAGAAAACGGGTGCCTGCAGATAACCAGTTACAACTTCATTCTCATCATAAATGCTTTTTGTCAAAGATCCGGAAAAAAAAATCTACTGCAAGATATTTAAAAAAAATTTGAAGGCAGTATTTGATGAATTATTGAGTAAGGACCATGCCTTTGGTCTGACCTGACTCGAGTTTCGGCTCCTGGTTGAGCACTCTTGAGAAGTCCCGGCGGTGATTGAAACCGTACTCACCCTCTGTGGTACCCAACAGCAAGACACTTTCCATAATTTAGAAGTGCACTTTACCTACTACATCAGATGAACATTTAACATAATATTTGACTGAAGGGGAATGGCATTAGAAATATTCTCCCCTCTCAATTATACAGCATTTTTTCCCCTTGACCCATGTATTCTTTTCATTTCAACACTCGCTTGCTTGCCTTTTCCTGGGCCATAAGATAACCCACTTAGACAAATTTCTTTTATCTCAGTTTAAGTGTGTAAAAATCCTATGATATAAGAAGTAAAATGTTGTCTCCCTACAGCATACGTATAAATACAACTGAGAATAGATCCTTTTTTCCATTTCGTTGCAGTCGCTCCCTATTGGACATTTCCTCAATATTCTACGTGAAGACAGAGTATGTTCCAAATGTAATATGTCTGTTCTAGGGCGTGAACGTCATTTTATCATGGAATGTCCCTACTTCAAGTATTTGCGAGAAAACTGTATTCTACTACATTTTCTTCAGCCAATGTCAAGTTTAATTTTTGTAACCTGATAAAATACAAATCTCGACAAGATTTTTTTTATCAATGAGGAAAAAGTAGTGGAGGAAAATATGTTTATTATCCCTGTCAAAATTCGTAATATTCGCCAGTATCTGATTAAAAAAAAAAGATTCGTTTTCTTTTACAACTGAACACATTCCTTTCCCCTGAGCCTTCATTCAAAACTCATATGAAAAAGAAAGTGGATGTAATAGTTTTCAAAATCCCTTCCATTTTTTCTTTTGTTGATTATGCTACTATGGCTGCTCCTTCCATGCTGTACACTTCTTTCTCAGTTTCTGTTTTAAAGTCTATTGCTGTTAGGGTTATTCTCTTGTTAAATACGGTTTTTATTCTCCACAAACCAAAAGGGGGTATAAGAATTAAATCTAACAATCTTGTGTGTGTGTACTCCGTGTGTGGGGGGGGGGAGGGAGGGAGGGAGTAGGTATATATGTGTGTAAGGGGGGAGCATGCATTTGTGTGTTTGAGTCTGGGTGTTCATGTGTGTGTGTGTGTGTGTGTGTGTGTGTGTGTGTGTGTGTGTGTGTCGGCGCGCGTGTTTTCTGTGTGTAGGGGGGGGGGGACTGTTGCGTGATCAAGCACCCCTAATCCCGTAAAGAAAACGTACGTAAAGCACAGACATTCACACATACACGCGCGCGCGCGCGTATGCTTGACTTTTGTATGTGTGCTTTTGCTCTACAGTTGCGAGCGCGCTAGCGGGCATGTGTTTCTGCGAGCGTATGTGTAAATATACAAACACTTACACATACACACGTATATATATATATATATATATATATATATATATATATATATATATATATATATATATATACATCTATCTATCTATCTATCTATCTATCTATCTATCTATCTATCTATCTATCTATCTCTCTCTCTCTCTCTGTATATATATATATATATATATATTTTATATATATATATATATATATATATATATATATATATATATATATATATATATATATATATATATAATATACGCGCATGTATGTGTGTGTATGTAGTGTTTTGTGTGTGTTTGTGTGTATGTGTGTGCTTTTGATACGCCGATGTTCATGCACTCGTGTAGCTTTCTTATTACACTGAGAGAGAGAGAGAGAGAGAGAGAGAGAGAGAGAGAGAGAGAGAGAGAGAGAGAGAGAGAGAGAGAGAGAGAGAGAGAGAGAGAGAGAGAGAGAGAGAGAGAGAGAGAGAGAGACAGACAGACAGACAGACAGACAGACAGACAGACAGACAGACAGACAGAGACAGACAGAGACAGACAGAGACAGAGAGACAGACAGGCAGAGCATAGAGAGAGATATAGATAGAAAGAGACAGACAAGGAGACAGACAGACAGACAGAAAGAGAGAGGAAGAGGGAGAGAGATAGAGAGACAGACAGACAGACAGACAGACAGACAGACAGACAGACAGACAGAGAGGAGGGATGTACAGGACGAGAGAACGGAATATATGTGTGTAAGTGTGTGTAAGTGTGTGTGTGCGTGCGTGCCTGCGTGTGTATGTGTGTGTGTTTATTCTTTTTTTTTTCATTCTTTCATATCGAGGTTGATGGAATAAGCACTCATGTGTTTTTACATCCAGTCCCCGAGTGTATGCAGTTTTGTAAATCTTGTCATATGTTCCCACCAGCACACAATGGCCTTCTCTTACGAAAAGCGGAACAGGATTTAACATGTGCGCAAGATGTTATGCATGCGTTCGCACACGGGGCCTCGGTTTATAGTCTCATCCGATGTGTGTGTGTGTATGTGTGTGTGTGTGTGTGTGTGTGTGTGTGTGTGTGTGTGTGTGTGTGTGTGTGTGTGTGTGTGTGTGTGTGTGTGAATGTGTAAATATGTATGTGTATGTGTGTCTGTACATGCGCACGTGTGTGTGTGTATGTGTGTGTGCGTGTGTGTGTGTGTGTTTGGGCGCGCGAGCTAACTATTTTCTTGTACTGACACACATATCCATTTATTCAACTGTTAATATACAAACCAAATCTGTTTTTCCTCTTTTTTTTTATATTTCACCAGTTAAGAGCTATTTATATCAGCGTATGTTTGCAGGATAGATACAAAGAGCTGTTCCTATTTTAGTCCTCTACACTTTTCAACGTGGAATCGTTAGTGTTTTTCCCATGATCTGTAACATTTTCTTCTGCTCCCCACCCAACCATCTTCGGCCTTTTCTCATACCTTTAGTTTGTTGTTACTAATGATATGGATTGTCTTGTTTTGTGTCTTTCTTTTTTCTTTCTTTCTTTTTTTCTGTATGTCTTTCTTTTCTTTTCTTTTTTTCTGCACGTCGTTCTTAGTTTTCTTTCTTTTTATTTTCTTTCTTTTCTTTCTTCCTTTCTTTCTTTCTTTCTTTCTTTCTTTCTTTCTTTCTTTCTTTCTTTCTTTCTCTTTCTTTCTTTCTTTCGTTTGTTTTATTTTTTGTTTTTGAGTTTATGACTATAAAATACTGCCAGTATATGACTGCAATGTTTTGCACGGTGTCTGTGGTTCAAATTTTACCAGAGGAAGGTCTAGCCACTGAAAATCATTCTTAAACAGAGAGCTGATTTTCAATTGAAACATCATTTTTCTACAACTGTCACCACTTTCATATAATTACTTCCCCTGTGAGAATGACCGGGGTCTGTCAGTATTAATAGCATCCCGACTTTCAAGAACGCACGCAGAACATTTTGCGCACATGTTAAGAACCCGTTCCGCCTTTCGAAAGAGCAGGGCATTCGGTACCCGTACGAGTGGATGACAACATTTTTTTTTAAACAGCATGCACACAGGTGTTGGGTTTGGACACCATCCCTGAGGAAAAAATCGGAGAGTTGGAGTCCCCAGGGCGGTTCGAGGCTGTATATGGCAACGTTCTGGCGGCTCCTGCGACGGCACAGGAACCATGCGTATCGGTGATTGCCTTTCCAGTGGACCATTCCAGCGACGTAGAGAAGGGAGGGGGGGGGGGGGGGGCTGTATGGGTAACAGCTTGCCTTCCATTCTTACTTACACAGGCTTTGCTTCGAGACTGACGGATGTCTACTTACCTTCTGGGGGCTCAGTGCTAGGAATTCCTTCTTTTTTTTAAATCCCACTGTTTGTTTTTGCCTTGTCCTTTTTTTTCTGTCACCTCCTTATTGTCCGTTTTCTGCCTCCTTGGTACATTCTCCTGGCTTTTTTTCTCCAGAGAGACTTTATAGATAACATATTTTTCGGATGCTAAAGTCAGATACGCTAAGGATGCCTAGTCAGGTGCTTAACAGCAGCACAACGCATGTTCGCTTAATATATGACAGGCAACAATAGATGTTGTCTGAGTGTTCTAGAAAAAAGAGAAGGAGAAGGAGGAAACAAGGAGGAAGAAGAAGAAGAAGAAGAAGAAGAAGAAGAAGAAGAAAGAAGAAGAAGAAGAAGAAGAAGAAGAAGAAGAAGAAGAAGAAGAAGAAGAACAACAACAACAACAACAACAACAGCAACAGCAACAACAACAACAGCAACAGCAACAGCAACAACAGAAACAACAACACAACAACAACAAATGTTCCCCAACACGTCACACTGGTATATCGAGAAATGTAGGAAGCAGTTGCTTTGCCATCTGCATGACTCGATGTGCCAGTGAAGTTCTGGCTGCGTGTTAGCGTGTGAGTATTGCCAGCATCTCACTCGCTAAGTGCTCACATAAATGAAGTCTAGGCTTCGTGTTAGTGTTTTAGTGATTCCAGCATGTATCTCACCAGACGGCAACAGGAGTGAAGACTAGGCTGCGTGTTAGTGTGTTAGTATTTCCAGTATATCTCAACAAACGCTAATATCAATGGTGGGATGTTTAACGTGCAATGTGAAGTTTTTTTGTCTATCTGTTACATGTGCATGTGGTGGTCTAGAGGTAGTCCAGAAGTAACAAACTCATTCAGGAATCACGAAATAGCGGGTTTAATCCTTGATTGAACCTGAACTTTTTCCCCTACTACTAGACCTTGAGTGGGGGGTGGGATAGCTTAGCGGTTAGAGTGTTGCGCTCGTGATCACATGGACCCGGATCAAGCCACCAATGAGGCATATTTTCAAAATAATTTGTTGTGATTTAGCTTCAATGGTAGAACGGAGGTCTAGGTGGTAACGCGCCTTACCTAGAAGGCAAACAAGTCCGGGTCGGAGTGTGCTGTGGTTCGTACCCCGTTTGGGCCCAAAACTTTTCCCCCCATCCATTAGACCCTGAGTGGTCGTCTGGGAGCTAGTCTTTCGGATGAGACGATAAACCGAGGTCCCGTGTGTTACACATCACTATTTAGCGCTCGTGAAAGAACCCACGGCAACAAGGTCAGGGTTGACCCTGACAAAATTGTGTAGAAAAAAGCCACTTTTATAGGGAAACAAATACAGCTGCATGCAGGGGGGGGGGGGGAATGGGTAGGCGCTGTACTTGTAGCGACGCGCTCTCTCCGGGGAGAGCAGCCCGAATTTCACGCAGAGAATTCTGCTGTGCCATAAAGGGGTACAAAATACAAAACAAACTACAAAAAACCTACCTACTCCTAACCCCTCAAAGTCCTTCGGATGACACTATAAACTGAGGTCCCGTGTGCCAACGCATACAGAACATCTTGCCCACACATTAAAACTATTCCGCCTTTGGAAAGAATAGACCATTGCGAGCCGGTAGGAACCAATGACAAAATTTTAACAAATCTGCATGCACACTTGTGAAGTGTTTAGACACCATCCCTGAAGTTGGAATGCAGTTTCCAAAATGGCGGGCAAAATGGTGGCATATGCAAGACCTTGAACGGTTGTCTGGCTGTTATTGTTTCGGATGAGACGATACACCAAGGTCCCCTGTGCAAACACATATTTAAAAGGTAAAAATAAAGGTGTTTCATAACCTATGTGGTTGCAGGGAAGCGAGGCGTTAGAGACCTCAGCTTCTCTAGAGGCCAGCATATTGAGGGCGGCGCCCATCTCCTCTCCTTCGCTGCTTTACTTTCCCTGACCCTAAAGAGGGCAGGTACCCATTTACAGCTGGGTGAACTGAGGTCTGTACTGAAACCAAGGCGTGCAAACGGTCACCCATCCAGTTGGTAACAACTCTCAATGCTGCTTAACTATAGCTTGAGGAAAGTGAGTGCTCTGACCGCTGAGCTATTCCGTCTTCAACACATATTTACCGCACAAAAAAGAACTCATGATGAAGAGAGAGTTGGCCTTGCGAAATTCAGCAGAATAAAAAAAAATTCATACGGAAACAAAACACTAATACAGACAAGAAAAAGAATGGGTAGCGTTACTCTTGTGGCGACGCGCTCTCGTCTCGCTTTGGAGAGAACAGTCCACATTGCAAGCAGAGAAGTCTGATGTGATAAACAGTGGTATGACATACGAAACAATACAAAACATAAAACAATACAATACAACTGAGAATAAAACAATATAATGCAATGCAATACAACACAAAACAATGCAATACCATAAAATGCAATGCGACAAAAATACAACAGAATGTAGGTGGGTTTTTTTAAAATTGTGACATAAAACAGTATTTAAATTGTGAATGAGATTGTGAACACGATCATGCAATATAATACTATGCAATACAACACAACACAATACAATACCATGCAATGCAGTACAATACAATACAATATACAGGAAGGGGAAAAGGCAATACAATACGAAGCAATAAAACGCAATATAACACAATACATACAAGACAACACAGCACAATACAACACAATACAACACAGGACAACACAATATTACACAACACAATACAACACAATACGATATAACACAACACAACGCAATGCAATACAACACAAGACAACACAATACAATACGATACAATACAACACAACACAATACAACACAACACAATACAACACACGACAACACAAGACAATGCAACACAATACAATACGACACACGACAACACAAGACATTACAACACAATACAATATAATACAAAACAATATCCAGAGAGGGGAGAAAAGGTAGAGAAAACGTAGAGGTTTCAGCGTGGGACTAGTGATGTGAAACAAACAGATCTAGTCTTAGGTCCCCAGTTCACCGTTGAACTCAGTGACTGTCAGAGAGGATGCTTCCTCCTGGCATTAGCAGTGGTACTGACCCTACCTCCATTCCCTTCAAGACTCTGGATAAGGCTGCAAACCGACGTCTTATACGCAAACGCAAGGATATTTAATTCTTCACAGAGCCTCTATAGCTTGTGTGTATGCGCAAGGTGAACGTTCTGCGTACGCTCACACACGGTTTATAAATCCCGTTTCGCTTTTCGTAAGAGTAGGCCATTGTTGCCGTGGAACAGATGACATTTACAAAACTGCATACACACGGGGACTGGATGTAAACAAGCACATGAGAGCTTATCCATTATCCTCGATAAAAAAAAGAATAAAGAAATAAATATAAAAGAATAAATAAATAAATAAATAAATAAATAAAATAGTGTCATCCGAAAGACTATCAGGGAGTTGAGTCTCCACTTATAGTTTAACTTCTGAAAAAAACACATTTCTGATGTTAAACCATAAGTGCCTACTCCATTCCAATTTGTGAAGTTATACAATAACTACTGACTCCACTCCCATGAAAGTCTTTTGAACGAAACTGTATTATTTAATAATCCTCTAGGGCGGGTGTTTCGGAGGTGGCTGGAACTAGGGTCAGTCAGATTGCGAGCGCAGTGCTCTAACATTCTAACCGCCAAACTATCTGCATAACAGTTGACATAGAAATTAAAAGGCTCAAAATTTGTTGTAGAGAAAAGCGTGCCAGCTATGAAAGGTTTTTATGGACGACGTAAATATACCAAGTATGTAATCAATCCAATTTCAATTAAAGTCATTTCTTTTATCGTCCTCCATAAAAGGAAATTTGTTTTGCAGTGATTAAAAACATATCTAAACAACTAGTTAGAAACAGACATATATAATTTGAATGCACATGATAAGAGGTAACATTTGTTAAACACACACACACACACACACCTATTAAAAGAAATTTGTTTAGCAGTGAATAAAAACATATTCAATACTAATAAAACATACACATTTCTAAATCTACGTTCAAGAGTGAAATAGGCTTGGTCAACCTCAACTTGTCCATGACACACGATCTCAGTGATTTTGTTTCTTCAGTTTTTAATGCCAAATTCATGGCCTCCGATTGACCGACGCATCTGTTTCTTGCTCCAAGCACACGAGATATCAAAACTAAACTATAGGGCAAGCAAACATTCGTTACATTGCGTACGGAAAAGAAATACTCGTTACAGTGCCATCAAACATATGATATACACTACCCAGGGCTATAGATAGATACAATTGCACTTAATCATTCTTTTTTTTTAATCAGACTCTTCAGTTTTTCAATTCAATACTAGAAAACTGTCTAAACATTCCGGCTTGTGTATTTCTTGCGAGCGCTTGTACGTGTGTGTATGTGTGTAGATGTGTGCATGCGTTCGTGCGCGAGCGAGCGCGCGCGCGCGTGTGTATTGTGTGGTGTGTGTGTGTGAAGCAGTTGTTGCTAGATAGTACCGCTCCCTTCGCTCCATCTCTCTTCCTCTGTTTTTTTTTTTTTTAATCTCTCAGCTCTGCTATTCTCCCTATGGATGTACATATTTTTACGCGCTTCATAAACCATGATTCTTTACATTCCATTAACTCGATATGTTGTTCTGTGTTGTCCAGAACAATATATTGAAGGAATGGGATTTTTTTTTTTAAACATTGTTTTATCTTCATTCAACTTTGTCTTACAGCAATGAAAACCCCCAAAGTCATACAAACCAACTGATTTTCTTTAAATTAACAAAACATTGTTTTACACACACACACACACACACACACACACACACACACACACACACACACACACACACACACACACACACACACACACACACATTTATCATGAAAACAAAGTAGACCAGTTTCCTTTGCGCCGTGGTTTGTGTGTTGGGTTACGGGCTGGAAGGTCGAAGTTTGAATCTCATAACAGTTACAGGGTTTTATCGAACAAAGGTCGGCTCCTACCCAGAGTGAGTGTGCTATAGGCTCATTGGGAAGACTGCAACCACACAGTCGACATTCGCCTTTTTTTTATAGATGCATTTTTGAGAATGTTATTCAAACTACCTGACTAACACTGCAGGTGTCTGTATCTCTCGGATCCGATTGATCCCAGGGAGATATTGTGATAGGGAGCGTAGAGTAAAGCCTTGTCTAGCAATCTCAAAGGGAATACACTTTCATAGCATCGCTTTTACGTCATCCTCACCACTGTTAATCATCACGCAATCAAATAAAATTATCCCTGATTCTGTGGTCCCAGCTGTTCTGGTCTCGTGGTGGCCTGTTCCTGTTTCCCCGCACACTTCTGTACCTGTGGTGAAGTTTTTGAAAGCCTATGGGTTGGAGGTTCAAGGGAGAGGGTTGCTGGAAGGGTGTGGTAGAGGAGACCACCCGGGGTGGTGCTTCACTCAGTCTGGCTCTACCCCTAAGCTAGTACTGTTGTAAGTAGGGGGATTAGCAGTGGTGTCCTGCCTGTAGTGGCTCAGAACAGACACCACTTATTATTATTTATTATTTATATATATATATACCACTTTGTGTCACAGCAGATTTCTCTGCGTGAAATTCGGGCTGCTCTCCCCGGGGAGAGCACGTCGCCACAAGTGCAGCGCCTACCCTGTATTTTGTTTTTTGTTATACACAGATCCGATCCGCCCTGAGGACTCCAATTCCCCGATTTTTCCTCAGGGATGGTGTATAAACACGACACCTGTGGGCATGCTTTTTTTTTTTTTAATTTGTCATCCACTCATACCGGCATACAATGGCCTGCTCTTCCGAAAGGCGGAATGAGGTTTTAACGTGTGCGCAAGATGTTCTGCGTGCGTTCGCGCATGGGGCCTCGGTTTATGGTCTCATTTTAACACTTCTACGGTGTCACAGCAGCAGTGCAGAGCCTCTGTGGCTAGTGATCCCATGGCGGTCTTGCACTCATAAGATTTCTCTGGACTTCTGGCCCTGTGGTGATCCTGGGAATGGTTGTTCCTCTTCTTTCCTTTCTCTACCGCCTTCAGCATTGTGAAGATTCTGTAGACTTCGGGGTGTATGCTAGGTATGTTCGTGTTTCCGTAACCCACCTAACACTGACGTGAGTGACGGGATCTTCAATGTTCTTATTTGATATTCTGCACGTATCTATACAAGAAGGGAATTAAGGCACTGGCAGGACTGCACTTGAAATTGTCCTGGCAGGTAGCAAAAATCCCCCCTTTAATTTACAAGACGGGGCCGAGATTCGAACCTATGACTTCAGGACCCATGGGATTGAAGTCGAACGGTCTTAATAGTTCGGCTATCGCGTCCATCGGTTAGGGCGGACGGATCGTGATTAGCAGCAAGGAGACACTAAGGCAGAAATGTCACGTTAGAAGATACAGTATGACAAGCGAAAACCATTCTCTCTACCAGCATTCATTAATTGATAGAAGTGTCCCTGATTCGGTTGTCCCTGTTGCTCTGGTCTCATGGTGACCTCAGCTCCGGTTTTCCCATTGGTTTGTGAATTTGTACAGCAACATATGTAAGAAAGAAATTGCATGGTAATGAAAATGTGTGACAGTGGTAGTAATATATTGCACTTCATAAAGTGTGATGACATCTAACAACAACAACAAAAATGTTAGAACGAATAGCAATAAGAAAAGGTGTGACAAGGTATGACAAGGAAAATATGTGACAATGTATGGTAATAAAATATATCAACGAAGTATACTATTCTTTTAATATACAGAAATAAAACAAGGGGACATATATTTTAACATGAGACTATAAAATTTTATCACAGTATCTTAAATGACAGAATCTTTTCCAGAGAAACAAAAACCAACAGACACTACGAAAAAAGTCATTTCTAGCAAAGGTTGTAAAACCAATAATGGCCACGGTATCCAATAACTCTATGCCTACGACCATGTACACAATCACAGACCATATCTTCAACACTACTGAGAACAATGAATCCTTGACATATTGTGTAGTCGTGGCCTTTGATGATGGCGCTCCTTGGAACAATCCTGAGAGCTTGGTCAGTTACGAAGTGGAGGACATGGTTCACCGAATCAAATACACCGTCCTCCTGCCTCTCTTGTTTCTGATTGGTGCGCCTGCCAACGTCATCAACATGGCGGTGTTCTACAAACAGGGGCTGAAGGAACGGATCAACGTCTGTCTCTTCTCCTTGTCTCTGATGGATTTCCTCACTCTGCTGTGTAACGTGGTCTTCTACGCGGAACAGGCTTATCTGCAGATATCAACACTGTTTTCTTTCAATGAAAGGTAATTGCCATGAATATCTCTTAGGGGACAGGATAGCCTGGTGGTAATAGCGCTCTGCTGTGATTTGCACTGGCAATCTGATGGCCCAGGTTCAAACCCAAGTTTGAGCCGCCACCCGTTCAAAAGGATTTTTCCCCTAGAGTTAACATCAGTGCCAACTCCACTCTCATTTTAAAATGTTCTTCGAAAGAGACTATAAATCAAGGTTTGTGTGCGAAGGCAAGTGAAACATCTTGGGCGCATGTTAAAATCTGTTCTGCCTTTCGAAAGTGTAGACCATTGTGCCAGTAGGAGCAGGTCAAAACTGACAAAACTGCATGCACACGGGGACTTGATGTAAAAAAAAATATCATATTAACGTTTATTTGATTATCCTATTTTTTTTCAGAAATAAGATAAATGAAATATGTCTTGGTCTTACTGATGGTCTGATTTAATCATCTGTTAGCTTGGTAACTAAGTCATCTGAACTTTATTTTGACATGTAACTGAAAATCTTAAAAACAGAATGGGTTTTTAACGTGTGCGCAAGAACATGCGTTTGCACACGGGGCCTCTGTTTATAGTGTCGTCCAAATGCCTAGAGCACAACTCCATAGTCTTCTGAGACTGACAGATGCCTACCACTAAATGAAAATATTTTGATAATGCGAAGCCAGGAAAAAGGAATTAAGAGTAATTGATTATTGATTAAAAGGCTGCATCACGGAGGAAAGTAAGAGTGCATGGTATCTTAGTGCTGAAACCTTGCTACATGACCTATTCTTCTACACATAAAAGTCTTTTTCAAGTAAGCATAAATGTTATGTCTGATACGTGTTATGTCTGAGTGTCAGCAGATGAGAGTAACTTTTACTTTCTAGACAACAAATGTGCCTTGATATGTTCTTGTTGCTGTATAGTATTTAAAAAAGGTTCTTTGTATCTGCCATGGCCATCACTATTTCTTCCAGTGACAGAGATACAAGTCGCCAAACTCTGCAGAATTTGGTGCTCACTCACCACCACACCATCACAACTGCACCAAATGTCACCAGGAAGGTCCTTGACTGATATCCACAAGGGAAGCGGAAAATGGGTCGACCAAAACAGACCTGGTGCAGAGGCATCGAAGCAGAGACGGAAGGCAGCGGGAATGACGTGGGCCGAGCTGAAGAGGATCTCCCAGAACCAAGTCCGTTGGAGGGGTGTTGTTGCGGCCCTTTGTTTCCCAGGGAATTCATGGGCATAAGTCATCATCACCATAGAAGCAGAAGGAAATCAAAGTCCCATTCACCAGAAGACTGTCCAGCAGAGTCTCAATATAGGCAACAGTGTCTTGTGGAAGATGCTGACCTGTGGTGATGAGAATAATGCTGGTGCTATAGAATTCCAGCCAGGTCAGAGACTAGGTGAATAAGGAACGATCTATGCTTCCTTCCAAAACAAATTCTGGTGCCATCCGGGCTTGATGAAAAAAAAGATGATGGGACAAATTTAATGATACTCTCAAACTCATGTTCATGAAATGGGTCATGCTTGATTACAACTACGTGGTCCCAGTTTTTTACATTAAACCTGTATCACATGTAACTCTTGACCTGGAGTGGGCCCAAGCTGAAACCTCTCTGCCCCTAAGAGGTCTTCATTTCACGATTCCTCAACCAGTAGTGTTCGTACTAAGCCTTCTAGGATATGTCGACTGGATCCTTTTTATTCTCCTGGCCTATAACAGGGTACAGAGCAATCATAACAGCAATATGCTTAGTGCTTTACAATGTTTAGTTATCTATGTACAAGTACATCTAAATAGCATTACAACTTCTTCAGGTAATATTGAGGAATCAAGAATACCTCATTGCATGAAAGAGTAAACATGCATCAAGCGGAACCCGAATAATCATAATTAAGTTCTAAAACATCACTAAACAGCTGAAACTTTCACAGGCTTGAAAAATGAATAATTTGACCGCTGTACATAAATTTAATATGATTTAAAATGATAGCTCTTTATTTTACATTTTGCGAGTAGCCTCTTTACAATAACTAAGCCTAATAATTCTCCAAACTGATTTCATGTTGACAGTTATGGCCCTGCTATGCGTTTCGCCATCAACCACAACCTCCTGGGTTTCTACGGACTTCCCTGGGTGTCTCAAGTCATCTCTGCCATCATCGCCAGTGAAAGATGTTTCTGTGTCCTGTGGCCTCTTCGCTCCCAGACTTTTCTGTCTGCCTCCACCACCACCATCATCATCGTTGTCAGCAGTATTATCTTGGTGGTCTTGTACTCTATAGAAGTAACGACCTATCGTGCAGTGTGTGTTTATGATCCCATGACCAATGCTGAATCTTGGATTCTCGTCCCCAGTCAGTTTTTTCTGGATAATCAGGAGTTCATCTCCTTTCTGAGTGCTTATGTCTTCGGTGTGATCCTCCCTGCAGTCATCATCACAGTGACTGTACTGGCAACAGTGGTGACTGCGGTCAAACTGCACCAGGCAGCAGCGTGGCGTGCCAGTACGTCTTCAGTCAGCAGTGAATCAGCACGTGAGACAGGACTGACTGTCATGTTGGTCTACAACTCCATCTTCTTCATCGTCTGTATGGTTCCTGCAGCTTTGAAAAGGCAAGTACAACATAGTTTAAATCTCTTATTGATCAAACACAAGGTTGCTGTATAGCATGCTGTATAGCTCGTACTCTCAAAGTAAGATGTGTATGGAAGCAGTCGATAATTGCTTTTTCAAGAACTTTAAGGATGGTGGTTAATCAGTTTTAAAAAAGAATTTAGAGCACTAGCAGGTTCTTTGTATAAAAAGGTGAGAATGGATTTATCAGAAAAATTGCCATTCTATTCAAAGGATGACATCAGACAATTCACATTAAAAGTTAAGGTATGACGAAGCTGTCAGAGACCTCAGATTCTCTATGGGTCAGTTTGTTTTTAGGGCGGCGTCCATCTTCTCTGACTCACTGCTTTACCTTCCCTTACCCTAAAGATAGCAGGCATTCATTGACAGTTGGGTGAATTGGGGAACTGTGATGACACCAAGGTATACAAATGGCCACCGAACCACTTGGTAACCACCCTCAATGCTGCTTAACCTTAGCTTGGGGACATGAGTGCTCTGACTATTGAGTTATCCTGCTCAGATATTAAAACCACAAAACCCAGGAAAATTGCAACCAAAGAAATGACGAAGTGTGGAGAAGAGTGATGATGGACAAAATCTACTCTTCTCTATATCTGAGCCAGTTCTGGACTTCACGGCAAAGTAGGTCTCCTGTCTTTCTCTGTTTTGCTAGTATTGCACTGAACAAGAAATTGCAAGAGCAATACCAACAAATCCAAACAGTCCATGACAGGCCAGATTTTTTATCCATACTGTTGTCTTCCAGAGCTGCTTTTTTTGTGGATAATAACAGAAAAGATTTTCACCCACATTCCTACCTCAGCAACCCTCTTTCTAATCAAAACTGGAATAATGTTTGCCATGATATTACCAAAACAGTTCTAGATCTGAAACAACTAAATGAACTGTTTTATGCATTTGCAATTTCATCTTTTAACACACACAAACACTGATATGATTTTCATGCTCTCTGCTTTCCATAAGGACCGCAGAAAGGTGTATAGAATATGGTCAAAACTAGAAAATATTGAAGCCTTAACAAAGCCGTGTCTGTTTACTGGAAGAAGTTACATCGATGGTGGGTATCTGTACTTTAGTAAGTTGGAATGTGAGTGTGTGGCAACATGAACTTCAGTTCCATGTTATCAGCACTCAACGCTCCACGTTTCTGGCTGTAGAACTCAGTTGTAATGACCCATGAATGCAGCATACGATAAAATCTCTGGATGCTAGATTTTACAACCAGTCTTTTCTGTGTTGTACTGAAAAAAGGAGGGATGGGGGATACAAGATCAGTATAAGATTGATTTCACGTATTTGCTTGTTAAAGTGTATTCCACGATCATCACACTGTAATTTCTGGCGATTTGGGACAAAAATTGGGAGCATAATTATATTCTTGTTGACATTATCAGGATCTTGAAGGAAACGATTGTACAGGGTCACTGGAATAGCTGTTGTAGTATGGTTCTGGAGCTCCAGAAGCTGTCATTTGTGTCAATCTTTATTCTTTACTGATATTGGCCGCCACCATTCGAAAGTGATATATTTTGCATCACACTGTCTCAACATATCCCCCAGTTCCTTCTACCACTTACCCCTTCTTATATCTTAGCCTATTTCCTCTTCTAAGCTCTCTCCACATCCCTGTTTTTATCTACCCTTCATGTACCACACTCCCACCCCATCCCTATAATTATCTCCCCAAATTATACTCTCCAATTTGTCTCGTCTTGTGTCTCCTTATATCCTCTTTCCCCCTTTTCTATTATCCCTCCTCACATAAAAAGTCCCCTATGTCCTTAAACCATATCCACCTTCCAATGAATTCTGACCCTCCCTGTCCACATATTGATTATGCCCGCCTCAAAATTGCTGTTTCTGGTTTAAGTCGTACAAGGTGAGAGAGAGAGAGAGACACTGACACTGACACAGTTTTATTGTCCATACAGAGTAACTAGTCCTTAGATGGTCCTTTATTGATTCTGTTAGTGTGGGGGGGGAGGGAGGAGAGAGAGAGAGAGAGGAGAGAGAGAGAGAGAGAGAGAGAGAGAGAGAGAGAGAGAGAGAGAGAGAGAGAGAGAGAGAGAGAGAGAGAGAGAGAGAGAGAGAGTGTGTGTGTGTGTGTGTGCGTGTGCGTGTGTGTGTGTGTGTGTGTGTGTGTGTGTGTGTGTGTGTGTGTGTGTGTTTTCACCTGCGTGGCAATTAGAATGTGCAGTAGTATATGTAAGTGCGAAATGAGAGGAAAATTTGAAAAAAATAATGAGAGAGAGAGACAGAGACAGACAGACAGAAAGACAGACAGACAGACAGACAGACAGACAGACAGACAGACAGACAGAGACACACACACACACACACACACACACACACACACACAACACACACACACACACACACACACTCACAGGCAGACAGAGACCAAGACAGAGACAGACAGACAGACAGACAGACAGAGAAGGAGAGAGACACAGAGAGACACAGAGAGACAGAGACTGTATAAGCTTTCTCCTTCATGAGACAGTCTTCAAAGTACACATTTTACACACAACTGCATAACTACAATGTAGAACTCTCAGTAGTAGTTTTTTTCTACAAGTCTTCATCACGGCAGTATACTTTTCCTTAGCGGAAAACATGGACAGCTCTAGGTAAGAAACATGGAACGCTGTTCTAACCTTGACCTGTCCACACACTGTTCGATCTGATGACCTGGGTTATTTAACTGGAAGAAACAAAAATCACAACATATATTTTGGGTTTTTATTATGGCTGTTCGTTCATCTTCTCATTTTTCACCCCGTTCTTCGGATAGAGCTCCGAGGTTTACCAATCGTGAGTTTTATACGTATGCGATTGGGTTTGTTGTTGTTGTTGTTGTTTTTTAATCATTTAGATAGCCGCATTCCAACATTGGGGATGATGTCTAAACAGGACATCTGTGTGCATTTTGTTGTTTTTTTCTGTCATCCGTTCCTACTGACACACAATGGCCTACTCTTCCGAAAGGCGGAACGGCCAGATTCGTTATGTCACATCCCCAGGGTAGGAAGTCCACAGGGAGCCCATCAATATTAGGCTGCTGTGTGACCACCAGCTAGAGGGGCCCTGCACTTCTGCTGAGTCACCTTGGTGGTGTTCAGTGGTGCCTGTTCTGAGCTAACATACGCAGGACACCACCTACTAAGCCCCCTACTAACGACAGCAACAAGGAACTCCAAGACCTTACCAACAGACTGGTAGACAGAGCAGGCGCATATGGGATGGAAGTCAGCACAGAAAAGAGTAAAGTATTGGTCAACAGTGCAAACGGCACCACAGCACAGATCTACATGAATGGCCCGCAGCTGGAAGAAGTAGACGCTTTCAAATATCTTGGCGCTACCCTCACGAAAGATGGACGCTCCGCCACAGAGATCAAAACCAGGCTAGCCATGGCAACATCAGCTATGGCAAAACTGAACAAGATATGGAGAAGCGACAACATCAGCTTCAAAACAAAAGTCAAATTGTTCAGATCCCTGGTCATCTCCATCTTGCTCTACAGCTGCGAAAGTTAGACAATGACCGCTGAAACCACCAAGCGGATCCAGACGTTCGAGACAAAATGCTTCAGGCGACTGCTTGGAATTTCCTGGAAGGATACGAAAACAAACACCTTTGTGCGAAGTCAAGTCGCACTGATGGCTGGCCCTCAGGAACCCCTACTAGCCACTGTCAAGAAAAGGAAGCTGGCATGGTTCGGCCATGTCACACGCCACAACACCCTCCCCAAGACAGTCCTACAAGGAACGCTAGAAGGTGGCAGACGCCGAGGCAGACAAACCAAAAGCTGGATGGATAACATCAAGGAGTGGACCCACCTGGACAGTCCAACACTCATTTGGAAGGCGGAGGACAGGGCTGGATGGCGACGGCTGGCTGCAGAATCGTCTCTCATGTCTCCTTCACGACCATCCCGGTCATGAGAAAAGAAGAAAGAAGAAGAACGACAGTATTAGCTCAATCGCGGAGCCAGACTGAATGAGTTGCCCACTTGAGGTGGCAACCAGCACAACATGCATTTGCTTTGAGACTGCTGACACGGTTATACTCTTCGATTGTTATCACAATATATCCCGGCGTCAACCAGGCCTGAGAGATACAGACACCTGCAGAGTTTGTCAGGTCATTTGGGCAACGATAGCCTAGTGGTCAGAACATTGCGCTGGCAATTTGACGACCGGGTTCGAGTCCCGTCGAGGAGATTTTTCTCCTGGAGTTAACATCAGTGCTGACTCTACTCTCCCCAAAAGTCCTTCGGATGAGACTTTAAACCGAGGCCCGTGTGCGAACGCACGCAGAACATCTTGCGCACACGTTAAATCCTGTTCCGCTTTTCGTAAGAGTAGGCCATCGTGTGCCGGTGGGAACAGATGACAATATTTACAAAAACTGCATACACACGGGGACCGGATGAAAAAAAGCACATGATTGCTTATTCTGTTATCCTCGATATAAAAGATTAAATAAATAAATAAATAAATAAACATTCGTAAACTCGCATCCGTAAAGTGGATGAAGCTCGACTGTGTGGTCCTAGTCTTCCCTTTGAGGCCACAACATACCCACCCAGCGTAGAAGCCAGCAGGAGTCTGGAAAAACTCCTATGATCTTATGGGATTCGAACCCGCGATCTTCCAGTCCGAAATTTAAGGCACTTATAACTGCGCCAAGTTGGCTGGTGCTGTGACATTTCAAATAGGATGTTAGTCAATGTATCATTACAATTTGCTATACTTTCGAAAATAACGCACGTTTTTTTTCTCTAGTGTTCCTACTCCCTGTCTCCAGTATAACCCCTATTGTCGTTGTATCCTTGTCCACAGACTGATGTGGATGTTCATGCCGGAGCTGGGAGTGGGAAGGAAGCAGCATAACCTGGCCATCCTGTTTAATTGGCTGATAGATAGTTTTTCCTACATCAACGCCACCTTCAACATCGTCATCTACTACACCATGGGGTCTCGCTACAGGCAGACCTTCTGGACCATTGTGGGCACAGGCAGCAAGACTGCTGCTGGACTTAAGAGTCAAGGGTAGTACCGGATGACATCTCCAATACTGCTTCTGCTGCTGCTTCCTTCACGAAGAAAATGACATCTGTGTTTTTAAAATTTATTACGCCATCAATGACATGTTAACAGTTTACTTGGATCATGAAAAGTCCGTATCTATTTTTTTATATGTTCTTGACAGTCATGGGAAGTGTGTTTACTGTCTTTTGCTTAGGAACTGATATTGAATATGAAAATAAAGATGACTGTCTTCAAAGCGTACATGTAAAACTGTGCATATTCTCAATGTCTCTCAGGGAGTAAACCTGGAGAACGCTCAACAAGCACACATTTTTCAACGACAACATCATCAACAACAGTAGTAGGCATCCCTCAGTCTCGAAAGACTATGGAGTCGCGCTCTAGGCTCTAGAGCGCAAAGCCTGGGTAAGTCTGGGTAAGTAGTTATGGAGGGCAAGTTGTTACCAATACAGCTTCTCCTCGCGGCTGGAATGGCCCATTGGAAAGGCAATCGCCGATACGAATGGTTTCAGTGCCGTCACAAGAGCCACCAGAACGTTGCCATAATAGGCCTACAGCCCCTAACCGCCCTGGGGATTCCAACTCCTGGGTTTTTGCTCAGGGATGGTGTCTGAACACTACACCAATGTGCATGCTGGTTTTATATTTTATTGTCATCCGCTTCGACAGGCATACAATGGCCTGCTCTTCCGAAAGGCAAAACGGGTTTTTAACTTTGTGGAAGATGTTCTGCGTGCATTCGCACACAAAACCTAGGTTTATAGTCTCATCCGAATAACCTTGACATTCAGCTTTTTCAAAAACCAGAACAGCAACAACATTTGATCTACTGTGTTTTGATGTCTTTTTGATAGCAATAAGTCTTCTGCAGACTTTCTGCTATGGCAGTGCTGAATTGTTTGCATTTTCTTCTCCTTCTCAGGCTCCCTTCCTATTTGTCTGACTGTCTCTTTTCTTTCTTTTTGGGGGTTGCGTCCTCTTCTGTGATGTTCCTGTCTTTTCTGTTCCCACACCGCTCATTTAAATGTTTCACTCCCCCCCCACACACACACACAAACACAACACAGACACACAGACACCACACACACACACACACACACATATATATATATATATATATATATATATATATATATATATATATATATATATATATATATATATATATTATATATATAATATAGTTAAGATCGCCATGATATATAGTTAAGATCGCCATGATATATATATATATATATATATAAATTATATATATATATATATATATATATATAATATGCAGACAGACAGACAGACAGAGCTGGAGCAAGTCCAGGAACCCAGTTACAAAGTCATTCTCATTATGAAAATAATTTTTGTCAAAGATTCGACAAAACAAAACAAAAATCGATCGCAACAAAAAACATCTTTAATGGCAGCAATTAGGGGATCATTAAGTATGGTCCATACCTTCCGCCTGACCTAACTGGAGGGTGAGCTCGTGGTGGAGCACTCTTCAGAGGTCCCAGCAGTGATGGACACCTCATACACTCTCAGTGGTACCGCACAGAAAGACAAATTCCTAGATTTAGAAGGGATCTTGCAGCCTACTACCACTGCCACGAAAAGATAAAACAGAAGGAAAATATGCTTAAGATAATTGTTGTGAACAAAATGCATATACAGAACATAAACAGCTAATACTGGAACCATTCGTATTTACCATTGCCTTTTCAATGGACCATTTCAGCGACGTGAAGAGGGGGGGGGTGGGGGTCTGCTGCATGGGTAACAGCTTGCCCTCCATACTTACCCAGGCTTTGTGCTCTAGAGCCTGGAGCGCAACTCCAATCTTCCGAGACTGACGGATGCCTTACTATGAAACAGCAAATAAATCTTTTCGTCTCATGTTCGAGGATCTTTTTTTTAAATTAAAAAAGGAACCTTGGGAGATCAGAAAGTCTGTACCCAGCCAATAGGTCTGTCGTAACTAGATAATAATAACAACCCAAACATTGCCAGACACTTTAAGTGCGGATACAGGCAGTAGTAGTTGAAGTAAAATGGCCTTTACTTATCTCAGAGGAGATGCTATTCCCCCGTTGAACAGTTGTAAACATCAGTGACAAAATATAGTGGAGAAAAACAAGAGCAGATAACCAGTTACAATTTAATCTCATCATGAACATGATTTTGCCAAAGATTCGGAGAAATACGAAATAACAAACAAAAAAGTAGGCAGCACCCCTGTTGAGTGCTCAACCAAGAGTCTAAACACGATTGTGTATTTTGCAACTGGGAATAGACTTTTCTGCTAACTGAAAAACAGCATTGCAAAATTTTTCATATGACGAATCAATAGTTTCTGTTTTAAGATATGAAGAATTTATTTTGATGATATTGACTGAAATAGTTCTTTTTATACTACCGTCCTTTTGGAGAGTCAAGCTCGAGTCATTAACTTTTTCATCTGATCTGTTACATGTAACATTGCAACAATTAGGTTCCCAAGATGAGGTGTGCCCATAAAATCCCCAAGTATTATCCATTTTTTCTTGTCATATCAATAATTCTGTTTAATCCAGTCAGTTATCTGCTTTGGACCTTCAGGTAATATACAGATATACTACATTTAAATCAGTTTGTTTACTTTGACAGTGACTGCTGTTGCAAAAAACTCACCTGTGGATGTTGGAATAGGGGTTAAAGACTGAGGAGAGTAATTTTGATGTGCTCCAATGTAAACTGCTATTTGTATTCTTTTGTTTGCACTGCTACAAGTATTCAGTGGTGGGTTGTTTTTTTCATCTGGGAGGCTTGCTAGCATCTACGTTTGGAGACTGTAATGCAAGAACTGAGTAATCCTGACGAGTGAAATGAGCTCCAAGATGAAACAAATTTCTAAAGAGAAATCTACAATTCCATTAAAAACTTAACGACATTGTCAATAAACAATTTTCATGAAACACAGTTAAACTCAAAACATTTTCTTCAGGTAAAAAATGTAGAAAGTCACCAGGTATAGGGATGGAGGTAAGAATTGAATGACCATCACAGCTGTCAGTTTCCCCCACTTTCACCTCCTTTCAGCTGCTAATTATCTCAGCCCAGCCCAGCTGGGGCCAGCTTGTGCTATTCATAGCAGGAGCTGACCACACATGGACTAGGTAAAAGGAAGGAGCGCGCTAAATTTAGCTCTCTTGACTATGCCTTACTGAGTGATGTTTGATTTGTACACTGTGCCATGGGTGTGGAAATCTGGCAAACCCTGCAAGATCTATGCCAATACCACCGGTTGTGCCCTTTCTCCATGCTGCTGGGTAGGTATCCCTCGACCATGACGGAGATTCCTGGAAATCCTTCTTTGTGGACGTTCCTGGAAGAGACGATGGATGTGTCCATCTAGGTTTCTGGTGCCTATATCTGAGGGATGATTATAATCATCTTTCAAGACTTTGGTCACTGTACACATTCACAATTTCATGTGGTAGAATAGACACTTGATGGTGAGAAAGTTCAGAAAATAGTAGTAGGCACCCATCAGTCTCGGAAGAGTATGGAGTTGCGCTCTAGTCTTTAGAGCGCAAAGCCTGGATAAGTAAGCATGGAGGGCAAACTGTTACCCATGCAGTAGACCCCCCCCCCTCTCCACGCCACTGGAATAATCCATTGAAAAGGCAATGACCGATACAAATGGTAGTACCGTCGCAGGAGCCACCAGAACGTTGCCATATACAGCCCCGAGCCGCCCTGGGACTCCAACTCCCCGATTTTTTGTCAGGGATGGTGTCTAAACACGACACCTGTGTGAATGCTGGGTTTTTCTATATAATTTTGTCATCCGCTCCTACCAGCACACGATAGCCTGCTCTTCCGAAAGGCGGAACAGGGTTTTAACATGTGCACAAGATGTTCTCCGTGCGTTCGCACACGGGGCTTCGGTTTATAGTCTCATCCGAAAATAAACTAGCATTAAATAGCTGTCTCCTTCACTTAAGTTCCTTGTTCTTCACGGGAGCACACACACACACACACACACACACACACACACACACACACACACACCAAACACACACACACACACACACACACACACACACACACACACATATATATATATATATATATATATATATATATATATATATATATATATATATATATATATATATATATATATATTGTGGAGGTGAGGGTGGGTGTATGTGTGTTTATGTGTGCACGCGCGCAAGCGCAAGCGCAAGCATCCTTAACCTCATACAGAATTTATACAGCACAAACACACGCACACACTAATACACGCGCGTGCGTGTGTTTGTGCTTGGCTTTTGTTTGACTGTTTTTTCTTTGTAGCTGGATTTGCACTTGGGCATATGTGTCTGCGTACATGTATGTATGTATGTATGTATGTATGTATGTATGTATGTATGTATGTATGTATGTATGTATGTATGTATGTATGTATGTATGTATGTATGTATGTATGTATGTATGTTGTGTGTGTGTGTGTGTGTGTGTATGTATGTATGTATGTATGTATGTATGTATGTATGTATGTATGTATGTATGTATATGTATGTATGTATATGTATGTATATGTATGTATATGTATGTATATGTATGTATGCATGTATGCATGTATGTATGTATGTATGTATGTTGTATGTATGTATGTATGTATGTATGTATGTATGTATGTATGTATGTATGTATGTATGTATGTATGTATGTATGTATGTATGTATGTATGTATGTATGTATGTATGTATGTATGTATGTATGTATGTGTGTTTGTTTGTTTGTTTGTTTGTTTGTACGTTTGTACGTTTGTACGTTTGTATGTATGTATGTATGTATGTATGTATGTATGTATGTATGTATGTATGTATGTATGTATGTATGTATGTATTGTATGATAAAGATGTAGACAACAGACTGGCAAAGGCAAACAGTGCTTTTGGCAGACTCTACCACCGTGTCTGGAAAAACAAACACCTGAAGAAAGACACCAAGATCAGTGTCTACAGAGCCGTGGTACTGACCACCCTCCTGTACGGCTCTGAGTCATGGGTCACATACAGACACCACCTGCGAATTCTGGAACGCTTCCACCAACGCTGTCTCCGCTCCATCCTCGACATCCACTGGAGCGACTTCACCACGAATGCTGAGGTGCTGGAGCAAGCAGGGATCACCAGCATTGAGGCCATGTTGCTGAAAACGCAGCTACGCTGGGCAGGGCATGTCTCTAGAATGGAGGACCATCGCCTACCGAAGATGGTTCTCTACGGTGAACTTTCCACCGGACACCGCTACAGAGGCGCACCAAAGAAGAGATTTAAAGACTCTCTGAAGAAATCTCTGTCAGCCTGCCTCATAGACCATAACCAGTGGTCAGTCCTTGCTGCTGACCGGCAGGCCTGGCGACACACTGTGCATCAGTCGGTCTCCTCCTTTGAGGACAATCGCAGAGCGGCCCTTGAGGAGAGGCGAATGAGGAGGAAGAACCGCGTCCCCTCTACATCAACCCCAGAATCGACTTTCCCCTGCAGCCGCTGCGGCCGGGTTTGTTTGTCACGCATTGGACTGAACAGCCACCAGCGAGCCTGCACCAGACGTGGACAGTGCCCTTAATCTTCGTTCGCGAAGCCAAGCCATGAATGTATGTATGTATGTGTGTTTGTTTGTTTGTTTGTTTGTTTGTACGTTTGTACGTTTGTACGTTTGTATGTATGTATGTATGTATGTATGTATGTATGTATGTATGTATGCATGTATGCATGTATGCATGTATGTATGTATGTATGTATGTATGTATGTATGTATGTATGTATGTATGTATGTATGTATGTGTGTAGTTATGTATGTAGTTATGTATTTATGTATGTTTTTATGTATGTATGTATGTATGTATGTATGTATGTATGTATGTATGTATGTATGTATGTATGTATGTATGTATGTATGTATGTATGTATGTATGTATGTATGTATGTATGTATGTATAAATGTATGAATGTGTATGTGTGTGTCGTGCGTGCTTTAGTGTGCGTGTGTGTTTGTGCGTGCATGCGTGCATGCATGTGTCTGTGTGCATGCATGTATGTACGTGTATGTGAGAGACAAACAGACAGACAGACAGACGGACAGCCAGACTAATAGAAATACAGAGAGACAAATAAATAGACCGACTGACTCACTGGCTGGCAGAGAAACAGACAGACAGACAGACAGACAGACAGACAGACAGGTAGAAACATTAACAGACAGATAGGTAGACTCACTGACTGAAAAAGACAGAGAGACAGAGACAGACAAAGAGATATATGCAGAGAGAGACAAGGACAGAGACACATACAGAGAGAGATAGGGGTGGGGGGGGGGGCACAGGAAGAGAGAACGGGACATGTGTGTGTGTGTGTGTGTGTGTGTGTGTGTGTGTGTGTGTGAGTGCTTGCGTGTGTGCGTGCGTGCGTGCGTGCGTGCGTGCGTGTATGTTTATGTGTGTGTGTGAATTTCTAAAATTAATGACAAACATATCCATTTATTCACTTCCAAATGTACAAAACCTACGGAGTTTTTTGTTTTTTTTTGAGATTTTACGGTTGTTTGCTATTACTATCTTGCCGCATGGTCGACAATTTAGAGCTATTTATAATTATATTGCATATTGTTGTAGGCTAGATACAAAGGGCTGTTTTTGTTTTAAATCCTCTACACTTGCAACGTGGAATCGTTAGTGCTTTCCCCATTAACTGTAATATTTTTCTTCTGCTCCCCACCCCCCTCCCCACTCACCCCTACCCACCCTTGCTTGTTTTCTGTGCAATTGTCTGTTGTTTCTAATTAGATGGACTGTTTGGTGTTATTTTTTCTTTGTTCTTTGTTCTTTTGTTTCTTTCTTTTCTTTCTTTCTTTTTTTCTTTCTTTCTGTTCATTTTTCTGTTTTTCCTCTCCTTTCATTTATGTCTTTTCTTCTCAAACTCTCTCTCTCTCTCTCTCTCTCTCTCTCTCTCTCTCTCTCTCTCTCTCTCTCTCTCTCTCTCTCTCTCTCTCTCTCTCTCCTCTCTCTCTCTCTCTCTCTCTCTCTCTCCGTCGTTCCTTTTTTTTGTTTTCTCTTCTTTTCTTTCCCTTCTTTCTTTCTTTCTTTCTTTCTTTCTTTCTTTCTTTCTTTCTTTCTTTCTTTCTTTCTTTTTCTTTCTTTCTTCTTTTTCCTTTTCTTTCCTTTCCTTTCTTTTCCTTTTGGGGGTCTTCGAATACATCACTATATAATAAACCACAACCGGTACACCACCGCAGTAATGTAACTGCTATGTGTGATTTGTACTTTGCCAGAGACAGGTTTTGTCATTTAAAATCTATACAGAGAGCTCAAGTCAAGTTAAGTCAAGTCTAAAAACACTTTAATTATCCCATGGATGGTAATTACAATGCGCAGAACGAAAGAAAGGGTGCTAAGCTGAGTTTTAGTTTAAACACTTTTTGCTAGGTTTTGTCACTGTGTATGTATTATTTCCTTCCCAGTGGAGGATGCCAATCTGTCAGTATAAATAGCATGCCCATCTTTTGGAAAGTTTTGTGCTAAAATTTTCTCTTTTCTATCCCTCTCATTATTCCGCCCTGTTCTTTTTTTTTCTTGTCAACTTCTTGTATTTTTCTGCCTTTCAATCCATTTTCCTGCCTTTTTTCCCAGTAGGACTTCAAAGATATACAATTTTCTCCCACACCAAAGTAGGATGCGCAGGGCCTGACTTTGAGGTGCTTAACAGCAGCGCAACGAATTTTTGCTCATATGACAGACAACAATAGTTGCTGTCTTAACGTTCGATGATGAAGAAGAAAATATACTCTCTACACGCTACACTGGTATATCGAGAAATGAAGGAAGCACTCCCATTTTGTGCTGTGATCTGCATGATTCGATTGTAACCAGTTCTGACATAGAGTCTAGGCTGCATGTTAGTGTGTAGAATTTCCACCATCTCAACTAACAATCGGTGGATTGTTGTCTAGAGGTAAGCACCTGCCGCCTAGAAAGCGAAAAGTCCGGGTTGAAGTATGTGGTGGTTCAACCCGGGTTTGTAGCTAGAAACTTTTCCCCATCCACTAGATCGTGAGTGATGGTCTGGGTGCGAGTCTTTCGGATGAGACTATAAACCGAGGTTCAGTGTGTTACACACATCTAACGCACATAAAAGAACCCAAGGCGAGAAGAAAGTTGTCCTTGGCAAAACTCTAATAAATTATTTTAAAGCCACTCAAATAGGAAACAAATACAGTTGTAGACCGGGAAAACCAAGCTACGATACGCAAACGCAAGCATTTCTTTCCCTTTTTTAAATTTTTTTTTTTATTTTGGGGGCAATGAGAGAGCTCTTGTGCGCTTGTTTTTACATCCAGTCCCCGTGTGCATGCGATTTTGGCAATTTTATCATTCGTTCCCACCAACACAATGCCAAAAGGTGGAAACAGGTTTTAACGAGTGCACAAGATGTTCTGCGTGTACACACACGTACACAAACCTCGATTTAAAGTCTCATCTGAAAGATTTTCAAGGGAGTGGGGTCGGTACTGATGGTTAACTTGGCGTGTGCGTCGGTGGTCTAGAGGTAACGCGCCTGTCTAGAAAGCGAACAAGCCCGGGTCGGAGTGTGCGATAGTTCGAATCCCGTTTAAGCCCCAAACTTTTCCCCCATCCATTAGACATGAGTGGTGGTCTGGGTGCTAGTCTTTCGGATGAGAGATAAACCGAGGTCCCGTGTGTTAACATCGTTATTTATCCACGTAAAAGAACCCAAGGCAGAAAGGGGGTTGTCTCTGGCAAAATTCTGTAGGACAATGCCACTCTGATAGGAAAACAAATACAGTTGCAGACAGAAAAAAAGAAAAACGAATAATGGGTAGGCGCTGCTCTTGTGGCGGCGCGCTCTCCGCCGGGTAGAGCAGTCCGAATTTCACGCAGAGAAATCTGTTTGACATAAGGTGGCTTAAAATAAAATAATTAATGAAAAAAATAAATCCTGAAGAACAAACGGAATCCGAGCCGAGTTCAGATTGTCAGCGCCAAGTTCTAACAGTTCTAACCATCAGGCTATTTGCGCAACATTTTACATGAAAATGAAAACCTTAAATCTTCATGTGGAATAAGTGTGCCAGGTATGTATGATGGTATGATGACACAATGTACCCAGCATGCAATCTATGTCTCAGAGTGGACTTGGGGCTTCGTCGGCATGAAAGTGTCCAGAATATACGACCTCACTGACTTTGTTCAGTTTTATTGCCAGTAGTCAATAGTGTCAAGTCAAAAACATGATGATCACATGTCCTCCGATCGACTGATGCATCTGTTTTCTTGTTCCAAGCACACGTGATATTAAAACTAAACTATACAGCAAGCAAAATTATGCGTTACGTTGCCATTATTCCTAAGATATGCGCAACCCGGGAATATGAATACAATTACACATAATTTTTTTTTTGGAAATCACCAAAAAATCTTTAGCTTCTGGAACAATATTCGAAAAACTGTCTACATATGTCAGACTTGTCTATTTGTGTGTGTATGCATGTGTGCACGCGCGTGTGTGTGTATGTGTGTGCGTGTGTGTGTTTTGTGCGTGCGTGCGTGCGTGCGTGCGTGCGTGTGCTGTGTGTGTTAGATGCGGTTAGTGTGTGTGGTGGTGTGTGTGTGTGTGTGTGTGTGTGTGTGTGTGTGTGTGTGTGTGTGTGTGTGTTAGTATGCGTGTGTGTGTTATTTTTTTCATTTATTCCTTTATATCGAGGATAATGGATTAAGACTCGTGTGCATTTTTTTTTACATCTAGTTTCCGTGTGTATGCAGTTTTGTAAATTCTGCCATTGTTCCCACCGGCACACAATCGCCTACTCTTACAAAAAGCGCACAGGATTTAGCGTGTGCAAAAGATGTTCTGCGTGCGTTCGCACACGGGGCCTCGGTTTACAGACTCATCCGAAGGAATTTTGGGGAGAGTGGAATCAGCACTGATGTTAACTCTAGGGGGAAAATCCCCTCTAACAGGAATCGAACCAGGGTCGTCAGATTGCAAGCGCAATGTTCTGACCACTAGGCTATCCCGTCCCCTGAGGTAGTAGGTGTGTGTGTGTGTGTGTGTGTGTGGTGCGTGCGTGTGTGGTGTGTGTGTGTGTGTGTTGGCGTGTGGTGTGTGTGTGTGTGTGTGTGTGTGTGTGTGTGCGGCGCTGCGTGGCGGGGGTTTGTTGTGTTGTGTGTGTGCATGCGTGGCGTCGTGCGGTGCGTTGCGTGTGCAGCGTTGTTGCATGGTAGTACGGCCCCTTTCCTCCATCTTTCTATCTTCTATTTTCTTTGTCCCTTCTCTCTCAGCTTGCTTCCTACCTTTGTGTGTACATACTTTTACGCGCTTCAAAATCAGGATTCCACACATTCCATTAACTCAATATATTGTTCTGTGTTGACATGCACAGAGCTATACATTGAGCGAATGGAAGATGTCATGATAGCATCTTGATTTTCAACTTTTATTTTATCAGAAAGATTGTATAAAAGTAATGTAAACCAATTAGGGTTTTTTTTATATGAGAGAACTATTTTATCATTAAAAAAAATTCTAAAAAAAAAAGTAAACCAGTTCACCTTGGCGGCAGTGGTTAGAGTGTTGGATTACAGGCTGGAAGGTTGTAGGTTTAAATCCTAGGAGTCACAGATTTTTCAGGCATGGGCTGTACCAGGGGTGAGTGTGCTATGGGCTCATTTATTTTGTAAGACTGGGACCATACAGTTGAGCTTCATCCACATTACGGAAGCACTTTTGAGAGAGGATATCTGGCCCTGTGGTTGCTTTATGGTCATCTTTGGTATGGCTGGAGTGGGTATGCCTGAATGAGCGTTGTGGAGACAGCAAGGCAGGAATGTCATGGTAGATGATACAGTATGACAAGAACTTAAGAATAATTATACTCCTCACTACCATCAACCATCGTGCAATAACAGGTAATTGTCCCAGATATTTGTGGTACCTGCTGCTCTGGTCTCATATGGTGACCTCAGTTTCAGTTTCTTAATACGCTTCTGTGCCTGGGGTGAGTTGTATCAATGCCTTCGTTGTCAAGGGAGAGGTCTTTGGAGAAATGTTATGGTTGCCACCAGTGGTGGGTGTCTCAGTCTAGCTCGACGACTAAAGAGTATTACTGTGTATTCTGGCTCAGGACAGGCCCATTGAACACCACCAAAATGGCCCAGCAGCAGTGCAGGGCCGCTCTGGCTGGTGGCACAACAGCGGCCTAACAGTGATAAAGCAGCTATCTGAGAATTTCAGACCGTTAGGATGCGACATGATGATGCTAGGAATGGCTGGGTGGAGAGATTGGAATGAGTGGCGTGGGTATAGCAGAAAAAAACGTAGCAGTGGAGGAGGCAGTAAAGAAAAGAAAACCTTGACATGAAAAAAGTATGAGTATGGATAAGTGAAATAGTATAACAATGTAGGATATTAAAATGTGTGACAATAAAAATGTATGGCAGTGTATATTCGAAAAAAGGCATTTAATCGCAATGAAAAAGATAAAGTAAACTCTTTAGAAGCGTACACGTGTATAAAAGGAAAATAATGTGACATTAACCAGTTAACTCTGAGGAAATGTGTGAATTTGTATGGCCATATAAAAGTACATTATAATAATAAAAAAAATCTGTGGCCATGGTAAAAATATAGTTATTATGACGTATAACAACAAAAATGCAACAATATATGACAATGAAAATATGCAATGATGTGAGGTAATCTTCAGCGTGGGATGCTCAGACAGCAACCATTGTTGTCTGTCATATGAGCAAAAAGTGAGTTGGGCTGGCGTTAACCACATGGCAAGTCAGGCCCAGCACATTCCACTTTGGATGGTAATGACGTGCATAGGAAAAGTTACTGAAATATCTATTAAAAAAAAAAAAGGAGCAAAGATAGAAACAAAGGTACATAAGTTAAAACAACATGGGGCTTTTACATTTTATCACAGGTATCCAAATGACATAATCTGTTTTGGGAACATTCAAAAACAGACTAGCGAAAAGTGTACAAAATGACCACAGTAGCCAACACCTCCCTGCCAGCAACTGTATACAATACCACAGACGTAATTTTCAACCAGATTCCGAACAACGAATCCTCGACATGCATGATAGTCTCCTTCAATGACGGCGCTCCTTGGAACAACGATGAAAGTTTGGTCAGTTCTGAGGCAGAGGACATGGTCCTTCGAGTGAAGTATGCAGTCCTCCTGCCTCTCTTGTTCTGATTGGTGCCCTGCCAACGTCATCAACATGGCGGTGTTCTACAAACAGGGGCTGAAGGAACGGATCAACGTCTGTCTCTTCTCCTTGTCTCTTGTGGACTTCCTCACTCTGCTCTTCAACATGTCCTACTATGGGGAACAGGCCTACCTGCAGATATCAACCCTGTTTTCATTCAGTGAAAGGTAACTGCCATAGCAATCACTTGCTAGTAAATGCATGTATCAGTAAATGCAAATCATCTTATTTTATCACGTGTAGCCTTGGCTGCCAAGTCAGCTGGACTTCATTACTGAAAGACTACATCCAGGAAGAATGTAAAAGCATGTGATATTTTATTGTTGAAACCTTGCAGCTACATGACCTGATTTTCTAGACTGAAAAGTCTATCCAACGTAGGCACGTTATGACTAGTGCATTTTATGCCTGAATGTCGATGAATGAGAAAAACTTTTAGTTCCTATGCAGCAGCATTTTTTTCATGTTCTTGTTGTTTTATAGTAAAAAGAGCTGTCCACTGCTGGTACTTTGTACCTGCTGTGACCATCACTACTTCGTTCAAAGACAGAAAGACACAAGTTGTCAGACTCTGAAGCATTTGGTGCTGACTCACCACCATAGAAGAAGACATTATTTTTTCTGTTCCTTGGCTAAAGCTCCAAGGTTCACCCAAGGTGAGATTCTGTGTATGCAACCGTTCTCTGACCACCATGAAGGTAGCTGAATTCTGACTTCGGGCATAGAAGAAAAATTGAACTCACATCACCACAAAACCTTGTCAAGCAGTGTTCCCAGGTAAGACAAAAGTTTGTTACATAACATACTGTCCTGTGGTGATGAGAACAATGCTGGTGCTATAGAACCCCAGCCAGGACAGACTACATGACTGAGGGGTGATCCATGTTTTCCTTTCAAAACAAAGTCTGGCACTATCCAGGCTAAGTAACACAAACGGTTATACAAATGGAATGATTTCTCCCTTTGAGAAGTAGATACTACCGTGACTTCAACTAAGTTGTCCAAACTTTCCATTGAACCCACAGGGCATTAAGGGCTAAAGCTGGAGCAGGCCAGATCCTGAAATCTTCTTGCTTGTGGTGGATCTTCAGCCCTCAGTCCCTCAACAAGTAGTCTACAACAGCACTGCACCATTTAGGGCATATAATCAAAATAGGGGGCGAGATAGCTAAGTGGTCAGAACACTCGCTTTCCCCAAGTCAAAGTTAAGCAGCATCTAGCGTGGTTACCAGTTGGATGGTTGACTGTTTGCGCGCCTTGCTTTAGGACATTCCCCCAGTTCGCCCAGCTGTAAATGAGTACCTGCCCTCTTTAGGGACAGGGAAGGTAAAGCAGCGAGGGAGAGGAGATGGGCGCTGCCCTCACTATGCTGGCTCCTACAGAAACTGAGGTCTCTGATGCCTTGCTCCCCTACGACCATATAGATTATGTGTCACCTTTATCTTTTTTTACATTTTAATTAACCAATATGAAATGCTTTAACTGGAGTGGTAGAAGAAGAAGAAGAAGAAGAAGAAGAAGAAGAAGAAGAAGAAGAAGAAGAAGAAGAAGAAGAAGAAGAAGAAGAAGAAGAAGAAGAAAAAGAAGAAGAAGAAGAAGAAGAAAAAGAAGTTATTATAGTTGTATATGTTTTGCTTTCCTAATATATCTCTTCTGTATACAAACTTTGTGATTGTAGCTATAGATATAAATTTGGTTCTTTGCTTATAACCTAATGAATGAGTCCTTGTGTTCTCTTATAACAAATCACAGAGCAATCTGACCAGCAGTAATCCCACTGATTTGCAATAGTTGTGTTGTATACCACTGCCTCTGTTGACAGCTTTGGCCCTGCCAGGCGTTTCTTCATCAACCACAACCTCTTGGGTTTCTTTGGACTTCCCTGGGTGTCTCAAGTCATCTCTGCCATCATCGCCAGTGAAAGATGTTTCTGTGTCCTGTGGCCTCTTCGCTCCCAGACTTTTCTGTCTGCCACCACCACCACCATCATCATCGTTATCATCACCATCGTCCTGTTAGTTTTGTACTTTATAGAGGTCACGACCTATCGTGCAGTGTGTGTTTATGACCCCCTGACCAATGCTGAATCTTGGAATCTCGCTCCCAGTCAGTTTTTCCTGGACAATCAGGAATTCATCTCCTTTCTGAGTGCTTATGTCTTCGGTGTGGCCCTACCTGCAGTCATCATCACAGTGTCAGTATTGGCTACTATGGTGACTGTGATCAGACTGCGTAAGGCAGCAGCATGGCGTGCCAGCACGTCTTCAGTCAGCAGTGAATCAGCACGTGAGACAGCACTGACTGTCATGTTGGTCTACAACTCCATCTTCTTCATCGTCTGTATGGTCCCTGCCGTTTTGAAAAGGCAAGTACAACTTGTTTCAAAGCTGTTATTGATCGGACAGAAGACGAGGTAAAGTTTGTTCACACAGTCGCATGTGTGTTGAAGAAATCAATTGAGCTTTTTAAAGAAAACTTTTAACAAACCTGGTTAATTAGTAAATTCAATAAAACACATAACTCCCGGTGGAGACGCAAGGGTCTTGTTAGTATAGATGGCATTCCAACCTTCTAGGAATTCTGTTCTAGGAGTTATCTTGTTTCTATCCCTCTCTCTTTGCTTCTACCTTGCTCTTTTTCTTCCTTAACCTTTTCCTTATCTTTTTCTCTGCTTTCGTGGTCCATTCTCTTGCCTCTTTTTTTTTTTCTTTTTTTTTTAGAAAGACTTGATAGATAACAAGGCTCTCTCACGCTGAAGTTAGATGTGCTGAGCCTGGCTTGTCAGGTGCCTGATGGCAGCGTAAGGTATTTTCGCTCATATGACAGACAACAAGAATTTGCAATCTGAACGTTTGAAGAAGAAGAAGAAGAAGAAGAAGAAGAAGAAGAAGAAGAAAGAAGAAGAAGAAGAAGAAGAAGAAGAAGAAGAAGAAGAAGCAGAAGAAGAAGAAGAAGAAGAAAGAAGAAGAAGAAGAAGAATATAATGATAATGGCCATTCAAAAGTTACGACATTAGACAACCCGCATTAAAGCCAGTAGTACAAAAACAAAAACCGGGAAAATTGCAACAAAAGACAGAAGGTAGAAAATTGGCCATAGATAAAATCTTCGCTTCTACATGTCTGAACGTCTGAACATGCTCTGGACTTCAAAACAAAATCGGACTTCTGCTTTGTCTTTTGTCTTTCTCATAGAACACTGGACTAGAAACTAGAAGAACAATACCAACAAATCCAAACAGCCCATGACATGCCAGATTTTTCACCCACGCCACAGCTGTCTCTGTCCCGAT
Source organism: Stramonita haemastoma (assembly GCA_030674155.1). Classification (NCBI taxonomy): domain Eukaryota; kingdom Metazoa; phylum Mollusca; class Gastropoda; order Neogastropoda; family Muricidae; genus Stramonita; species Stramonita haemastoma. The sequence continues at coordinate 50,567,564 of CM060322.1, read as the reverse complement.
GGTGCGTTACCTTGACGTGGTGGGATGGCTTGCGTGTTCTGTTTGATCCCCAGAGCTATGTGGGCGGGGGCTTTGGCCTCCGGCAGGTTCAACCATGCTCAACAGGTCTGTGGGGTAGGAGCCAGACTAAATTTGCACCCTGGTCCTCCAGGTTGGGGGTTGTGCTTTGGGTTAACAACCCATTCACTTAAAAATCAGTATGTTACAGAAACCACAACAATATCTCTAAACAGCGACCTGGTTGGGGGAGAGTCCTCTCTGGCAGAGTCTATGACGCGAGCTGGTGAAAGCCTTCGGGAAGCCAGTGCGCCGACAACTCTTCTGTCAACCAAGTCAACAACCAGGATAGGGACCTGGAACATCAGAACCCTATATGAAACTGGAAAAACAGCACAGGTATGTAGAGAAATGCATAGGTACAACCTGAAGATCCTTGGCCTGTGCGAGACTAGATGGAATGGAACGGGACGGTCAAGACTAGCGAGTGGAGATACCATCATCTACTCTGGACAGGAGGAAGGCCAGCCCCACACACATGGAGTAGCGCTGCTGATGAAACCTGAGGCAACGCGAGCACTACTATCCTGGGAACCAGTGTCACCACGGATCCTCACTGCCCGGTTCAACTCAAAGGGCAGGAAAGTTACCATCCTCCAATGCTATGCTCCAACAAATGCCGCTGACTTAGAAGAAAAAGAAAACTTCTACGAGCAAGTCCAAGCCATAATGGACAAAACGCCAAAGAGGGACATGAAGATCCTAATGGGAGACCTGAATGCAAAAGTTGGGTCAGATAACACCAACAGAGAACTGATCATGGGCAAACATGGCACGGGAGACCAGAATGAAAATGGTGAACTCTTAGCAGAGTTCTGCACCTTCAATGACCTGGTCATTGGAGGCACCATCTTTCCCCACAAGAAAGTCCACAAGACCACATGGACTTCCCCAGATGGCAAGACTGAAAACCAGATCGACCACATCACCATCAGGCGAAAGTGGAGAAGGAGCCTGCACGATGTCAGGGTGAAGCGCGGAGCAGACGCAGCGTCAGACCACCATCTTGTAATAGCCATCCTCAAGACAAAGCTCAAAGCCTTCACAGACAAGGCAGGAAGACCATCGCACAAATTCAATGTGCAAAGCCTTAAAGACAGAGCGAAAACAGAAGAATTCAAGCTGGAACTAAGAAACAAATTCAGCATGCTTGCCCAGATGCCAGAGGAAACGATCGAAGAGCAGTGGCACAGTCTACATGAGACCTGGAAGACAACATGCCAAGCAGTCTTGGGAAAAAATACAAGAAAACACAAGGAATGGCTGACAACAGAAACATGGGCACTGATCACCGAGAGAAAACAGCTGAAAGACCAGATCAACAGAACACAAGATCAGGAAGAGAAGCAGACATTACAAGCACGATACTGGGACAAAAACCGTGCAGTAAAAAGAAGTGCAAGAAAGGACAAGAGAAATTTCATCGAGGAGCTAACTCAGGAAGCAGAGACTGCAGCAGGCCAAAGAAACATGAAGAGACTCTATGAGATCACGAGGACTCTCTCAGGAAAAAACAGTAAACCTAATTGCCCCATCAAAGACAAGAACGGCAATACCATTCCAGGTGAAGAAGACCAGAGAGCAAGATGGGCAGAGCACTTCAAAGAAACACTCAACAGACCAGCACCATCTGTCCCACCAGATATCCCACCACCTACTGAAATCCTTGGCATCAACACCGGCCCCCCCACCAAAAATGAGATCACCAAAGCCATAAAGTCTTTAAAGTCAGGCAAAGCAGCAGGTCCTGATGGTATACCCCCTGAAGCACTGAAGGCAGACATCCAGACTTCAACTGACATGATGTATCCACTCCTACACAAGATCTGGGAGCAAGAGAGTGTGCCAGAAGACTGGAAGAAAGGCTACCTCGTGAAGCTACCAAAGAAAGGGGACCTGTCATCCTGCAACAACTGGAGAGGAATCATGCTGCTGTCTATACCAGGGAAAGTACTGACAAGAATAATCTTAGAAAGACTGAAGACGGCACTAGATAAGACACTCAGGGATGAACAGTCAGGCTTCCGACAAAACAGATCATGCACAGATCAGATCGCCACAATGCGCATCATCATCGAGCAGTCCCTAGAGTGGCAGACCCCCTTGTATTCAGTCTTTGTCGACTTCCAGAAGGCATTTGACAGCGTCGACAGAGATGTCATCTGGAGACTGATGCACCACTATGGTTTCCCACCAAAGTTCGTCACCATCATCCAACAGCTCTATGAAGATGCCACTTGCCAAGTCATCCATGATGGTAAATTGACGGAACCCTTCTGCGTACAAACCGGCGTTCGTCAGGGCTGTCTGCTGTCACCAACCATCTTCCTGTTGGTGGTTGACTGGATAATGCGACAGGCCACAGCAGGCAGGAGAACTGGCATACAGTGGACCATCACAAGGCAGCTGGAAGACCTGGACTTCGCAGACGACATCAGCCTTCTCTCACACAGGCACCAAGATGCACAAGAGAAGCTATGTCATGTTGCGGAGGAAGCCGATAAAATAGGCCTCCAAATCAACATCAGGAAGACGGAGGTCATGAGGGTGAACAACAAGAAACAAGACCCAGTGCGACTACACCAAGAAAACATCAAAGAAGTCGACAAATTCACCTACCTGGGCAGTGTCGTTAGTAAAGATGGGGGAACGGACGAAGACATCAAGTGCCGAATAAATAAAGCACGTTATGCCTTCAACACCCTTCGCCCAATCTGGAGATCAACATCCCTCTCACTCCACAACAAGATCCGGATATTCAACACCAATGTCAAGTCGGTCCTACTGTATGGCTCAGAAACCTGGCGGGTGACAAAGACCAACACCCACAAACTCCAGACATTTACCAACAGATGTCTTAGGAACATCGTTGGTATCAGGTGGCCAGAAGTAGTCTCAAACGAAGAACTTTGGGACAGGACCAGACACGCTGCAATTGACACGGAGATCAAGAAAAGGAAATGGGGATGGATTGGCCATACGCTCCGCAAGCCTGCTTCAGATGTCACCAGGCAGGCCCTTGACTGGAATCCACAAGGGAAGCGGAAAGTAGGCCGACCAAAACAGACCTGGCGCAGAAGCATTGAAGCAGAGACGAAAGCAGCCGGAATGACATGGGCCGAGCTAAAGAGGATCGCCCAGAACCGAGTCCGTTGGAGGAGTGTTGTTGTGGCCCTATGTTCCCACGGGAATCCACAGGCATAAGTCAAGTCAAGTCACAGCTGTCTGTTTCCCCAACTTTCAGCTCCTCTCAGCTGCTAATTGATCCATCCCAGCCCAGCCCAGTTGGGGGCCAGCTGGTGCTAATTATAGCAGGAACCGACCACACTTGGACTAGGTTCATGGAAGGGGCGCGCTATAGTTAGCACTCGACTGAGTGATGTTGGATTTGTGCGCTGTGACACAGCTGTCTTCAGAGCTGCTTTTGGGGGACAAAATAACAGAAGAGTTCCACTTTTATCCCTCTTTTAGCAAGATTCTCTGTAATCTACACTAAAGTAATGCTTGCTATATTACCAAAACTTCTAGAATAAAAAAAAACAACTAAATAAAGTGTCTCTGCATTTAGAATTTCATTTTTTATGCATAAAAAACATTTTTTGCTCTGTTCTTTCCACAGGGACTTCTCGATTAACACTAGAGTAACATTTTGCTATAAAGCCACTGAAACATTTCCAGAATTTAAACAACTAACCTGTTTTCTGTAAATTCGCTTTCATTGTATCACGCACACAGATACTTATTAGTGTTCTATTATTTGTCAGGGGAAAACATGGACAGTTCTAGGTAACATAATTATGTGCAGCAGCACTCTGACTTTGACCTCCCCTGGCACTATTCCAATCTGGTGACCTGTGTTGTTTAACTGGAACATTATAAAATCATTTAACCATTCTCAACTGATATTTCAGTTTTCCCTATGCAACTAGCTCTTCCTTCTACGGGTTCGTTTAATGTCCATTCACTACCTTGGTCTTTTTTGTTGTCATACCATTGTGAATAAGATGTAAGTCAATGTAATAGCGTGATATAAAGAAGTAAAGGTAAAAGTGTCATGTCAAATAACCTATGTGGTCGTAGGGGAGCAGGGCGTGAGAGACCTCATCTTCTCCAAGGGGCAGCGTATTGAGGGCGGCGCCCATCTCCTCTCCCTCGCTGCTTTACCCTCCCTGACCCTAAAGAGGGCAGGTACCAAATTACAGTGGGTGACCTGGGGGACTGTACTGAAGCCAAGGTACGCAAACAGTCACCCATCGACTAGGTAACCACACTCAATACTGCTTAAACGTAGCTTGGGGAAGGCGAGTGCTCTGACCACTGAGCTATCCCATCTCCCTATATTCTGATGATTATAATATGTTCCAAAAATGATGGCACAGTTTTTCTTCAAAGTACTCCCACTCCCTGTCTCTAACATGACCACTGTTTCTGTATCCACAGACTGATGTGGATGTTCATGCCAGAGCTGGGTGTGGGAAGGAAGCAGCATAACCTGGCCATGTTGTTCAACTGGCTGATTGATGGTTTTTCCTACATCAACGCTACCTTCAACATCGTCATCTACTACACCATGGGGTCTCGCTACAGGCAGACCTTCTGGACCATTGTGGGCACAGGCAGCAAGACTGCTGGACTTAAGGTTCAAGGGTAGTGCCTAGGCCTGGCAATGATGCTGCCAGCTACTCCACAAAAGAAAACAACAACACAGCTTTGTATTGTAAAGTTATAATCACGTCGTCAACGACTCTTTAAAAAAAAGTTTGTTTTGATCATGAAAGTTCATAACTTTTATATTGTCCTTCGTATTCAAGTGAACTTTTAAAAGTTTGTTTTTATCATGAAAATTCATCACTTTTATAATGTCCTTCGTATTCAAGTGAAGTTTTAAAAGTTTGTTTTGATCATGAAAATTCATAACTGTTATAGTGTCCTTCGTATTTCAAGTAAAATATATTTACAACCTCTTGTTTTGGGAACAGATTATGAATATGAAAATAAAGATGATTGTCTTCAAAAGGTACTTGTGTGAAAAGTGGTTTAAATGTTTTCTGTTCGTACATATTGCTCAAAAACAAACACGCTTCATTAGAACAATTGTCAAGCTGTTTTGAAACCCAAGAAATTACTTCACCATTTAAAAAAAAATCTTTTATATCGAGGATAATGGGATGAGCACTCATGTGCTTTTTTTTATCTAGTCCCCGTGTGTATGCAGTTGTGTAAATATTGTCATCTGTTCCCACTGGCACACAATGGCCTACACTTATGAAAAGCGGAACAGGATTTAACGTGTGCGCAAGATGTTCTGCGTGCGTTCGCACACGGGACCTCAGTTTATAGTCTCATCCGAAGGACTTTTTGGGAGAGTGGAGTCAGCACTGGTGTTAACTCTAGGAGAAAAATCTCCTCGTAAACGTCATCTGTTCCCAAACCATAAGAATAATTATTTGCTTCTAGATCGCTGTCGTCTTTATTCTAGGTATAGCATATAACAACAGTTAAAAAATTGTTAAATATTCCCTGCCGTCTTGTGGCAGGGGGGGGGGGGGGACATAGAAAAAATATTTAACTAAGCATTGAAAAAACTGGTCTGAAGTATAGCAGTTAAATCAGAACGTCTCCATTGATTGCCCACTGTGAACCGCCATCAATTCTGCTTGGTCTTCTTGGCGCGAACACGTCTTAACTTGCATTTTATGACTTAAGCGGGATATTTACTTTTTTCATTCACTCATCCATTCATTCATTCATTCATTCATTCGTTCACTCATTCATTCATTCATTCATTCGTTCGTTCAACCATCCATTCATTCATTCGTTCATTCATTCCTTTATTCTTTTATTTTGAGGTTAATGTAACAAACACTCATTTGCTTTTCTTTACATCCTCGTCAGCATGCAGTTTTGTACATTTTGTCATTCAGTCTCACAGGCACACAGTGGCCCACTTTTCCAAAAAGCACACAGGTTTTAACGTGTGTGCAAGATGTTCCGTGGGCGTTTACTCACGGGATCTCATCTCAAGGACCTTCGTGGTAGAGGAGTTAGCACTGCTTCAGACGTCATGACCTATTTCAGAAACAGACCCAAAAGATTTTACCATGTCAAAGTCACTCAAAGAATCGAAAACGAAGAGGGGCCATTGCTAAAAATGGTACCTGATATGTCACAGTTTGTCTCGGCCAGTCCGAAAACCTTTTCAATTATTGATCAAGCAAAGTATTTGAACCCACAACTGCATGGACCCATGGGAATAAAGTCGAACGTTCTTAACCACTCGACTGTGGCGTTTGTCTGTGTCATCCATATCATCCGCTATAGCTTGTCCACTTCTCTGTGTAAGATGGGTGGTGAATTCTATTTAAACTATAAGGGGGGTCAATGCAAGGATTTTAAACACATGTAGTGTATTCATATGGCACCATACAGATGACCTTGTGTTTGATAGCTTGGGCAGTCGTTAAAGAATTTGCATAGGAATGCAGTCACAACCAGTGATAACTCAGAAAAAAAATCTTCTCAAGTAAACAGCACAGCAGGACTAAAACTACGTATAAAGTAAATATTAAACCATGAGGTTACTTATTGGATGATCCCATCATTTGAATACCATCCCACCATAAGTTAGATCATGCGATAAGGTGTTGTTTAACTCATATTGACTTTATTGGTTCGCATCCACAAGGAAATAGTTAAGGTCGGGACTTATTGCCCATAATAATATAAAACATGAACTAGAAGTCCGGTATTTGAGCAGGTTTAACCACAATGCTCTTACTTTCTCTCTTACTTTCTAAATACACAGGTTTAAGTCAATAATTCATAAACCAGTACCTGATCACACATTGGTTAATAATATGAAATGGTTTCTTTTCTCTTCATGGACGAAAAAGGCCATTCACATTCATGATAGAACGATACCCTATCTCATCCGGCAGAAAAAAGGACATGATGTACATGTCGCAATACATACATAACATCAAAAGTTAGACCTTGTTAACGTTGTTGTTGTGGTGGTGCGTTCCCTGAGCTTAACACTCTGGGGATCACCCCAGAATGTGCTGCACTCTGACTCACTCATCCCACGTGCGAATCACTGTGAGATTGTAACTGCACGATGCATGAGAAGTCTGCTTGTATGACTGTTTTCAAGTACATCGCTATATATTAGGCAGCCATACTCCGACTTCAGAGGATTTTTTTCTCCTTTACAGGAGCGTGCAGGTTGTTATGTTAAGAGTTTGTCATGGCTAAAGGAAAATCTCAACACAACATTTCAAAACATAACAACATATTGTGTAGGCCTTGGCAATTAGCAGACATCAATAACTGACACAGCTTTTGGCCTGGGCCATAGAATTGTTAACAATTGTTAAGAAATAAGTGCGGGTGTCTGACTCATTCTTTAAAGATTCAGCGCTGTATAATATTATTATTATTATATTATTATTATATTATTACTATTATTATATTATATTATTATTCTCTGCTCATATTACTATACTATTATATTATATTACTATATTATGTTGTGTGTGTTGTTGTTGCTGTCTATCTACTATTATTATTATTTCTCATCTAGTTCCAGGTATTATTTTACTATCTCACTCAATCTAAATCTTAGATTAGTACTATGTAGTTCGTGTTGCTGTTGATCATAACGTACGACCATATACATACTTCGCACTACTCTTAATCCTATTCTCGCGCCATTTCTGCCTGTCCTGAGTAACTGATATACATTTACAAACTACGCATACACTAATACTATTAAAACAAAAACTAACTGCACGCTGCTGTGCTTTGCTCTGTTATTGCTCTGTACAAAAATAGTGCTGTAGTGGATGCTAGATGCTGATGATAAACTAAATACTCTAGGTTCAGATGATTGTTTGCTGATTCATATAATAGTTTAGGATGAGATATAACGAGGCTGAGCGAATGCACGCAGAAAGGAATCGAAAACGTCCAGAAGAGAGGCAGGTGCGTGAGAAAGAGACAGAAAAAAGATGAACAACGGGATAGATGTAAAAAAAAAAGGGTAA
>CM060322.1:50536962-50554462 GCA_030674155.1 Stramonita haemastoma | reverse complement strand
AAGTGTCGTTCTGTGTCGCATTTTCACCATTTGTGCTGTCTTAATTTCAGTCTATTTCAAATCAAAAGCCTTTCTCAAATCACTCACGACAATCGAGATATTTCAGATGTGAAAGCCTTATTTTATCACAAAAAATTGTTTTATCACAAAATCAATACTGCATCAGTTTAAGCAAAAGGGAATGTTTATCACAGCCATTTAAAAGACATTGATCTCTTCCTGAAATCGTACCAATAAACAATATTATAACACGATTTTTGGCCGAGAGTATACAAAAATGACCACAGTAGCCAATAATTCTACCTCCACGACGACTGTGTACACGATCACAGACGTTACTTTCAACTGGACTCAGAACAATGAATCCTTGACATGCATGGTACTATCCTTCGATGATGGCGCTCCTTGGAACAACAATGAAAGTTTAGTCAGTTCTGAGGCAGAGGGCATGGTCCTTCGAGTGAAGTATACAATCCTTCTGCCTATCTTGTTTCTGATTGGTGCACCTGCCAACATCATCAACATGGCGGTGTTCTACAAACAAGGGCTGAAGGAACGGATCAACGTCTGTCTCTTCGCCTTGTCTCTTGTGGACTTCTTCACTCTGTTCTTCAGTGTGGTGTTCTACGCAGAACAGACCTACTTGCAAATAGCCACACAGTTCTCATACCAGGAAAGGTACCTGCTAGTAAAATAATTTGTTAATAAAGGAGTAGTCTCTTTTTTGCTGATAAAATGATTCAGTCATCGGTTAGCTTCATACTAAGTAAACAGGGCATCATTTTCGTCTGTAACTTAGAATGATTAAACGGTGGATATTTCCTATTTTTGTCCCTGCCTTCAACATCTGAAATTCCCTTCACCCTGCCAAAGTGTATAACCTCTATTGGGTGTGTGGTGTGTGTGTGTGTGTGTGTGTGCATTCGAATTTGCTAAAACTATTTATTGCCATTGGTTGTTTGTGTGTTGTGTGGGTCGAGTGCAAGCGCTTTGATTTGTTTTTGCAAGATATGGTGCTATATAAATTCCATGTATTAGTAGTAGGTAGTAGTAGTAGTAGTAGTAGTAGTTAGTATATTTTAGTATTTATAGTATATTATTATGTATTATATATTATTATATTATCATAAACGAAGGAAGATTAATTGATTATCTATCAAAAAGGCTGGGTCACAGAAGGAAGCAAGATTCTGTGATTTTCTACTGTTGCCACTAAGCTAGGCACTCAGAGCCACAGCCTATTCTTCTAGACAGAAAGGTCTATCCAAATTAAAGCATACACGAAGTCTGCTGCGTTCTATGACTAGCATGTGTTATGCTTGTATGTAGGTAAGGTTTGTAAACGAAATATATCTTACCATTGCATATCACGTGAGCATGATTTGAAATAACTTTTAATACTACTTTTGCATTTTGCAAGAGTATCTATAGATACTCAGTAATGGAGTAGTATATTCTTCAGCTTAGTCTCCATTACATTCTTCATCCTTTCACTTTTCCCCTCATCCCCTTTTTCAAAACATTCTTAATGTGAATGTACCATTGTCTAAATCACCTTGTGGTGAATGGATGTTAAACCAATGAGAAGAAGAAACAAGAGCATTTTACTGTTGACAGGTATGGCCCTGTCATGCGTTTCTTCATCAACTACAACCTCCTGGGTTTCTACGGACTTCCCTGGGTGTCAAAAGTCATCTCTGCCATCATCGCCAGTGAAAGATGTTTCTGTGTCCTGTGGCCTCTTCGCTCCCAGACCATCTTCTCCACCTCCACCACTACCATCATGACCTGTGGTCATCAGCATCGTGTTGCTGGGTTTGTTCTGTTTAGATGTAACGGCTTACCGTGCAGTGTGTGTTCACGATCCTATGGTCAATGCTGATTCTTGGATTCTCGTTCCCAGTCAGTTTTTTCTGGACAATCAGGAGTTTCTTGACATTCTGAATGCCTACGTGTTCGGTGTGATCCTCCCTGGGTTTATCATTTCGTTGACTGTACTGGCAACAGTGGTGACTGTGGTCAAACTGCACCAGGCAGCAGCATGGCGTGCTAGTACGGCTTCGGTTAGTAGAGAGTCAGCACGTGATACAGGACTGACTATCATGTTGGTCTACAACTCCCTCTTCTTCATCGTCTGCATGGTCCCTGCAGTTATAAAAGGTAAGTAAGTGTTGGATACTTTAAAACTGTCTTTGAGTAAATACAAGCAACGCTATAAATCATACTTATAATAAAAATCAGATGTGCATTGTACACGTTGAATTTTTTTTTTCTACTACTTCTTCTTCTTTGAAACGCTTAGCCAACAACTATTGTTGTCTGTCATCTAAGCGAAAATGCGTTGCACTGCTGTTAAGCGCCTACAAGTCAGCTGCGTTATTAGTTCCGTGTGGGAGAGAATTAATATCTCTAAAGTCTTTCTAGAAAAAAGGTAGGAGAATGGACCATGAGGGAAAAATAGACAAGATGGGTGTAATAGAAAGAAAAGCAACAAGGCAAAAATAGAAGGATAGAAAAGAGGAATTCCTAGCACCGAATTTCCAAAAGGTAGTGATGCTATTTACACTGACAAGCCTGGTATATTCTCACAAGGGTCTGTTTAGTTGTTTCTTATAACACTTAATTAAATGTACGCAAATGCAACATTCTGATATATGACGAAAAATGGACGCAAGATTTTTTCCTTCCAGTGTTCCCATTTCCCCTTTTTTGACATAACCACTGACAGGTGTCCCATAACCTGTGTGGTCGTAGGGGAGCGAGGGGTCAGAGACCTCAGCTTCTCTAGGGGCCAGAATATTGAGGGTGGCGCCCATCTCCTCTCTCTCTCTCGTTGCTTTACCTTCCCTGACCCAAAAGAGGGCAGATATTCATTTACAGCTGGATGGACTGGGAAACGGTACTGAAGCCAAGGCGTGCAAACCCATCCACTTTGTAACCACGCTCGATGCTGCTTAACCTTAGCTTGGGGCCGGAAAGCGAGCACTCTGACCACTGACGAGCTATCTCGTTGACATAACCACTGTTGATGTTGATTTCTTCCTTGTCTGCAGATTGACGTGGATGTTCATGCCGGAGCTGGGAGTGGGAAGGAAGCAGCATAACCTGGCCATCCTGTTCACCTGGATCATCGATAGTTTCTCCTTCATCAACGCTACCTTCAACATCGTCATCTACTACACCATGGGATCTCGCTTCAGGCAGACTTTCTGGCAGATTCTGGGCAGAAGTAGCAAGGCTGCTGGACACAAGACTCAAGGGTAGTGCCCATGATGACCCGTCTTGTCTTATGCTGCTTTCTTTATGAAGAAAGAGACACAGCTTTGAGTTTTAAAACTTATCAATGAAGTTTCCCTGCTTATGAAGAACTCATAACTTTGTTTTTGTATACTTCTTGATAGTTAAGTGAAGTATGTTTACAGTCTACTGTGTACGAACTGATTATGAATATGAAAATAAAGACGAAAGTGTCTTCAAAGGGTACCCTCATGCGAGTGAATTATAAGCGTTCTGTTGTTATAGATTGCTCCTGAAGAACATTTTAGACCCGAATAATTCTACTGCAACAACAAAACTAATTTTAGTATTTCCGACTTTTGTGCTCATTAACTGTTGCATTTTTGCCTAGGGTTGTTTAACCTTAACATTTCTGCCTTTGGCTGTTAAACTTTAACACTCCAGCCATGGGCTTTGTAACCTTAACATTTCCGCCTCGGAATTTTAACCTTAGCATTTCCCCTTTTTGCGCTTTGACCTTAGCATTTCTGCTTCTAGATTTCCAAATGTATCCACTTATTTGCGCAAGGGTATGCTTTCTTCTTTCTATGAACCTGTAACGAATGTTGAGACAACATTTGTGAAATCTTCCTTACTGTCTGCTGGGTTTTTTTTCATAAAGTTGGAATGTCAACTGGGCTTTGATAGAAACATTGATATAAAAGAGAACAGCTCTATCACATTATTCCCATGGTCTCTTCATAAACAATGTAGCATCCGTTCTGCACAGCAGCCTTACACGTACAATCTTGACAATATGCATCACAACAGTGACAGTAGTCTCCTACGCTGCTGAAGGATTTGGAACACATAGAAAAAGAACTGTTTATACTAGCCGCCATGGTGCAGTGATTAGCGCCTTGGATTTTGGACCGGAAGGTCTCGGGTTCGAATCCCATAAGAGTAATAGGGATTTTCCAGACTCCAACCAGCTCCTACCCAGTGTGAGTGTGCTGTGGGCTTAGTGGGGAGACTGGGACCACACAGTCGAGCTTCATCCACTTCACGGATGTGAGTTTGGAGTGTTTCAAATTACTCGACAAGACTACAGGTGTCTGTATTTCTCGGGCCCGGTTGACACTGGGATACATTATTATGATGGAGCGTAGTGTACAACCCTGTCAGGTAGTCTCAAAGCAGATGCACTTCCACGGCAGCATCATAACATCATCCCCATCACCATTGATCATCACGCTATAATAAAATTGCCTCTGATTCGGTAGCCCCTGCTGCTCTGGTCTCATGGTGACTTCAGAGTTGGTTTACCCATACACGCCTGTGCCTGTGGTAAGTTTGTGTCAAAGCCTTTGGGGTTGAGGGTTCACGGGGAACGGTCGTTGGGGGGAGGTTGTGGTCGCCACCTCGGGTGTGTGACTCGCTCAGTCTGGCTCCGCGACTGAGCTAATACCGTTGTTAGTAGGGGGGCTTAGTAGGTCGTGTCCTGCGTTTGTTAGCTCAGAACAGGCACCACTGAACACCACCAAAATGACCCAGCAGAAATGCAGGGCCCCTGTGGCTGGTGGCCCCACTGCGGTCTGATATTAATGGGCTCCCTTTGTCCTCCCGACCCTGAGGATAAGACATAACAAATCTTGGTGTGGTCGTGGTGGGGAGATTGAAACGAGCGGCGTGGGAATAGCAGGACGGGACGTTGCAGAAGATGAAGCGGCAAAAAAAGAAAAGAGAGAAAGAACTGTTTATCTTCTCATTCTTTTCGTTTTATACAGAACCGCTGATCTGTTGGCGTGGAAAGGTTTTTTTTTATCCTCTTGCTGACTAGTTTAGCCATTTTAAGAGAGGGTCAGGTGTCAATAAGAAGCATCATGTTGCATTTGGTGATACGTCAGACGTGAGTGCTTCAACTGCCATAATTTATTTTAGAAAACACACACACACACACAACACACACACACACACACACACACACACACCACACACACACACACACACACACACACACACACACACACACACACACACCACACAAAAGAAAAAAAAGGAAGTCAAAAACGGAGAAGGAATATCGATAAAAATTGATATCACTTGGTATACCGGCCAAGTCTAACATTTTGTCAGTTATTGCTGTAAGCAACGAAATGTTAGGTACTATATTAAAGTCTTGCTATGCTTTGAAAATTATTGTGTTGTGATTGCTTTCATCCTTGACGAGCTCTCAACACAACACACTGTTCTCTCCAGTCAAGAAAAAAAAACCCCCCGAAGCCGGAGTTCAGTTGCCTGTATGGTGAGGTACTTGAATGCAGCCATACATTCATGCAAACCGCCATCCAGAGAGTGCGTATGCTGATTCCTATTTATTTATTTATTATTTTATGTATTCTTTTATATCGAGGATAATGGAATAAGCACTCGTGTGCTTTTTTTTTTTACATCCAGTCCCCGTGTGTATGCGATGTTGTAAATCTTGTCATCCGTCCCCAGTAGGTGCGTATGAGTCAACAGAAAGTCAAAACATGGTGCAGGTTACTTTTCCCATGGCATCGAACAGGGTAGGTTTCTTGCGCCTGAAGCCTGTGTTGCCTAGGTCTCCACACACCTGTCAGCTGTCTCACTGCGTTTGTTGTTGTTGCTGTTGTTATTTCTGTTGGTGCTGCTGTTGCAGTTGGTCGTGATGGTGTTGTTGTTATTGTTGTTGTTGCTGTTGTTTGGTTGTTATTGTTGTTGTTGTTGTTTCTGTTGATGCTGTTGTTGAAGTTGATGGTGATGAATTTGTTGTCATTGTTGATGTTGTCATTGTTGCTGTTGTTGTTTCTGTTGGTGCTGTTGTTGAAGTTGATGGTGATGGTGTTGTTATTGTTGCTGTTACTGTTGTTGTTCTTGTTGCTTCTGTTGGCGCTGCTGTTGCATTGTTGGTGGTGTGGGTGTTGTGTTGTTGTTGCTGCTGTGTTGTTGCTGCTGCTGTTATTGTTGTTGTTTGGTGTTTCCCCATCTTAAGCACCTTTGGAGTTACCTTTAACTGCAGAGAGCATGCACTTGATCTAACCCATTCCACCTGCAAGTCAACATGAGACCTTAAGTACACAGCGGATGTGCCTGCGCTCGTGAAATATGTGTGTGTGTGTGTGTGTGTGTGTGTGTGTGTGTGTGTGTGTGTGTGTGTGTGTGTGTGTGTGTTCGTGTGTGTGTGTGTGTGTGTTGTGTGTGTGTGTGTGTGTGTGTGTGTGTGTGTGTGTGGTGTGTGTGTGTGTCGCGCGCGCAGCGCGAGCGACGATGCCGTGTGTATGTATGTATGTATGTGTGCGTGCGTGCGTGCGTGCGTGCGTGTGTCCGCGCACGCATGCGTGCATACTGAATATTTCTACAGCCTACTAATATCTGATATGATTCACGAAGTCTTTGTGACGCATAAATGATCTCTAGGCATGCATATATACAAACACAAAGGGGAGTATGGCACTGACAGGCCCGCATACAAGTGACCTCAGATGTCAGATTTAATCCCTACCCTTAATCCTCCAGACGTCACAGAGATTTGAACCCAAGAATTTATGACTTCCAGAAGCTGCTCACCCCCCACCCCCCCCCCCCCCCCCCTCACCCAGCTGTCGCGCCCACGAGCAATGTCACATTGTAAATATGCACATAAATTTTAGAAGAACCTAGCATGAGGTATTAATCTCAATTGTTTTATGTTCCGATTTGTGTGTGTTTTACAAGAAGGTGGGATAGTATAATGTTCAAGGTGGTGTGTGTGTGTGTGTGTGTGTGTGTGTGCGTGCGTGCGTGCGTGCGTGCGTGCGTGCGTGCGTGCGTGCGTGCGTGGTGGTGTGTGTGTGTTTTGTGTGCGTTGTGTCCTAAAGTGGTTCTTGTCGTTAAGTGGATGGGTTCAACGGGTCTCTGGGTCTGGAGACTCTCCTGTGAACAACTGACCTTCTCCTTTCCTTCACCAGGTGGACTGTCAATACACAGGCAGCTAATCACCAGACAAACGATTCCAAATCTGACAAGGACTATTGTCTTTTTGTGTGTACGAATCGGGTAAAACAACAAGCTTTCCCGGAAAGTTAACGATTGTTAGTTTTACGTTCGCAGTTTTGCCTAGGTTTTGTAGTAGTGTCATATCTTATTATTGCTATTATCGTGGGTCGTATTTTCAGGTGTGTTGATAGAAAATGAAGTTCTAAGCAGATTAGAAACAGTTTTCAGATACGTTTGGACCCGGTTTGCACAGTTGATGGCTTTAATCCACTTAGGGACACGAAAACCATTTAATGACACCACTGTCGTAGATATGATCTGACTATAACTGAGGGTCCGGGTTCTCGTATCTGCTCGATCAGTCTGTTTTTAAAGTCTATAGATAAAGATACACTTGACTCTTTAAACACACACACACACACACACAACACACACACACACAAAACACACACACACACACACACACACACACACACACACCAAATGAATATGTACACACCAGATAAAAATAAAAACAATAACATCCCACCAACAAGAAGTAGGTGACAGAATGTACGGACTAGCTAAAAGACAAGCATTAGGACCAAAGAAAATAAATAAGAAACTCCGATTTCACGCGATGAAGATTCATCTGATGTTCGTACCTGCGTTGGTTCATAATAGTATTGTTGGGTTTTTTGTTGTTTTAAGTATTTGTTTTTGCTTTTGCAGGTTTTGTTTGTTGAGATGGGGGGGGGGGGGGGGGTTATTGTTGATTTCTTTTTGGGATTGGGGATATATTTTTTCTCATTAATTTTAGGCTAAAAACAAACTTAGAATTTTTGATATATGAATACAGATGCACTTAACATGCACTTGTTAAAAAAAACTGGACACATGGGATAACGGGAGGACACACACACACACACACCACTCAGTCACACACACACACACACACACACACACACACACACACACACACACACACACACACACACACACACACACATGCATGGACATTCTGCCTGTCTGTCAGTGCATGCGTGTGTGTCTGTGTGTGTCTGTGTCTGTCTGTATGTCCTGCCTGTCTGTCTGTCTCTGCCTCAAAAATCTATAAAATCCATTAACTATCTCTCTCTCTCTCTCTCTCTCTCTCTCTCTCTCTCTCTCTCTCTCTCTCTCTCTCTCTCTCTCTCTCTCTCTTGACAAACAAATAACATCATTTAAAAGAGGTCAGTTTAATCTAAAGGACACATGTTCACACTTGATATGTTTTAGCAGTTGCCATATATGTCATGAGGTTTTATTTTGTTTTTGCATTATTTGCTTTGCTTTGCTATGCTTTGTTTACCCCATTCTTGGGGCTGGTGGCCTGAAGAATAAATCTTGTTCATCATTGTTCATTGTTCGTTCTCTCTCTCTCTCTCTCTCTCTCTCTCTCTCTCTCCTCTCTCATCTCTACTCTCTCTCCTCTCTCTCTCTCTCTCTCTCTCTCTCCACTGCCCTTCTCTCAAACCATAAAACACCAGTAGTAACTTTGATAAAAAATAAAAATAAAAAAAGAACACAACAAACTTACAACCACAAAAATCTTTACCATGACTAGACTCTCTACTATAGAGGCTCGACCTTAGACACTACGAACTTCGACACCACACACCACCATCACCACACACAAAAAATTCTGGCTTTCTGTCCACGTGTTACGTACGGTTGTGACATGTTTGCATAACATTTGCTGTAGAGGAACCTTCCGGCAAACAGTTTATGTTGTTAGAGAGGCGAAGAGAAAGGTCTGGCTGACACTCTCGCGGGCTGCCAAGATGACAAGATAAGAAGAACGCGGATATTGCATGCAAGGGCATCCCTCCCTTGGCAAAAGGGGTCAGGAGGCAAGCATGCAGAGAGACGAGGAAAAGTCTGGAATGTCATGACAGCTATCGTGGACGCGTTCATCGTGTATCGTCTTTCCGGGGTTGACTTTTCACGTGTCTTTCTCACGCGCGCATGGTTTGTTGATGTGTCAGGTTTGGGGGGGGGGGGGGGGGGGGGGGGGGGGGGGGGGGGGGGGGGGGGGGGGGGGGGGTTGGTGGAGGGGGGTGGGGGGGGGGGGGAGTTGGGGGGGGGGGTGGGGGTTGGTGTGTTTAGTTGAGTGTTTTTGGTTGTGTTTTGTGTGTGTGTGGGTGTGTTTGTGTGTTGGTCGTCTGTCTGCTGTGTTGTTGTTGTGTTGTGTGTGTGTGTGTGTGTGTTGTGCTGTGTGTGTGTGTGCGTTGTGCGTGTGCGGCGTGTGCTGTGTCGTCGTCTGTCTGTTGTCTGTGTCTCTCTGTGTGTGTCTGTGTGTGTGTTTGGATTTGTTTCAAGTTCCTTCACTACTTGGTGATTTAGACACACCAGCAAGTCACAGTGTTGAGTCATCTGAACGGTCTAGATCTGAAGCTTTGATCTGTACACACACACACACACCCTGTGTGTATTGACATTGCATACAGGTACGAGCGTTTTGTGCATCTCACCTTGTGACCGATAGATCGAGGTTCCTTTCATCAAAGTCGACTCGCGAAGTTTCATGGAGTCTTTGTCACGATCGTTTGATTTTTTTGTTTGTTTGGTCTCCATAATAAGATGCAGCAATCCTCTGAAGTAGGAGTGTGGCTGCCTATATTGTGCTGGTACTTGAAAACAGTATATATATATATATATGGATGATTGATTGATTATATTGCCCATTCTTTTAACACATGTCTACAGACAAGACAGAATTTTCAGCAGTTCATGATATCACTTGCTGAAGTTATTATTCCTTTCTGTAAGACTCCCAACTGTATTTTGTTGTGGGATATGTATATATATATAACTAGGTGTGTGTGTGTGTGTGTGATGTGTGTGTGTGTGTGTGTGTGTGTGTGTGTGATGTGCGCTGCGTGTGTGTGTGTGTTGTGTTGTGTGTTGTATGTGTGTGTGGTGTTATACTAAGTGTTTGTGTGTGTGTTTTGTGTGTGTGTGTGTGTGTGTGTGTTTTGTGTTGTGTGTGTGTGCGTGCGTGCGTGTGTGTGTGTGTGTGTGTGTGTGTGTGTGTGTGTGTGTGTGTGTGTGTGTGTGTGTGTAACTAAGGTGTGTGTGTGTGTGTGTGTGTGTGTGTGTTGTGTGTGTGTGTGTGTGTGTGACTGTTTTCATGTTTTATTTCTACCTACACTGACAAAAGTTATAAAGAACAATAATTATCCTATGTTTAATTAATGTCCCTAATACTGTGCACCTTGTCGTTAATGAATTGCGATGTTTCCAGCATGTTTCATTAATCAAATAATTTTTTTTAAAATGTAATGGTATATACTCAGATACAGCCAATCTTTCTCCACATAAATTGTGTTCCAAAAGATCAAAATAATTTTTTGTAGTTTCATGTTTCTGATTTAGTGGTGTTTCTTCTTATCTAATGTGTCCGCTTTGTGAATATTTCTGATTATTTTCTTTCTCGCGGGCCAACTTTTTCTTGTTCAAATCAGTTCTCTAAAACTGAGTACTTACCACATAAAAAGATGGTGGTATAACTATATCATTCTTTTACACATGTGCATGTTCTTCAGGTGTGGTATGTTCTCGCCGCTCTTCACTCTAAATGTCAATATTTTCCCATGGGGTCTATCTAAAATTGCCAATGTTAGATATTTCATTTCTCTGATGTGGACGGGATGGTTCAGTGGTCACAGCACGCGCTTTCCCCAGCCAAGGTTAAGCAGCATCGAACGTGGTTGCCAACTGGATGGGTGACCGTTTGCACGTCTTTGCTTCAGTACAGTCTCCCAGTTTGCCCAGCTTTAATGGGTACCTGCCCTCTCTAGGGTCAGGGAAGGGTAAAGCAGCGAAGGACAGGAGACGGGTGCCGCCCTCAATATGCTGGCTCCTAGAGAAGCTGAGGGCTCTGATGCCTCGCTCCCTTACGACCACATAGGTTATGGGACACCGTTACCTTTTTTTTATCCTTTTTTCTTTCTTCTTTTTTTTTTAAATTTTCTGATATCTCCAAGACATATTCGGGTGTTCCTACCGACGATAGCAGCGAGGAAGACAGGTAAGTTGAGTTATATTTCCAATAACTACCCGTAGGGGTGCCAGGGGCCTGTCTATAACAACGTCCCTACCTTCTGGAAATTCGATGTTAGGAGTTCTCTCTTTTCTATCCATTCTTATTCCTGTCTTGTTCTTTTTCTTCTTGTCACCCGCTTCTTCTCGAATTTCTACCTTCTTGGTTCATTGTTTTGCCTTTTTTTCCCCACAAAGATTTAAAATATAACAATTCACTTGCATACCGAAGTCGGATGCGCTGGGCCTGACTTGTCAGGACTTGACGGCAGCGAAACTCATTTTCGCTTGTGATGTGACAGACAGCAACAGTTGGTGTCTGGAGTGATCGACAAAGAAGAAGAAAAATTATCCTCAAGAACAGTAAGTTTTCTCATTGTTCTGTATTCTCAGATGTCCAATAGTTTTGGTTGTTTTTTTTTTAATTTCTGCTTAACGAATACATGTCTGTGGTTGTCTTCTTACTAATAACAAACTTCCTTTTACGGTTCTCTCTTCCACAAATCTGCTGCCAGCCCTCATGATAATTATATTAGCCGCTGTGGTTTGTGAAGATGACAAAAAGGAAAAAAAAAACAATACATGTAAGAAAGAGGAAATCAAAACTTTTTTTTCTTTAACAATCAAACTTTCTTTTTGTTCTTCGGCTAGGGCTCCGAGGTCTACCAATGGTGATTTTTTTTTTTGCATATGCGACCGTTTTTACCCACCATTTAAGGTAGCTGCATTCATATTCAGAGGATTGTGTCTAGCTAGATATGACACCAAAGTGCACGTATTTATTATTATTATTATTATTATTATTATTATTATTATTATTATTATTATTATTTTTTATTTGTTGTTGTTTTGTTGTTGTTATTATTATTATTATTATTATTATATTTTAAATTTTATTATATAATTATATATAACAATATATAAAATTTAATAATAATAATAAAAAAAAATAATAATAATATAATAATAATGATGATGATGATGATGAGATGATGATGATGATATAGATAGATAATAATAATAATAATATATAATATAATAATATATAATAATAATAATAATAATAATATATAATACATGGAATTTATATAGCGCTATATCTTGCAAAACAAATCAATGCCTTGCATTCGACCTATACAAACACACAAGCAATCAATATCAAAAACTTTAGCAAATTCAATTACACACACACGCACGCACGCAACGAAAGGCGGAATGCGTTTTTGACGTGTGTGCAAGATATTCTGCGCGCGTTTGCACATGGATCCTGGGTTCATAATCTCACTCGAAGGTCTTTTGGAGAAGTGAGTCAGTACTGATGTTCATTCCAGGGTAAAATTCCCTCCAAAGCGAGTGCCTGTTCTGCCACGCTATGTCTCAACAACGCATTTTGTCGCAGTTTGCGACAAACTGCGTCGATCCCCCGGGAGGCAGTTGACGCACTGTGTCACATTTGCGATAAAATGCGTTGAACCTCCCTTCCCCCCCCCCCCCCCCCCCGCCCCCGGGGGGGTCGACGCAGTATGTCACAAAATTGGGAATTGTGACATACTGCGTGATGTTCCCCCACTCCCACCCCCCAATGTAAAAAAAAAAATAATAATCTATATATTTTTCATCAATGGAAGTTCGCACTATGTCAGCATTTTAGAAGCTTCTCATACTTATTTTGTCAAGTATCTGACTTCAGTTCCAAGTTGTGTGTGTGTGTGTGTGTGTGTGTGTGTGTGTGTGTGTGTGTGTGTGTGTGTGTGTGTGTGTGTGTGTGTGTGTGTGTGAGAGAGAGAGAGAGAGAGAGAGAGAGAGAGAGAGAGAGAGAGAGAGAGAGAGAGAGAGAGAGAGAGAGAGAGAGAGAGAGAGAAGACAGAGACAGACAGAGACAGACAGAGACAGACAGAAACACAGAGAGAGAGAGAGAGAGAGAGAGAGAGGAGAGAGAGAGAGAGAGAGAGAGGAGAGAGAGAGAGAGAGAGAGAGAGAGAGAGAGAGAGAGAGAGAGAGAGAGAGAGCACTACAAAAAAAAACAGAAAAAGAAAAAGCAGGGAGAGGAAAGCCCGGAAAGTCACTAAGTACCTTTTAAACGTCTCTAACCACGCGTGACCAATGGAGGCCCATCATCTTTCAGCATTCCTGCTAGCAACTTACACAAAAGACCGCAATCTGCAACGCTTCCGTGTTCTCAACCACTACCCCCCTCCGCCTCCTACAACACCCCACCCCACCCCATTCAGCCCTCTCTGCTCCTGCCAATAGGCTACACTCCTCTATTAGCTTGCTGGGTCATGTAGTATGGTTACACTCCGGTGTTATTTTTTGGGTCTTGTAGTATCTTCTATAGAGTGCGGGTCGGAATATTTTTTGTTGATTTTCACATTTTTTTTGTAAGTATCAAAAAATTCACTGTGCACTTGTTTTTTTAGATTGAGGACATAGACATAGAACAAAATACCAGGTAGTCACGAGAAAGTTGGAAATGATCATCGAATGAGGATTGCTTGTGTTCCTACAGCGTTGACTGCCCATGCATAATTATTGCAGTAAGAAAGCTAGCAGACTTTAAAGGACTAAGGGGGTACAGTGTTTCTTGAACATTCTTTTCAAAAGTTCAAACCTACCAAATTTATGCCAACATCACATGCGTTTTGAGTCAGAGGCTAGTCTTTTAAAAAAAAAAAAAGTTTCAATTCTGTCGATGCCTTAGTACGTGCGGTATAATACTAAGAGTCATAAAAAAAGAAAAAAACAGAAGGAAAAGTGCGTTTTTTCTAAAGGTGGTGTGTAGCCCAAAGCATGGCCCCTTCCTCCCCCTTCTCTCTCCTCTGCCTTGAAGACCTGACCATTATTCATTTTCCCACTTATGTTTGCCGAGTGCTATATATCTTCTTCTTCGTCGAACGCTCTGACAGCAACTATCATTGTCTGTCATGACGAACAATGCTTTGTGATCCGGTAAGCCTGACAAGTCAGGCCCGGCGCATCTGCCTTTCGGCGTGGGAAAGAATTGTTATTTTTTAAAGTTCGTTTCTGGAATTAAGGCAGGAGAATGAATCAAGAGGCAGAAAGTAGACGAGAAGGAGGTGTCAAAAAGAAAAGAACAAGGCAAAACGAAGAGAGGGTCAGAAAAGAGGAATTTCTAAGACAGAATTTCTAGAAGTGTGGATGCTGTTTATACTGACAGGTCCCGGCACCCCCACATGGGAGAGCTATTTAACTGTTTCCTTTCTGTTATTCCAAAAAATATCCAACTAAACAACATATCAAAGAAAGGTAATTGTATGTTGAAAGTTTGTAGCCTTGTGAAAAAAATATTTTGTGTGAAACGTTAAAGTTTTTATGCTGTGGAGATAGCTTTTACAACTTTTAAATTTCACCTTTTGCGAGAAAAAAACAACTCACAGACTGGTAAAAACTGTCTATGGTGACGAGCATGGTTCCTTTCTTAGTAATAATTTGTCTGTATTTATGGCAAAAGCTGGTGCGTTTTGCTGTAAAAGCTATGAAAGCAGACCTTTAGACACGAGAAACATACCATACATACTTCCACCCTAACTCCACAACATCCCCGTGTCTGCCATTCCAGCATGCTTCCAGAAAATGCTCAGAGAAAATGAACGACGGATCATTTTTCTCCCGGTCAAACTGATGGCTATCGCAGAACTGGACAACGTCTAAGGTCAACAGACACATCCCCTGGCGTCTGTTGTGACGCGTCAGCCAGCCCTGTCTGTAGTGTGACGTAGTGGACAAATGACGTCGGAAAACACTGCTAAACACATCATTAAAGTCACTGCTTCGTTCCGCGTGATTGATCACTCTTGTTGAGTGGCTGTGAGTTATGGAAGAGAAGAAGGAATGAGGGAATGAAGGAAGGGGTCAGGGAAAGAAAGAAGAGAAGAGAAGAAAGATGAAGAAGAGGGATAGTCGGAATGACAAAAAACGTCAGTGAAGGAATAGTCTTGTGGATAGTGTTTGGATAACTGGACTTTTGGCAGTGTATCTTTATCACAGATTTAGGGAGGGAGGAAGAAAGACTTGCACTGTGTTCTCTCAATGTTCTCCACTGTGCACTGTTTGTACCTGTGTACATTTTAAGTTGTTTACTGACTTCTTTTTTCCACAATGAGTGTAACGTAAACAAGATTATGGAAAGTTGTATCTGTACGTCTATAATATGTAATTTTTTCAATTGTATTTTGATCGTTTGCTTTTTTTTTTTTCTTTTTCTTTGTTTAAATAGTTGTTCATTAAGAAAGGAATATAATCGTATATAGATCATTAAGAGGATAATATAGTTAACAGTTTAATATAGTGATCATACCATTAATCAAAACAAAGTCAGTATTTTGGCAGCTAAAAAGCTGTTATCATACAACACAAATGTGTGTGTTTGGTGGTTTGTTTGTTTGTATCTGAGGGTTGTTGCAGTTATGTCTCTTGCCTTTTCAAAATGTTGAATGTGCACACAACAAGGTTCTGCTGTGTTCTGAAACTATTCAGTGTTTTCCTTCGTTTCTTTTTTTTTTTTTTTAATATGGTTGTATATGATTTTAGAGAGTTTGCCCGTCCTGGGCTGACCCTTATGGTTGATCAAGGCGTGGATACAGGGAAGGACAGAAGAGTTGGTTTTATACCCCGTTTTAATCTGTATAATATAGTTGCACAGTTTTGTTCTGAGATTTAAAATATTACGAGGTGACGGCCCTGATATGGCCTGTGTGGTCGGCGAGGCTATAAACAACATGATTGGATTGGATTGGGATCCCCTATAACAAGAAACAAAAACAAAAAATAACAGTTTGAGGGGGGTATTTTTCTGCAACACTGGCTCTATGGGATTTTGTTTATTCGTTTGTTTTTCGTTTTTTTTTTTTTTCTTTGTTCTTGTTGTTGTTGATATTTGTTTATCCGTATTGCTAGTTTGGGTTTTCGGTGGGTTGTTTGTTTTTTTTTGTTTTTTACTACGTTGGTTTTAATTTTTTATTGTGTTTTTTTTATTCTTTCAATGGTTTTTGTTTCTTTTCTTGTTCTTTTTTTTGGGCGAAGGGGGGGGGGGGTTTTCTCCTCGGCAACAGCTCTGAGGTTCACCATTGGTAAGAGTTTGCGTATGTGACCGTTTTTGCACACCTTTAAGTTGCCACATTCCGCCTTCGGAGATGATAATAAACACCATTTAGTGTGCATGTAAGTTAATTAGTTTTTTTGTTTGTTTGTTTGGGGTTGTCATTTTTTGTTTCTTTTTGGCTTCCGATCGCACTTGCACTCTTCTGAAAGGCGGAACAGTTGGGTTCTTAAAAAAAAAATTACCCAAAGGATTTTGGGGAGTGGAGTCAGTGCTGATGTTAACTCCAGAAGGGAATTCCTCTTGAACAGGCGTCTCGGTGGTGGTTCGAACCGATCCGGGCTAGGTCTTGGGCCTCAACTACTATATATCATTATTATCTACTACTTTTATTTTCATTATTACCAGAAGTTGTCTGTTTACTGTCTTTCCATCTTTTCGTTTCCCTTACGCGACAGTTCTTTGCAGAGAATTAAAAAGCAAAGCCATAGGATCTTGTAATGAGACAATTTTTGTTCATCGAACGCTCAGACAGCAGCTATTGCTTTTTGGCATATGAGCAAAAATGCATTGTGCTGCCGTTAAGCGCCTGGCAAGTCAGGCCCAGCGTATCTGACTTCAGCATGGGAAAGAATTGTTATCTTCAAAGTTTTTGTGCGGAGAAATGGTACGAGAATGGACCAAGAAAGCAGAAAATAGACGAGAAGAAGGAGATGACAGGCAGAACAGGACCAAGGCAGAAACAAAAGAGAGGGATAGAAAAGAGGGGATTTTTAGCACAGAATTTGCAGAAGGTGGAGATTGTCTATACTGACAGGCCCCTGGCATACCTACCGGGGGGAATGTGGCCATTCTAACATAGTTTTCTGTTCTTGATTAGAGCCAGTAAACCTTCCCATATCAGTTGTTTACTGACCAATAACGCTGCAAATTTTATTATAATATATTATATTATATAATATATTATTTATAATACATATATATATATATAACTAATATAATAATAATCATAATACATACATACCTACTATACCTACCTACCTACTACTACCTACCTACTACACCTACTATACCATACATACATACATACATACATACATACATACATACATACATACATACATACATACATATAAAGACAACGCACATTTTCAACGAAATTCT
>CM060322.1:50524462-50526962 GCA_030674155.1 Stramonita haemastoma | reverse complement strand
TTTTTTACATCCAGTCCCCGTGTGTATGCAGTTTTGTAAATATCATGTTCCCACCGGCAAACGATGGCCTACTCTTACGAAAAGCGGAGCAGGATTTAACGTGTGCGCAAGATGTTCTGCGTGCGTTCGCACACGGGGCCTCGGTTTAAAGTCTCATCCGAAGGACTTTTGGGGAGAGTGGAGTCAGCACTGATGTTAACTCCAGGGGAAATATCTCCTCGACCGGGCTCGAACCGGGGTCATCAAATTGCCAGCGCAATGTTCTGACCACTAGACTATCCGTCCTCCGCCACAAAGAGAGAGAGAGACAATGACAATGACAAAAATGTTTATTGTGGTAAGCGTCACGCCCATTCACAAGGGAACAGTGGGATGGGGACTGGGCACAAAACATAGATTCATTGAAAAGCATAGTTAATAATCATAATAACAGCCCAAACAGTCTTCATGACATGGAATCCATGTCAATGCTTTGCATAAATGACTATACTGTCATTCATAGGACCACAGGTTTTTTCTGCCTTAAAGTCTGTCCGGGAATCTACAATACATTAATTAAGAAACATCTTTGTAACCATGTCCTTTCAACACAGCAGCAGTGCTAGCAGTGCCTTGTCTCCTGTCGCGCATCATGGAGTGGACATTGTCAGCTTTCTCTAGCAACTGATGCATTATTTCTATCATAACTTTTTTTGTAACAGTCTCTTGCATTTCGCAGTTTTCATTCCCATCTTCCATTATCTCTGCACCCTCTGCTCCTGTCACATTCTCCGCTGCACTCTCTTCCTCACCCTCACTCTCTGCACACTTTTCCTCACTCTCCTCTGCACACTCTTCCTCACTGTCATTTTCTGCACGTAACTCCTCACTATAATTTTCTGCACGTTTTTCTTGATCTTCCACACCCCCATCCCACCTTTCCCCAACAGCCATGTCATTCACATTATCATGGACACAGTCTTTGATTCCATTTATGTAACTACAACCACAGTCCCTTGCCACATTAACATTTTCACCACACAGCTCATTTTCCACATCTTTGTCGCAGGAAATTGTCACTGTCTGTCTGTCTCTGTCATTCTGCACCATGTCAATACAGTGTTTGTCTTGACAGCAACTTGAAGAGGGAGGGCAGTGGGTATCATAGGCAAACATGTCGGTAGCAGTGTTGTCAGATTGGCCTGTAGTATAGTACATACTAGGTGGGGTGGGTAGAAACAAACCAGAGAGAGAGAGAGAGAGAGAGAGAGAGAGAGAGAGAGAGAAGAGAGAGAGAGAGAGAGAGAGAGAGAGAGAGAGAGAGAGAGAGAGAGGAGAGATGTAGACAGGCAGATTATAGATAATATTGTCTCTGTCTAAAATTTCTTTAGATGTGAATAGACGTTAAACTGAAGATACTACTACTACTACTACTACTACTACTACTACTACTACTACTACTACTACTACTACTACTTACTTCTTCTTCTACTACTACTACTACTACTACTACTACTACTACTACTACTACTACTACTACTACTACTACTACTAGCTACTACTACTACTACTACTGCTGCTGCTGCTGCTGCTACTACTACTACACACAAGATCAAATATGCACGTTAAATATCCTGCAATTCATGTCAGCGTTCCGATGGGTTACAGAAACACGCCCTCAACATGCTGGCCCCAAGAGAAGCTGAGATCTCTGACGCCTCGCTCCCCTACGACCACCTAGGTTATGGGATACCTTTTACCTTTAAACTTTTGATTCAACATACATACACCATAAGCACACATCATTGCAACAAGGGAAAGGCATCTAGCTACACCTCTTCTGTCTTTCACTCTCTCAAGCCTTGTGGACAAAGGACACCGTTGGCTCAGGACTACAAAGGTAGGAGACAGCTATCTGGCTTGTTGGCGGCTCTTGTTCCTGCTACCAGATGGGGATAAAGGCTTTAATGGCCATGACCTTCTGACTGGGACAACGCCAATACCAATACTTTATTCTCTCAAAATAAGCAGAGAAATGTATGTGGGTTACAAGCCACAGGCTGTAAACTCTCCGATGACATGTATGTGATTCATTCTTTTATCCTTATATGTGTTATTCTTTGCTCCTAGTCTAAATAAACTTCTCTGATTAACATGAAAAGGAGGAAGAAAAAGAGGGAGACCAAGGAAGAGATGGGAGGACAACATCAGCGAATGGACAGACCTAGAATTCAACAAAACTTTGAGAAAGGCAGAACAGAGAAACAAATGGAGGGAACTGGTTGTCAAGTCTTCAGGGGCACCCCCACGGTCGCCAGACTAAGGGATAGATAGATAGATAGTAGATAGATAGATAGATAGATAGATAGATAGATAGATAGATAGATAGGTAGGTAGGTAGGTAGGTAGGTAGGTAGGTAGGTAGGTAGGTAGGTAGATAGATAGATAGATAGATAGATAGATAGATAGATAGATAGATAGATAGACCATGAAAAAGTATTTGAAATTCGGAATAGATAAG
>CM060322.1:50481962-50519462 GCA_030674155.1 Stramonita haemastoma | reverse complement strand
CCAAAGTTTCATTGACAGAGATGGAGGAAAACGTTTGCAAAAGAGGGTGAATGGCAAGAATGGAGACTCATCCCTGGCTATTGTCATTGCTGTCGCTTGTGCTTGTCCCTCTTGCATCTCCAACGATATCGCTCCTAGTCATCTCCCTTGTGTTGCGTTCTCGTATCTGAAAAGAAAGAAAATTGAATATCCCCTTCACCCTACACCCACCATTTTTCCTTTTTTCTCCATCTTTCTTTTAAGATTCCTGGTCTAAAAAAGAAAAGAAAGGAAGAAGAAAAATGATGATTCGTTTCCAGTGCAAAACTGCTGTTGCAGCTCTGATTGTAAAGTTTGTTTATAATTCATAAAAAAGCATACATCTAACTGTTTTCCAAATTTATTCTTTGTACATCTTTATTAGAGTTTTCCCTACCATCATACGTATCAGCATGATATCAACTAACTCAAAAAGTTCAGTTGCCTGCATGTTTTGAAAACATACTCGAATTAATATCCTTAAAAACCAATGCTTATTTCTCCACATGCTAAACTTAAAACTCCATTGAAATCACACCGTTGGGGAAAAAACGCATAATCTTCAAGAAGCAATACAGGCACCACGAATACACTGGAAACGAATTTGCCTTTAGTCTTGCCTTAGATTGTTACGGTATCACACAATGGGAAGGAATAGTTCTGAACATGCAATCAACTACAAGAGCAACCATTTGGTAATTGCTTTCGTAGGTTCCACTGTTGTCACCACTCCAGGCGGCTATAGGGAGAGTGAAGAATACACACAATCGACTTCAGCATCATTTCAACTCCCCTCAGAGCGAAAAGCTCGCTACCAGTTTTATTTTGACAGAAGAAGAAAACGTTTGCCTAAGAACATGAACAGCTGTAATGGACTTCCATTCCTGGCCATCATGATTTCTGTCATTACGGGTTGTCTCTTCTTGAATCTCCAACACTACCGCCCCTAGTCATCTCCCTTATGTTTTTTGTTTTGGAATTATTTTTCATGAAGTGGGGAACAGCTGAATACATAGAGGACATTGAATAAGATTTGGTGGGTGTTTTTTTCTTGGGAAACTGCTTTAGTTGCAACATCACAGCAGTTTATCAATGGTTTATGTTTAGTGTTTTGGTTCACCGAATTTATCTTCTGTCCATTTTCTCTCTCTCTCTCTCTCTCTCTCTCTCTCTCTCTCTCTCCTCTCTCTCTCTCTCTCTCTCTCTCTCTCTCTCCACACACACACACACTCACACACACACACACACACACACACACACACACACACACACACACACACACACACACACACACACACACACAAGCTTCCATAGAGTGGGTTGTACGTGAACAGCTATATCTGGGAGGAGGGAGGGGCTAGTTTTTTGTTCTACATTTTTTGTTCACCATTGAAAACTCTGGCTGGTCACCATCCAAGAGTCAAAGCAAAGCATAATGGCCTCTTTTGTTCTTTTCTTTTCTCGTTCCTCGACTAGAGCTCCGAGGTTCACCAAAGATGAGATTTTTGCATATGTGACCGTTTTGCCTACCATGAAGGTGGCCATATTCCAACTTCGGGAATGTCTGCTGGGTATGTTTATGTTTCCATAACCCACCGATCACTTACATGAATTACAGGGTATATTTAAGGTGCATAACTTATCTTCTGCATGTGCGTAATTATACACGAAGGAGATAAAGACACTGGCAGGTATGCACTTGAAGTTTACCCGAGAGCTCGTAAAATTCCCTACCTTAATTTATTAGATGTCGCTGAGATTCAAATCAACGACTTTTGGAACCCATGGCATACGAGTCGAACGGTTGTAACCACTAGGCTATAACGTCTGTCCAACAATGGGTTCTGATTCTGTTTTTGCTGATAAGAACAGTGTTTTTCTTCGTCATCATCTTCTTTATTGCCAGCATCTTTTCCTTCTCTTTCGACATCTTTTTTTTTTTTGGTCTCTTTGTTTCTCTTCTTGTCCGTTCTTCCGTTATTTATTCCATTTTAACCGTTTCCCTTTTTTTCTGAAATCAACAAACACAAAAAGCCCAAAACATTTCCGTCCTTTTTATATGCTTTCTTCTTCTTCTACTACTTCTTCTCTTTCTTCTCCTTCTTTTTCTTCTTCTTTTTGCCTACTTCTCCTTCTCACGCTGAACTAAAGATTTAATAACTTTCTGAAGGATCAATTTGCCCGTTGGGAAAATGTTCATCCTAGAAGACAAACAGAATATTCTCAAAAGAACTTTACAGCTAATACATGGTTGGTTTAATCTGAAAGGATATGAAACACCAAGGACACTAGGTTGCGACTGTGCAATCAGTTATCGGTACAACCGTCTGCAGTTTCTTTTGGGTTTTATTTGCAATGATAAGAAACAATACTTTCAAAGAAGGGGGTGGGATAGCTCAGTGGTCAGAGCACTCGCTTTCCACCAGCCAGGTTAACCAGCTTCGAGCGTGGTTACCAATTGGATGGGTGACCGTTTGCGCGCCTTGGCTACAGTACAGTCCCCCAGTTCACCCAGCTGTGAATGGGTACCTGCCCTCTTTAGGGTCAGGGAAGGTAAAGCAGCGAGGGAGAGGAGATGGGCGCCGCCCTCAATATGCTGGCCCCTAGAGAAGCTGAGGTCTCTGATGCCTCGCTCCCCTACAACAGCACAGGTTATGGGACACCTTTACCTTTACCTTACTTTCAAATCCAGCCTCAAAACACATCCATTTCCTTCCTAACATTTTCCCTACTCTTCAACAGCCACCACTGTCTTTATTACCCTGTCTAGGCATGCTGCGCGCGTGCGTGCGTGCGTGCGTGCGTGCGTGTGTATGTGTATATGTGTGATATTGATATTTGTTTATCTATTCATGGATGACTGCATGCGAGTGTAAGTGATTTGAATGTAAGCCCTTTGATTTCTTGCTTTACAAGATTTAGCAATATATGAATTCCATACATTATTATTATTATTATTATTATTATTATTATTATATTATTATTATTATTATTATTATTATTATTATCATCATCATCATCATCATCATCATCATCATCATCATCATCATCATCATCATCATCATCATCGCCATCATAATCATCAGCGCCATCATCATCATCGATGATCATCATCATCATATTGGACGCCATTTCAGCGCTCTTTGTTGGCAAAATACCTGCTATTGGAAAGTTTTGAAGAGAGAGAGATGGAGAAAAAAACGTTTACGAAAGAGTATGAGCAGAGAGAGATTAATGGCGGTCCATTCCTAGCCCACCATGGTTTCAGATACAAGTTTGTTGTCTCCCTTGGATCCTTTACAACATTGCCTTTAATCTTCTCCCTTGTGCTTTTCTTCTTCTTTTTTTATCGATTTTTTTTTGTTTTGGTTGTGTGAAAGAGGTATGCAGATTGAAAAATATGTCGTTCTTGGGCAAGCTAGAGTTGTTCAAGAGGTTGATTGTTGGGCTTGTTTGTTTCAAGTGTTCGGGGTTTTTTTTTCTTTGCTTCTGTCTGTCTGTCTGTCTGTCTGTCTGTCTGTCTGTTTCTGTCTATCTGTCTGTTTCTGTCTGTCTATTTCTGTATGTCTGTCTCTGTATCTCTCTCTCTCTCTGTCTCTCTCTGTCTGTCTGTCAATGTTTCTGTCTATCTGTCTCTATGTCTCGGTCTCTCTGTCTTTCTCTCTGTCTGTCTGTCTGTCTGTCTGTCTGTCTGTCTGTCTGTCTGTCTGTCTGTCTGTCTGTCTGTCTGTCTGTCTCTCTCTCTCTCTCTCTCTCTCTTTTCTCTCTCTCTCTCTCTCTCTCCTCTCTCTCTCTCTCTCTCTCTCTCTCTCCCTTCCCCCCTCCCTCCCTATCTCTCAGTTTACTTAAGTTGTTATTGTTTCATCAATGGTAATACTCATTCAGGGCAAGAGCCCTGTGAAAAAAATACAATGTTTTACTTATCTTTTTATTGGAATTAAAGATTAGCTATCAATCAATCAATCAATCTCTCCCAGTTGGTTGAAGTTTTTGTCTGTGTGAGGTGCAAGAGGGGAAGAGAGGGAGTGAGGGAGAGAGGGGGAGGGAGGAAAGGGGGGAGAAACAGAGTGAGAGAGAGAGAGAGGGAGAGAGACAGAGAGAAAGGGAGAGAGACAGGAAGAGACAGAGAGAGAGAAAGAGGCAAAATAACAAAATCTGTATAAAAAACCAAACAAATCTTCATCAAAAGAAAAACATACCAGGAAGACAAACAAATCATAGGGCTATGAACAATTTAAAAGAAGAAGGAAAATAATAAACAAACACTAAATAAATGAATAAAATCGGAAAGGTAAACAGAATGACAAAAAAGAAGACATGCAAACCATAAAGCTATTATGAACAATTTAGATATAGAGGAAAGAGACAAAAAAGAAGAAAAGAAAGAAAGAACTTAAAGAAAGAAAGAGTGAGAAAACAAGAAAGAAAGAAAGAAAAAAAGGAAAGAAAGAAAAGAACTAAAGATAGATAGAAGGAAGGAAAGAGAGAAAACAAAGAGAGAAGGAAAGCCAAAAAGACAGAAAAGAAATGAAAGACAAAAGAAAGAAATTACAAAAGGAAGTTAACAGAAAGAAAAAAAAAGAAAGAAAAAAGAACAGAAAGACATTTTTTTTTTAAAAACAACACAAAGCTATGAAGAATTGAAAAAAAAAAGAAGAACAAAAGAAAGAACAGAACAGAAAGACAAACAAGCCATAAAGCTATGAACAATTTAATAAGAGAAGAAAACAAAACCAAAAAACAAACAACCATCCACCCCCTTCCCACCCCCCCAAAAAACAACAAAAAACAACAGAAAAACCCCTTTATCCTAATGGCACGTGCTCTATAGAAGCACAGAACCGAAAGCGAGGCTGGTGACCCAGAAAGGAGCTGACAAGACATGGCGACGTTGTCTTTGGAAGGGATTGCCAGAGGCAGTGGAGAGAAGTGAAGACACGGGGATGAGGAGGAATGAGGACGGATGAGGGAGGATGAGGGAGGATGAAGGATGAAGCCTAAGATCAACATCCCTGGGCATCAGCAGCTTTTATTGCTTTCCTCCTGCTCTCCTGAGAGAGAGAGGGGGGGGAGGGAGGGACAGAGGGAGAGAGAGAGAGAGAGAGAGAGAGAGAGAGAGAGAGAGAGAGAGAGAGAGAGAGAGAGAGAGAGAGAGGGTGGTAGAGAGACAGAAACACAGAGAGAGGAGGGGATAGAGAGACAGAAACACACACAGAGAGAAGGGGTGGAAAGAGAAACACAGAGACAAACAGATAAACAGAAAGAGAGAGAAACACACACAGAGAGAAACAGAGACAGACAGACAGAGAGCGAGACAGACAGAAACAAAGAGATAGAAAGACAGACAAAAACAGAGATAGTGAGAGAAAGAGAGAGACAGGCAGACATATAAAAAATAGAGAGACAGACAGACAGAGACAGACAGACAGAAACGCAGAGACAGACACACAGACAGATAGACAGACGGACATACCGACAGAGATATATATCACTGCTAATATAGTAGGCATGTAGATGTATTTCTTTTGCAGATCTTGGAAACATTTTTTTTGGTTTGTTACGAAAGCTAGGGTGCAGTCATTACTCTTTTTGTTTTGTTTGTTTTTCGTGTTCTATGCAGTCAGTGGGGGGTTTTTTGGGTTTTTTTATATTATATATTCCATTGTTTTGGGTGTTTTTTACCCCAATTTTTTTCTGCAGGTGCCTACAGTTCATAGCTTTTACGTTTTACTGGCGTGTTTCTTTGTTTCTATGTTTGTTTTTTGGTTTTGTTTTGGCGTTTTTGTTTTTATTTTTTATGGTGTTGTTGGGCTGGATTTAAGTTATATCTTTTTGATGTATATTCTGGCTTATTTTCCGCTGTGTTTATTTTCTAGCATACGTATGACTTATTAGTTATTGCTTTGCCTTCTGTTTGGTTTCGTTTTTTGTTTTTCTTGGTTTTAGTTTGTGGAGGGGGGGGGGGGGGGGGGGGGGGGGGGGGGGGGGGGGGGGTGCGGGTTCTGCTATGTGTGCAGTTGATGTTTTATTGTGGCTTTGCTTGTTCATATCCATGTTTTATCGCCTCTCACTTTCACTTTGTCTATGTTCCCTACCTCCATTAATTTTACACTTGTGCCCCCATCAGTATTTTCGTGTTATTTATTTTATTTATTATTACTTTATTTCGAGGATAATGGAATAGTCACTCATGTGCATTTTTTTACATGCAGTCCACGTGTGTGTGTAGTTTTGTAAATTTTGTTATTCATTCCCACTGGCACACAATGGCCTATTCTTCCAAAAAGCGGAGCGGGTTTTAACGTGTGTGTGTGTGTGTGTGTGTGTGTGTGTGTGTGTGTGTGTGTGTGTGTGTGTGCGTGTGTGTGTGTGTGTGTGTGTGTGTGTGTGAGCGCGCGCGCCTGCACTCGCACTCACGTGTGCAAACGTCAGCAAACTTGCACATGTGGTTCATTGCGTGCAAAAATAAGTAATGATAGCTATAGGCTACATGGAGCGTTTTAGATATCGATACAGTACGAGTTTTGCAATGCACCAGTCGACGAAATGGGCCATCATCAGTAGTGTAAGGGAGAGCATGTCACTCTATTTGGCCCGAATGAGATCTGTTTACAATTACCTCCCTTTATATAAAAAACGCCGATTTTTTTTTCTAAAAGAAGCAACCAAAAGCATGCATGTTTTCTGAGGTTATAATTATGCTGTAACGAGTATCATTATCATTACAATAAATATCGTTATTGTTGTTAAGCTGTACCGATTATCATCATTAATGTTATTGGTTTATTGTCATTATCATTGTCTTTTATTTTATTTTATACCACTTTATGTCACAGCAGATTTCTCTGCGTGAAATTCGGGCTGCTCTCCCCGGGGAGAGCGTGTCGCCACAAGTCAGCGCCTACCCATTTTTTCGCCTCTGGGATGGTGTCTAAACACGATACCTGTGTGCATGCTGGGTTTTTTTTTTTTTTTTTTTTTTAAATAATGTTGTCATCCGCTCCTACCGGCTCACGATGGCCTGCTCTTCCGAAAGGCGGAACAGGATTTAAACGTGTGCGCAAGATGTTCTGCGTGCGTTCGCACACGGGACCTCGGTTTATAGTCTCATCCGAATGACTTTGACATTCAGTTCGATTTTTTCGTCAAACTGGGAAGAAAGGGCGAGCTGGGTACGAACCCAGGAACTCGCGGTTTACATATTGTCATGCGAACGTCTTAACCATCCTGCCACCGTCCTTCCTTTGTCATTGCCATAATGGTAAATAAAATATTCGCTTCACGTGGTTCATTCAATAGCATTAAACCATAATGATTGTCCGAATTCATGGCAAAACGTTTGTCTTCATGTGCATTTGTCTCCTATCAGAACGCCGTTTTTCTACAAATACTTTTTTCAAGGGCAATACTTTTGTCACCCTGAGTTATGTTAGGTATGCAGAATGTATGTTCTACACAGGACTTAGGTGTACTGTCTTATCCAAAAAAAATAGCACACAGACTTTTCCTCGAAGCTGATTGGATTAAAGGAGGGAGGAGGGAGGTGGGTACAGGATCAGTCGGGAGTTTCGACCTGCGCTTTTCGCTTTCAAGGCGGGAGGGTTTTTGCTGTCTGTCGCAGTGACGATCCACATTACATTAGTTACATCATAATGTGTGCAGTTTCTTATTGTTTTTGTTTTGTTGATATGAGTGGTCCAGTTTTATTTCAGATTAAAAAACCTCATGCAATCTCAGAGATCGATTCTGGTCTGATCATAGGCGAAGAAGACTGCCTGTGTCCCATCGCGGTGTAAGGGGGCTTATAAACATTAGTCTTGGAAGAGAGAAGCATGTGCATAACTACGTCCCTTTGCGCTCTCTCTCTCTCTCTCTCTCTCTCTCTCTCTCTCTCTCTCTCTCTCTCTCTCTCCTCTCTCTCCTCTCTCTCTCTCTCTCTCTCTCTCTCTCTCTTGTTGGGTTCCTTGTTTGTTTGTTTTTTCTGTTCTAAAAAAGACAATGTTAAAAAAATATGTATGTGTGCATGTGTGAGTGTGTGCCTAAGTTCGTATGTCTTCTCTTGTCAATGGTCTTGATAGCATTGTATTCCTACATTGGTGTGTGTGTGTGTGTGTGTGTGTGTGTGTGTGTGTGTGTGTGTGTGTGTGTGAGAGAGAGAGAGAGATTTGTTTTTATTTGTAGTCATCTTACAATGTTTGAACCAGTATGAACTGTAGCCATCTTGAGTCTTTTGCGATTATGATTTGTATCAATATGCCTGTCAGTATTGTAATTGCCCTTCATGGGATGATTAAAGTGTTTTTGACTTGACTTGATCCAATATACAAGAGAGATAAAATCAGAAATTAAAATAAGAACATGAAAATAGGTTGGAATGTGGCTACCTTTAATCGTGGGCAAAGCCGGTCGCATTTATACACAAAATCTTACTAGTGGTAAACCTCAGAGCTTTACCCAAAGACCAAAGAAAAAGAAAAAAAAAACCAAGAACAAAAATAAAACTTGAGGGGAGAAATCGGAGTTGCACACAAACAGTAAACAAGCCAGAAAAAGGTTTTGACACAACGAAAGGGAAATAACTGTGTTTTGTAATTTAACAATAAGGAAGCATTGACTAGTCTTTCTTCCTTCCATTCTTCCTGTCTAATTATGACCTTTTCATTTTTTAAATGATATTGTCGACTACATATTTACGGAAGGGCTGTGCACTGTCAAAAGATGAATGTCTGAAAAACTAAAAGGTTAACAAAACAAAACAATTGACTATTAGTTTTTAATTGGTCCGACTATGTACGATAGAAACTTGGTAACTGTATAAACAAGTAATAAACATTTATAAATTAGAGATTGATTGATTGATTGATTGATTGATTGATTCTTTTATATAATCGAGGATAATAGACCACTCTTGTGCTTTTTTACGTCCAGTCCGTGTGTATGCAGTGGTAAACCTCTAGTGGTAGACCTGCGCACTTCGCTGTTCAGTTGACTCAAATTTGCTTGCACAACTGAGCAAGACGCTTTAATATGCCTAGTTGCCACTTCGTGTGAAGAGAGAGAGAGAGAGAGAGAGAGAGAGAGAGAGAGAGAGAGAGAGAGAGAGAGAGAGAGAGAGAGAGAGAGAGGATGAAAAAGTGTATATAACTAAAAGCAAAGTCAATTCACTGCTCACATATGTTTGATTTTGTCGATTCCAGATTTAGATGGACCATTGAATCATTGTTGTTAATTTTATCAATGATGTGGTGTTCAAGATAGCTATGGTGTGCTGATGGTGTCAAAATTGCAATGATTTAAATCGATTATCGATCACTGCGGCGCAAGGTGCTGTGATTGTGATTCCCTTTTAAAAATAATCATTATGATCATCAAGATCACTGTGCAAGGGGAGTAACTTGTACACCAAAAGTGCACGATTGCTACAACCAGCCATGTTCCGCGATGCACGTGGAATTATTTCTGTTCACCGACAGAGGCGCGCTGAGTTACTAGACCTGCGCACTTCACTGTGAAAGTTGATTCAAATTTGCTGCACAACTGAACAAGACGATTTAACAGGTCTAGTTGCCGCTTCGTGTGGATTTGTGGTGAGAACACAGGTAGGTGGTGTCATTCTTTTTACGAACTTGGCTAGCGATTCATTATTTTTTTTACTCCTTTAAAAATAAAATTGGAAAGGCAAGAGAATAGTGGAAATTTTAAAAGAATACTGGGGTTAAAAACGAAGTAAACCATAACGGTAGGTCAAATTTCCCGCGTGCTTCTACCCCCCCCCCATAGAAAACCCAAAAAATGAAAAAATGGCGTGGTTTCCATACAGACTTCCGCGATTTAAATGGTTGGTTGTATATTGCCGTGCGTATAATTTCGTTATCAGGGGGGGGGGGGGGGTAGTAAATGTTTGTGGCTGATAGGCAAAAAGTAAGGTGGGTGCAGAGGCACAGTTACCTACCTTGGGACGCGACAGGGGACCCGTATGTCTTGAGGGCGAAGATGGCGTCGGTATGTATAGATCTGCTATTGAGACTGATTTGTAATGCGGGATAGTCTTATCTGTGGTTTTGTAGCAGGTTCTTAATATGATTGAGCCGCTATTCTGCACGCAGACCAAAAATTCGAACCACAGTAGGCACTATTTTCTACTGATATGTATGTTTGTTGTACTAGCTAAAAGGTTTGAGGTAGTTGTCTTTTTCTTCTGCATAAGCCCCAATTTTTACATTAATTTAGAATACCATTCAACGTTTGAGGTCAAGAATTGAAAAAGAAGAATGGAATTTATGTTGAGAAAAGCATCTCTCTCTCTCTCTCTCTCTCTCTCTCTGCTTTTTTTTTAGTTTTCTTATTTGTTGCTGGTATACTTTTTTCTATTATTTCTGTGTGTGTGTGTTTCAATCATGTCATCCTCAATAAGTTTGACTGGATGTAAAAAGGGAAGTGCTTGCTTATTATCCCAAATATAATTTGAAAAGTGAATTTATTCACAAGTGAAATTTTGTGTATGCAACCATTTTTCCCAGCATTAAAAAGCCATATTTCACTTTCACAGATGTCTAAACATGACACGGTCTGCATGCATTTTTTTAAAAGTTGGATTCTAACAACGCAATGCAACAGCCTTCTCTTGGGAAAGGTGGAGCAGGTTACGCTGATTTTCTGCGTGTATTGGCACACCTATCTGACCTTGAACTATAGTCTCATCCAAAGGACTTGGCGGAAAGAAATGGGTAATGTTAAGTAGAGGGAAAAATTAGAACACAGGGTGGTGACTGGAACCTGGGCTGTCAGATTGCCAGCTCACACAGCATTGCAATGTGAAACATGCACCCTTTTTCACCTCACCTTAAACTCAGTTCAACACCGTACACCTAAACTCAGTTCAACATCTAATTGTGTTCAGATGGAAACACCCCTTACAGAGATGTAGTGCCTACTGCCGTAGTATTAACTGATCCCAGCTAGGTGATCTCTGACCCCTCCTCATTGTGTTCAGGTGCAAACATTCCTCACGGATGAAGCAGTGCCGTTTGCCGAAGTAGAAACAGATCTGGAATTCCAATGTCATCTGCCCGTCTTATGGAACAGCCCTTAGTCCGTGACAAGTAAGTTCATCCCCGTGTTATGTCCCAAAGAGAGACTTGGATTCAATATTAGAGCAGTATGTAGCAGTTCAGTGTTTGATAATGGAATCAAAAATCTCTGTGGTTCTCAATTGACTAGTTTTCCAGCTAGTATCAGAACCTTGTAATCAAAACTAAATGTAACTGTATCTTGCAGTGGTTTGATCAAATTTATGTGCAATTTTACATGATGGAAAAATGTTTTGTGAGTATACTGTTTTTAGGACCTTGTTATCCAAGGATTAAGAATGGTGGAGTATACGAGATAGGTTTTCCAACCACCACCTAACGAAACTGAGCGTGGCACAATTCGCAGGTGTGTCCCAAAATAGAAACATGCCGCTGCGTCTGTCGCACTCCCATTGCATGGGAGGTAATCTAATTACCGCCCCTTCAGAGCAGAAAACATTACAGAAGTCCAGATTTGGAAAACAAAAACTGTGCGAGCTTCAAGCTTTTTTTTTTTTACATAATTATATTTGATTTGTATTTGATAAAGAAACTGACTTTATACGGAAAGGATATGGGTTTGCACAGATTTGTTGCAATAGCCGTAAAATAGAATGTCATTTTACATCGTTTTAAATACTGAAGTTTCTGCTTTATTTTTTGGGGGAGGGTGGGGGGCAGGAGCATGCTCTTAGTGTGACAACAAACTTTAAAGTTCTACATACACCACACACACATTTAGCATTGATGCAAAGGAATCACAAATGATAGATTCGTCTCTGGGAAGATTCTGTAGACAAAAAGGATACCCATGCACACATACATTTTTAAATGGTGCTGCTCTTGCAGTGATGCGGTTATTCTGGGAAGAGTGGCCTGAAATCTGCCATGACTGAAAAATCGAACATGCTTTTATGCATGCGTACCGCTCCCCCCATTACACACATACATATTGTGAGTAGACATAGAATGCAGTTCAAGTTGTTGATACAGTGATAATCACTGATTGATCAGAATAAAGGGATTTTCAGGACTTACAGATAACCTCTTGTTCTCGCTTTTACTCTCTTTTCTCTCTCTCTCTCTCTCTCTCCTCTCTCTCTCTCTCTCTCTCTCTCTCTCTCTCTCTCTCCTCTCTCTCTCCTCTCTCTCTCTCTCTCTCTCTCTCTCTCTCTGACACATGCATAAACATCCAGAACATAGATGAGCACACACACTTTCCCTTTTATCATACAATGTCATATTTATGACACATTTGTGTTTGTTTGCCAGATACTTCCCAGCAATTTTGTACCTTGTGAAACATGACGATTGCTTAACCTTGTTAAGGCTCTTGTTATCAAAGGATTAAGAATGAAGGATAAAGTTCTTATTTCTATCTGGGATATTAGAATATGAGATCTTAGGCTTCAGAATGGAGATATGCTATACTCCATACTTTTCGGAGATAATACTTATATTTTTTTTAAGATATATTGTACTCCATAGTTTTCGGAGATCAACTGTTTCATAGTGGGTTTTCTTTTTTTTTTTTTTTGGGGGGGGGGTAGATATTACGTGTTTCCAGAGTTGTGTTTCATAGTTTTCGAAGATATGTTGTGCTGCATACTTTTCGGGGATATGTTGTGCTTCATAGTTTTCAGACATCTATTGTTTCATGTTTTTCATAGATCTGTTGTGCTCCATAGTTTTTTGCCGTAGCCAAAGTTTACTCCTGAGGTTCTGTGTCTGCTCTGGTGCTTACCAAGTCAGTCGTCTTCAAAAGATCACTGGACACCAAGCTTCTGATTGCATCAATGCTCCTCACTAAATAAAAAAAAAGGTTAAAAAGTAAAATTAATAGTTTTAAACTGAAAAAAATGAATTAAAACTTTTTTTAAAATGCAAACAACTCCACCTCCCCCCAAAAAGTTAGGATAGATTTAGAAATGAAATAAAACTGAAAAATAGCAAAATAAAACAAAAAAAATAGATAAAACTAAA
This sequence comes from Stramonita haemastoma, assembly GCA_030674155.1. Classification (NCBI taxonomy): domain Eukaryota; kingdom Metazoa; phylum Mollusca; class Gastropoda; order Neogastropoda; family Muricidae; genus Stramonita; species Stramonita haemastoma. The sequence continues at coordinate 50,506,392 of CM060322.1, read as the reverse complement.
CAAAAACACAATAAAACGATAATTAGCTAAACTAAATAGAATAAAACTAGAACCTAAAAAAGGGGGAAAGGTGGAGTTGAGAGGAGAGCAATCCTGGTACCAGTGATCTTGGTGTCTCTGTCTACAAAAGTTTTGATACAGCGATCATGAGGGGCTGGTTTGGTTGTAAACTCCATTCTGCAATCATTAGTCATGAGGGTGTGTGTGTGTGTCATTCCATTCTTACACCATTCCAGTGGTCTTGAGGGAGTGTAGCTCCATTCTTACATCGTTTCAGTGGTCATTATGGGATGTAACTCTTGTCATTCCATTTTTAGATCATTACAGTGGTCATCAAAGGATATAACTCTTTGTCACTCCATTCTTGCATCATTACAGTGGTTATTACTTTTAGGTGCTTTGGTTTATTTTTTTGCAAGATATAACGCTATATAAATATCATTTATTATTATTATTATTATTATTATTATCATTATTATTATTATTATTATTATATTATTATTATTATTATCTTAATTTATTTGGGATAGATCCCTCTTCCTCCTTATCCTTTGATAACATGGTCCTAACCGGGTAGTTAAAGTCATGTGGATCATACGTGCCTGTGTCCTGACAACCGTGAGATCAGCCATCAGGACCTGCCATATCAAGTGCCTGTGACCTGACAAGTGTGAGATCAATCAAGACCTGCCATATCAAGTGCCTGTGAACTGACAAGTGATGATACCCATCAGTAACAAGTGCCTGTGACCTGACAAGTAATGACAGCCATCAGGATCTGCTTTAAGTGCCTGTGACCTGACAAGTGACAGCAGCCATCAGGACCTGCCATATCAAGTGCCTGTGACTTGACCTGACAAGTGACAGCAGCCATCAGGACCTGCCATATCAAGTGCCTGTGACTTGACCTGACAAGTGACAGCAGCCATCAGGACCTGCCATATTAAGTGCCTGTGACTTGACCTGACAAGTGACAGCAACCATCAGGACCTGCCTTATCAAGTGCCTGTGACCTGACCTGACAAGTGACAGCAACCATCAGGACCTGCCTTATCAAGTGCCTGTGACCTGACCTGACAAGTGACAGCAACCATCAGGACCTGCCCTTTCTAAAAGCAAGGTAAAGCATTTTACAATTTCATTGCCATCTGTACTTTTTCTGACGAATATTTTTTCAGGTCCAGTCTGTTTGCGTCTTTGTGAGTCGCTTGTCTATTGTTTCTGTCCATCATTGCTTTTTTTCTCTTCCATAAATTTTAAGAAACTTGCTACTTCAAACATGATATTCACTCTTTTCCATGCAATAATTTTCCTCTTTTCTTAATGGCTTTTCTCGTGTCTAGCCTTTATTTTTGTTTATTGCAGTGACTTATTTTTTGGTCCCGTTTTGCCTTTTCCCTACCATTCACGTTGTGCTGTACATCTGTTTTACCAGGTACCTTGAGAACCGGGAGAGTGCCACCGAAGTCGACTATTGCCAGGTGCTGTTCCATGTTCATCCAGAGAAAAAACTGGGTGCCAGTGGAGATCTTCCCAGGACCTGCATTTCATTTGGAACAGACCTCAGTGCTGTGTTGAAGAATCAAGTTTGTGGCTACATCTGATGCTGCAACTGCCTGCATGAAACTGGAGCCAAGAGGTGCTTCGGCCATAATACAGGTGAGAAAATCGCTGTTCTTATACTCGACTTTTAAAAGTCATTCATACGGTCTGGAAATGAGTAAGCTGTTCTGTTAAAATAAACTGATAATTTTTTGTACAGAAATAAACGTGCTGAGTGTGAAGATTTGGCAACTTATGTGTTAAAAAAGGAGAGATTTGTTTGAAAATCTGTTAAGGGCGACTTGTTTCAAAACAGTTAAAACGGTGATGGTGTGTAAGGCAAATGATTACATACTTTCATTTTTGAAGGTAACGAAATAATCATTTTAAAAAAATGACTTTATCCTTGAGCTGAAAGTTTTGAGTAGAAGGCGATTATAAAACTAAGTGTTAAATTCAAATGAATGATTTTTTTTATATATAACGCTATTGGATTTCCAGTAATATTGAATTGTTTCAAAGTGTAATTTTCAAGTAAGCAATTTTTTTTTTGCATAACACTGTTGGATTTCCAGTTAAGTTGATTACAAGTATGACAATTTTCCATTGTTTGGTCGAAACCCATCTTTTCTATATTTTTAGATCGGTCTAAATCCGTTGAGAAAATGTCACTTTCTCCATATCTTGCCCCCCCCCCCCCCCCCCCCCCCCCCCTCTCTCTCCTCTCTCTCTCCTCTCTCTCTCTCTCTCTCTCTCTCTCTCTCTCTCTCTCTCTCTCTCTCTCTCTCTCCCTTCCTCTCTCTCTCTCTCTCTCTCTCTCTCTCTCTCTCTCTCCTCTCTCTCTCTCTCTCTCTCTCTCTCTCTCCTCTCTCTCTCTCTCGTCTCTCTCTGTCCATTGTCCTCTCCCTGCCTCTATCTCTCGCGCTTTTTTTGCCCCCCCCCCCCCTTTATTTTTTCTCTTTCTCTCTCGCTCTGTCTGCCTCTGTCCCTGTCGCTGTTTATTTTTTCCCTCCTCTCTCTGCCTCTTTCTCCCCCCAGACCCATGCCACATGTTCCTCCTTTATCACTTTTTCATGCTCATCTGTTAACTGCTTTCAGGGGCTTGGAGGCTGGAGACCTTACCTACAGTGGAGTCTGGAGTCGTGCTCAAGTCCTATTAGAGAGTAGAGTTTGTACTACGTAGGGTCTCATACTTTAAATGTTTTTTATGCTGTGGATTAGGTGGGTTGTTTTTTTTTCATAGCCGTGCAGGATTTTTTTTTAAACCAAATCTGATCATGGTGTCGATTCAACACTTCGTATTGATATTGAACTGCAGGAATCATACTCTACATCAACACACTCCATTCCTGATAATTATCTACCACTACATAAAGTTCTGTTTTTTGTTGGAACTATCCGTGGGGTATTTTTTTTTAACAATTCTGTAGGACTGGTGCCAGTAGTTTAGTGATGTGTATTGCAACATTCCAGCAGAAATGTGTGCATTAATTGATTTTCCAAAAGTATTTGGTTTTGGCTTCAGATTTACCGTTGGTTTATAATGCTAGGGTGATACAGAATACGTTCAGCAATATTGGTATGGGACAAAACCGTCAAACATTTCTGAATCAAGAATTCCTCAGACACAAGACTAGGTTGATTCGTGTGGTGTTAACGTTGGGTTTTCTTTTCCCTATACTCAGCAACTTTGTGTGTTTTGTTTGTGTATAATTATCTGGTAAGTCACGACGAAGTGAAAAAAATCTATATTGCGCAAGCAAGACAGGATGCAGTGATTCTTTGATAGGATGAAACACTTTATTTATCGTAAGTTGGCGAGAACTTGTGGAAAGATAAACTTCGGAAAACTTGCATACTACCATTTATTTTATGCACACTGTGACAGTTGCCATTGAAAATTCATGTTCAATTACTTGGTTTGGTTGTTTCATGTATGTCATGTACAAATAAAAGAAATGGTGTTGAGATTTAGAACTTGGCCTACATGACATTCTCTAAGAGGTTGAGGCCTTGCAGGGTTTTTTTTCAACTTTTTTTGTCCGCTGTTAGACATTTTTATTTTTTGTATTTAAGGTCTGATTTCTTCTATAGCAGAACGCTTCCCAACTTGTGCATATTTTGACAAGTCTGCTTTCAATGGGCTGTGCAGACAGTTTTAAAAACGATTTTTATAACATATATTGTACAAAGACCAACTATATTTAAAAGTTCTGATTTGAAAAATACAATCAGAAACCGCAAAAGAGTAGTTAACTCATTAGAAATATATGGCCACAGAAGATTGGTGAATATCAGTATTAACTCTATAGTTATATTATTGTTCCATAGAAAATTTTGCAGAATTGTTTTTGGTAAAGACGGAACTTCACATTGTAAAAAAAAAATTCAATAAGCAAGCTAATATCCTCTGTGCAAGTTTATCACAAAAACATTGCATTCATATTTTCACTAGTTTGAATGCATCTAGTTTAAGAAATATAACATCCAGACAAATGAAAAACTTGGAACTAGCTTGTAAAAGAATAGATATTCTAGAAAAGATTAATACTAGATACAAAAATCCTAAAATCAGCTTAAGCTTTTCAGTGTGGAACAGAAGTATAATATATTGGAACACGGCGTGTTTAGATTTATTTATTTAATGGCCTTTTTATGAACATATATCATACATATTTGGGTACATACTCTTTTTTTGATACGGTTCACACTTATGTGGTGAAAAATGTTGCCTTTTGGATAATTGGATCAAATAATTAAGAAAAAACTTTCCATACAAGGTAGCCTAACGCTTTAATTTTTTATGAGATTTTTTTTCAGTCATTAGAAAATAGGCAAATGTGTTCCATAAACTAAATGGTTGTTGGGAAGTGAAGTGTTAGATACTAAAAAAAAAAGGAAAATAGCTTTCATTTTGGCTGGAGTAGATAGGTGTGCTCAAAAATCCTTTTAAAAAATCTTTTCTGAAAATATCCTGGTCATTAGGATTATTCATTGCTGTTATGAAATCTGTACCCTCGCCACCACTGACCTATCGAGGTAGTTAAAAAAAAATGTTCAGATTCGGCAACAAGCTGTACAGTATTGCAAGAAAATTTGTAATTATTTTCCAGGAGTGTACCATTCCTTTGTAGTATCAAGTACATCAGTCAGACTTTAAGGTAGTTGTAGGCTTTTCTTTGGTATAGTTTCTAGTGAGATTGTGTGGTGTGTGTGAGAGAGAGAGAGGGAGGTATTTGTCGGGAGGAGACATAAGGTTGGAAGGAGAGGCAAGGAAGGGAAAGGGGTGTTCAGTAGGGGGTTAGATCCACGTTTACAGCAGTGGGGACACAAAGAGGGCTGGCTGGTAGACTTTTTCCTCCTTTTTTTTTGGGGGGGGAGCTCTTTTTCATGGATTCAAAAATGCATGAAGCCTGAAATCCTTTGATAGCTAAACTGGAAATTTGTGGACACCAATGTCCAATGCATAGCATTGGGGTTTTTTGATAGAGCTGGTGATTCCGATTTAAAAAATTAACGATGTTGAGAGCTGCATACCATTTATTTCTTTATTATCTAAACTTTTCTTTTTTTGATGATAGTGGATAAAGCGCTCATAATTTTTTTTTAAACATCCAGTTCCTGCTCGCACGCAGATTGATAAATGTTGTCATCCGTTCCCACTGGCACATGGCCTACTCGTCTGAAATGGGGTCCGGGTTTTACCATGTGCGAAACATTGTCTATAGCTACATACCAATTGTCGGCGTGCTATTGTGTCCACATGCATTCTAACATTCAGACCGACCAGCTGACAGACAACCCTTACCCGTTATCAACGTTTAATACTAACTCTTAACAATAACCTCAACACTAACCCTGGCCCTACATGTGGACACAAGAGGCAGGTGGATAATGGTATATGCTGACACATGGCTAAAAGAATTTTCAATGGGGGATGGTAGGAAGTGGGGCGCGAGAATTTTTCGAAAAAGGATGCTAGGAAGGGAGAGCGGCGTTAAAATGTTCTGGTATATAGTGATGGGGAAAGAGGTGTAAAGACTGAAGATGAAAATACGGGACAGGCAAACTTTTAGCTCCAAGGGTGGGTAGAGGTGGGGAGCATTTTAGAAAAAAAAAACAGTTAACTTAAAAACAGAAGCAGAGGGAGGTGAGTTTAGAATGAATGATGGATTAGTCAGTCGAAGGGGGATCATTTTAGGAAAGTTTACCTAAAAACGGAAGTAGGAGGTGCTGGTTTTAGAATGCATGATGAAATAGTCGAAGGGGCGCATTTTAGAAAAGTTTACCCAAAGCAGAAATAGGAAGATGCTGGTTTTAGAGTGCAAATAACCACTGGGGGAAGGTGATGGGAAACTGAAAATGCATTACAGAAATGGGGCGTTATTAAAAAGCGGGGGTAAACGGTCTGTTCAGTTTGTGTGTGTGTGTGTGTGTGTGTGTGTGTGTGTGTGTTGGATAGGTTTGTGTGACAGCTTAACCTACAGAATGGTACACTTCAGGTATTTGTCATCACCAGTGTATGTTACACTGTGCAAACAGCCCCAAAGTTGCACACCTTTGTGTGTAGCTTTATATTCTGTGGGTGGTGAAGAGTAGAGAATAGCAGTTACCAAAATAACATGACGTTTAAATTCTGTAGTTTTCCGGTTTAAAGAAACCTTATAGATATCTGGCTTTTTTATTTTATTTTTTCCTTAACCAACACTGACTTTTAAAATTTGCCATTGTTTTTGAAATGCTGGAGTAGATGAAGTATTGGAATGTCATTAAACAAAAAAAAGAAATTGCGGTATTTTGATTTTTTAAAAATTCAGCAAAATCCTGAATTTGGCATTATAAAAGATATTGCTCAGTGGTCAGAGCACTCACTTTCCTTAAGCTGTGGTTAAGCAACATTTAGCGTGGTTACCAAACGGATTTGTGGCCGTTTGCGAGCCTTTGCTTCAGTACAGTCCCTCAGCTCACCCAGCTGTAAACTGATACCTGCCCTCTTTAGGATTAGGGAAAGTAACGCAGTAAGAGAGGAGATGGGCGCCACCCTCAATATGCTAGCCCCTTGAGAAGCTGAGGTCTCTGACACCTCCCTCCCCAACAACCCTATAGGCTATGGGAACACTTTTACCTTTTATTTTACAAAATAAGCTGTAATGAATGTGCCTTTAATTTTATGCATAAATTCATAGGATTACAGATATTTTGTATTGTGTCCTGTTCCCTGATTCCTTGCCTTTGCTTGAAGGCCAAGGACATGCACACTGCCCAGGTCATAGCACTCCCAAACCATTGATAAGACTGCTTCATCTGCATCTCCCCTAGTAGTTCTTGATTTCCAATGTCAGCACAATGCACTAAGCACAGCCTATTTTGTTTTAGTCATTTAAATCTGGAAAAAAAAAACGAGGAAAAAATAGGGTTGAGGTCCAATTTGTGTGTGTGTGGAGACAAGCTGAAAAAAGATGAAAACTGAAAAATATGAAATAGGGAAAAAGGTTGGAGCTCCCCCCCCCCCCCTAAAAAAAAAAAAAAACAGAAAAAACAAGGCTGTATTGGCAAGACTGAAAGATTTCACATCAATCAGTACTGCTTGCTGTATAATTTACTGTCTGGTTTCTTGGATTTGTTCCAACCTGTGTGCAGTATCTCTCGTGTCCATGTGTGCTTTGGTGCAAGTTAAAAAAAAACAACAGAACGTCAAACGTGTATATTCCAGTGTGCCGTATGTAAAATAGTATGCCAGCAGATCCCTGTGATAATTCAGTGTGGTACAGGTTTGATTTTTTGTTTAGCCATTCTTGTTAATAGCTAGTTCTTGTGCATTTTCATGAAACCTTGGCTGTGTAAAACTTGAAAAATGTTTAACATGTGTTTGGATTTGTTTTTAGTGGTTGGTCGCAAACTGTAACAGAGCAAATGTACGAAATGCTTAGCTTTATGGATGTTTGGGTTTTGGGGTTTTTAATCACTTTGTAAATGTACAAGAAAATGCATTGCAGCCAGGAATGCTGGTGGACAGTTGTATTTAAAGTCCTTGCTATTTCCACTTTTCCCCTTTTCCAACACATCTTTTGACATTTTATATAGAAACATTTACTATACCTTTCTTGGACTTGATTAGGAAAAGCGAATGTCCTTTCATTCTAGCTTTTTTGATTACTCGATCTCAAGTTCTGAGCACAAATTGCAAAGTGAAGTAATTCATTGCTGATACCTTTTTCCTTTTCATTGTATTTGGTATAGAATGTGGGTTTTGTCAATGGCGGTGTAACCAACTCTACTTATAAAACATTCCAACATAGCCCGACATAGTTTTTGTAATTCAAGATTTTCGCTTGTGAAGATTTGCCTGTACTGGGCTTATCTGTTCCCCAGATGTCAGGGACACTAGTTCGTTGTGTGGTTTCTCTTCCACCATTAGCTTGCTTTTCACATTTTTGTCCTGCAAGCATAGTAACACGAAATATGACCCAGTATAACTCGCTTTTTTCAAGCATAACATTGTCCTTAGTTCAATGAGTTACACGATGCTTTTGCGTGTACGTTTTTTCAGTAATGGTGTTTTTTGGTATTTGATGATTCAATATTTGTTTTAAAGGTTTTTTCCTTTAAATTAGTAATTCTGTCATCGGTTTAGTTGCATGTAAAATCCCAAGCATTGCCAATATTGTTCACCCTCAGATTAAAGATGGTGTATGTGTGTAGCTTGTTGCCAGTATCATATTTTATAACAACCCGAAGGTCGTGGTTTAGCCATATTTATAACCTATCATCCTTGTGTGAAATGCTCAGTAGTTTCGCATTGTGTCTGGTAGCTTTGTGTCTGTTATACATTATCTTCCACTTTGTTTGATGCCCCTCCCCCTTTTTTTGTAACTCCTGGTCAAAATTAGTTGTATGTGCATTACTTTGAAGTATGCATTTGATGCTGCTTTTCATTCGATTTTTCTTCTATGAAATGTGAATCAGAAACCCATTTGCCAGTAGCACGTAAAGTTTTTTTGCGTTTGAATGAGTGGGGAAAATGCCGCATGTTCATTCAGAGGGTTAACAAAAATTGTTTCCTGTAACCAGCATTGCTTCCATTTTTCATGTATGTCATAGCCGCCCGGTACACAATTGATAATGTGTTCCTGGATAAAGGTTAGGTGGTGAGCGCACACCACAGGCACTTGACTTAACCAACTGACTTTTTTCTTAGAAAAATACAAGTTTCGTACAAATTGCAAGAGAGGAGATGTCGAGGAATCTCTGGAAGCATCTCATCTTTACCGCCTGTACTCTTCTATCTAGATCTGCAGTCTAGAGTCCACGATTCACAGGCATACAGGAATATGGTTATAACGAGAGAATGCATTAGTCTGATCTTGGAATTTAGAGATATTTTTTTTTTCAGATGGTTTTCAGTTTTTAGTGCCGTTTTAAAAGCATATTGGATTGAACTCATTGTGGTCTGAAATATTTCAAAGCTTGTGTGATAATTCAAATATCAGTTGGTCGGTCATTGTCACTGCTGGTCAGAGCATTGCGAAAAGCCTACCTCCCCCTTCAGCCAAAAAAAAAAAGGCTGGAGTTTAGGGTTGGGTAGCCGGCTCGCAGCTGAAATAGAACCAAAATGAAAACTTCAAGACAACTTGCTATGACTCCAGAATGCTGGTTATTTTCAATGTTTGTTCCCAATATCGAAGAAAACTATTTATTCTACTAGAAAAAAACATTGTTAGAAGTTGTTGGAACGTATTACAAAAATGACAATGAATAAAACTTAACCTATGCCTTCGTTCAGAGTTCCATGCATGAGTGACTGTGTAGAGTATGCAAACAAGATGCTAGATGCATATACGCCTTTTTCTTTGTACTTTTGTCTCTGTCTGTCTGTCTGTCTGTCTTCTCTCTCTCTCTCTCTCTCTCTCTCTCTCTCTCTCTCTCTCTCTCTCTCTCTCTCTCTCTCTCTTCTCTCTCTCTCTCTCTCCTCTCTCTCTCTCTCTCTCTCTCTTTCTCTCTCTCTCTCTCTCTCATACCACAGGGATCCATATTGGGACCAATTCTCTTCTCATTATACATAAATGACCTTCCTCTACATATCAATTCCAAATGTGAACTATTTGCTGATGACACAACCATACATACGAGCCATAACAACATTGATTATCTTGCAACCATACTACAAAAAAGCGCTGACGAACTTGTCAAATGGACAGAACAAAACCACATGTCTATTCATCCCCAAAAAACAAAATGCATGCTTATCACCACCAGACAAAAGCGACAAAATTTATCACATAAACTCTTTAAAATTTACATAAAAAAGGAAGCAATTGAACAAACCTCTCACCACAAAGTCCTAGGAGTGACAATCGATGAAAATCTCAGCTGGTTCTACCACATATCTTATCTATGCAAATATTTGTCCCAAAAAGTCTACCAGTTAACTAAAATCAAACGTTTTCTTGACTTCCATTCAAGGAAACTATTCTTTCAAGCTTATATACAATCCTCAATAGACTATGCAGCAACTCTGTGGGATTCTGCCAGTGCAAATACCATGAAACCGTTACTTAGTCTGTATAAACGTGGCCTTAAACTGATCCTTTTGAAGAAAACAACCTTGCTAGAAGTAGACTATACTCAGTTAAATATTCTCCCCCTACACCAACGACTACAATATAACAAAGGCATCATGATGTTTAAGATAATGACAGGAAATGTCCCCACATCCTTAAAAGATAAATTCCCAATAAATCATTCCAGAAGTATGGAAAAGCCAAGTGTCCCAATCCCAAGAATAGACCTGTTTAAATCTAGTTTACTATACTCAGGCCCTACACTGTGGAACTCCCTTCCTGATTCAAGTAAACAGCACCAATCATTTACAACCTTCAAAAATTAACTTCTAAACCACTTGATGCATTAAAAACAACAAACCACACTCCCCTCCTCCCCCCTCTCTACCACTGTGTGTGTGCATGGGTGTGGATGTGTGTATGTGTGTAATTCTTATCTGTGTGTCTGTGTGTGAGAGTATGTGAGTATGTGGAAATCATTATCCAATTTCTAAAAATGTTTTGCTAATTCTATAAACATCTGGGATGTGTTGTTTTTTTTATTATTTTTATTTTTTTTTATTATTTTTTTTTTTTTAGTATTCTCCCCCGCCCCCTTCAAATAAGAATATCATTTATTTTTCCCCCCTTTTATCCAAATGTATGATTTAAATGACTTGCATAACTTTAGACATATGGACGTAGACTGATGTTTCAGTTGTTTATTATGATGTTCTCCTGCTGGCTCCTGCTGGCTCTTTGTTTATTAGCGGTTTTTTTGTTGTTATTGTTGTTGTTGTTGTTTTTTGTTTTGTTTTGTTTTTTTTGGGGGGGTTGTTTGTTTGTTTGTTCCTTTGTTTGTTTGTTTGGGTTTTTGTTTTATTTTGCTTTGGTTTTTTTTGTTTGTTTGTTTTGTTCTGTTTTTTGTTTGTTTGTTTTTTTTCGTTTCTTTTCTTCTTCTTTAATAATCCAAATTATTTTATTGTGACTTCTGATTTTCTCTTCTGAATGAATGCACCTTTCTCACCTTATTATATGTAGTGTACTGTCGCATTTCTCTTACCTTATTATATGCAGTGTACTTATTTCCGTATGTTGTTTGGTACTGCGTATAGTTTTATTGTTTAATATCTTTTATTTTGATGTTATCCCTGAAAAGGGCGGGGACTGGATGTAAAAAAGCACATGTGTGCTTATCTATTATCCTCGAATAAAAGAATTTGCCTTGCCTTGCCTTGCCTTGTGTGGGTCTCTCTCTCTCTTCGCTACCCCTCTGTAGTGTGTGTGTCTCTCTCTCTACCCCATTCGTAACATTCAAATGTACTCGACTTACTGACAATAAACAGAGGCACTCAAATGCCTTTAGAACAATGTCACTCTTTAACCCATTGTTAAGTTCCCCCAATGTATGTATTTTGATCCTATGCAGAGTGATGCAAAATTAAGTAATCAGAGTTATAGAATTGTATTAAATTGATGGATGTGGATATTTATGTGCATGTGTTAAGTCGCTAACAAATTTATTTGAATAATTTGGTGCTGATATGCTTATAACTTAAACCGCTTGATAATGTCAGCCCATGCATTTTGAAAACTGAATTAGCAGTACTTGCTTACAGAAAGTTGAAGGATTTTTTTGGAAAGCACTTAGTATCAGACTTCATACAGCAAACCTCATACTTTACACCACACCTTGTCTGGAAAAGGCATTCCGAAGTATGCCCTTAAAGTAAACCATGATGTGATCCCATTTCCTTTCAGGCTTAGATTAGCATCATTGATCTCTAGTCAGTCTGTGAGTGAAAGAGTTACAGTGACCAGATTTACTAACAGAAAGAACAATGTTTTCTATTTGATGTGAAATATGAATTTACAGTAGCATAAGTTTAATGACGGACAGAATTTTTTTTTTTTATTAGATGTGTAAAGCTTAGTAGAAAGTTTTTGATTTGATTTACCTTGGTTTATGTGATGATTGCTTAAGTCAACAAGCACATCACTCTGACCACCAGGGAGCTACAGCTATGACAGGGAAAGAATTTTTTTTTTTTTTTTTTTTTGGGGGGGGGGGAGGATACAGTGGGAAACAAATCCTGAAGCTGACCTTTTCTAAGGGCTTATGAAAAATCAGCGACATTGTAAGTCAGGGGACACAACTTCCTCCAGTGTTCTCGAGGTATATTTTTCTGCATTACCTCTCTTGAGCACGGTGACTAAACCCGTTTCTTCACACGAAGTTTTAACTTTTTGTTCATTCTTGATTTTATCTTTATGATCTGTTTAACTTCATTGAAGTGAAACAAAACCACAGCTTCGAAGAGAAATGCGGATAAGATTATAAACCGGGGTCTCGTGTGCGAACAAACGCAGATCGTCTTGCGCACACTTTAAAACCTGTTCCGCTTTTCGGAACAGTAGGCCATTGTGTGCCTGTGGGAATGGATGACAAAATTAGCAAAACTGCATGCACATGGGGATTGGATGTTAAAAAAGCACATTAGTGCTTGTTACATTATCCTCGAAGTAAAAGATAAATAAACAAATCTAGAAAATTCGTCGGAACAAAAGGTAGGACAATTTACGGAAAAATACATTTATTTTATGAAGGATGATGCTCATAATGAAAATATAATCCAACAAAGTACAGTGCAGGGTCGTCGCCACATTCCCCCATGCAAAACCACGTATGCATGCATATGCAAAGCGAACATAGACAAACCCAAGAATAGGTGTTACTTCGAGAAGATGTGACGGTTTAAATCCCGCTCTACCCCGACTTTTCCACAGTAACAGAACCCACAGCACCATAAGGATTGCTCTACTATATCCATACATTCCTTTCTAGCATCTTTGATATATGTGGCGCCGTTCTTATGGCGACACCACAGCCCAGAATAGAGGCCCCTGGCTTGAATCTAGCACAGGAATACATACCCCCCCTCCCCCCTCCAAGAATAAGGCACGTTTCGAAAAGATGTGACAAAGGGCTGGTTTGAGTCACGTCCTACGCCGTCTTTTGCACAGTAACGGAGCCCAAGGCACCAAGAGAGTTCTCTACTGTATCCATACACACAGTACTAGCATCTTTAATATGGGTAGCACCGGTCTTGTGGCGTCTCCATAGCCCCGAAGAGCTAGAGGGCAGTCTGGCTTGGATATAGCAAATTTGTCGGAACGAAAGCTGGTACTGTGTACGCAATAATACATAGTATTACACCTATTAATGATAATATACAATATGATGCACCACACCAAAATGCAGGGCCACTATCGCATGCACACACACAAACACGAGCAAACGGCACCCCCCTCCCCACTAAGAACAAGGCGAATTTTGAGATGCCAGTTTGAGACCTGCCCTACCCAGACTTTTGCACAGTAACAGAGCCCACGGCACCAAGAGAGTGTTCTACTGTATCCATACACACAGTAGGCTACTAGCATGTTTGATATGGGTGGCACTGATCTTGTGGCGACTCCATATCCCCCAAAGAAGCCAGCCTGGCTTGAATAAAGCAAGTTTGTCGGAACGAAAGATAGTACAGTGTACGCAATAATACATAGTATTACACTTAATAATAATGGTAATAATCATTATAATAATAATATGATGCACCATAGCAAAGTGTAGGGCCACTGTCACATGCACACACAAAAAAACGCGCACACAAACACAAGCCCGCGCGCAAGCATGCGTGTGTGCATACCCCCCCACCCCTCCCAAGAATAAGGCGAGTTACAAGAACATAATTTTATAACAAAGGGTCAGTTTGAGTCCCATCCTATACCGACTTTCGCATAGTAACAGAGCCCACGGCACAGAGAGAGTGCTCTACGGTATGCATACACACTTTACTAGCACCTTCGATATGGGTGGCGCTGGAATTGTGGTGACATCACAAACCCGAAAAGGGCAACCCTGCTTGAACTTAGCAAGTTTGTCGGAACAAAAGCTGGTACAGTGTACACAATACTACATAGCATTACGCATAATAACAATGATGATATACAATCATTATTATGAATGGAAAAGCTGCAACAATGCGTCCTTTGTTAACCTGTGATCTGTCATGGGTTGGGGAGGGGCATTGTTGCAGTTTTTCCATTTATAATAATTATTGTCATTTTAAAAAGGAGAAAGGGGGGCTTCAACATGCATTCTTCACTCTTGTAACATTACACAAAAACTGGAAAAGAGGCAACATCATAAACGGCATATAAATCAAAGCAAGACATCTGCAATAAATATATTAAAAAAAAACCCAAACCCATCTGTTTTCCACACAGAGGGAGAAATGGTACATGGTGAAACATAACGCGCGCGCGCGCGCACGCACACACACACACACACACACACACACACACACACACACAACATACACACACACACAGACACACACACATACACACACACACACATACACACACACAACATACACACACACACTACATAAACACACACAAACACACATAACAGACACACAACACACACACACACACACACACACGCGCGCGCGCTCGCGCACGCACAGAACACCAAGCGCACACGTTAAATCCTATTCCGCTTTTCGTAAGAGTAGGCCATTGTGTGCCGATGGGAACAGATGACAAGATTAATTATAAAACTGCACACACACACACACACAGACTGGATGTAAAAAAAAAAAAAAAGCACATGAATGCTTATTCCATTATCCTCGATATAAAAGAATTATATATATAAAAAATAAACACACACAATACACACACGACATAATACAACACACACACACGTGTGTGTGTGTGTGTGTGTGTGTGTGTGTGTGTGTGTGTGTGTGTGTGTGTGTGTGTGTGTGTGTGTGTGTGTGTGTGTGTGTGTGTGCGCGTGCGCGTGCGCGCGCGCTTGTGACGCGTGCACACACCATACTTCAAAACAAGGAGTGGAAGAAAAAGACAGCGCTGTTCGTCAAACACTCATAATCTATTCTTTAGTTCATTCAAGAAGACAAAACCCCCTCCTTTAGCGAATAATCCTCCTCAAAAACTGTCAACCCCCACCTCCCAATAATGGATCACGCCCACACAGCATTGTTTTTCGGTCACTGCAGCCGGATCCATTCAGATGACAGGGAGGAAGGGTGGGTGGGGGGACAGGAGTGGAAAGGAGTGGAGGGTAGTAGTAATCGGAGACTGTGCGTGAGCCCAGTGGGTTTACTAACAAACCGCTTCAACCTGTCAACATCTACTGTTGTGTGTGTGTGTGTGTGTGTGTGTGTGTGTGTGTGTGTGTGTGTGTGTGTGTGTGTGTGTGTGTGTGTGTGTTGTGTGTGTGGTGTGTGTGAAAGCCAAAGTCAAAGTCAGACAAAGTATAATTTTTATTTCTAGAAAGTTAAATTGTGACGCTCCACCACGAAATGAGTCGCTTAGCACATTACCCAATTTTGCGCTAGGAGCCATTCAAGACAGGTGGGGGTCAAGTTGTCAATTTTGAGATTTTGATTGATTATTAAACTGTATTCATTATTTTACCTTGTAGTGAAATATCAAGGCATAATTGTTATTCCTTTTGCTTTTAAATGTGTTTTGAAAATACCCAAGCCCTTATTCTGACAATCTGTTACAAAAATAAACATGCCCGTTTCTCATTTTGTCACATCCTGCAGTCTGTCGTTTCAATTTGTAATAACTTTTGATAGAATTGTCCAATTTTCAATCTGTGTTTTGTATTGTATAGCCCTGTTATTGCAGAGTAAGAGCATGTCAATAACCAAAAATTGACCTCTGGCGCAATGCGACTCCTTATGTGGTAGAGCGTCATAGATCGTACATTAAATAAGCAATGATTTGCTTGGTTTGCTTGTGTGTGCGTGTGTGCGTGCGTGCGTGTGTGTGTGTGTGTGTGTGTGGTGTGTGTGTGTGTGTGTGTGTGTGTGTGTGTGTGTGTGTGTGTGTGTGTGTGTGTGTGTGTGTGTTTCTTCAATTACATTTTTCAAGTATGAAGGATATTAGACTCGTGCTCGCGTACTGTGTGTGGTGTGTGTGTGTTGTGTGTGTGTGTGTGTGTGTTGTGTGTGTGTGTGTGTGTGTGTGTGTGTGTGTGTGTGTGTGTGTGTGTGTGTGTGTGTGTGTGTGTGTGTTTGTGTGTGTGTGTGTGGCTTTTATTCATGAGAGCATATGTTCTATTTGCTTGGCACACAGTGTTGGCTGTCATTGAATATTCTATAATCATGCTTTGGTGCACACGTGTTGTTGTCCGTGCTCATATTTAACTTCTGAATTTCTGTTTGAGCTTTTTTTACATTATTATTTTAAAATATATATATTTGATCAACAACACCTTTGAATAATTATGTGGTTTTGAGTAGTGTGTGCAAATGCGTACATGTGTGTTATGTGTGCGTACATGCGTGCGCGCGTGCATGTGTGTGTGCGTGGGGGGGGAGCTCACTGGCTACCTGAACTGCTGTGTGAGTCAGAACGATGACATTAAATACATTCAGTTTTACACAATGAAGTGTTCTTTATTGTTTGTTTGTCCATCGTGTTCGACAATGACCTCCAAAACAGCAGAGGAGGCAGCTGCTGTTTCGGAAACCGGTCAGAATTATGGTAGAGATGCCTTGTCCACAGTACACCCCCTCTCTCTCGGCCAAGAGGGCATAAGGACGGTCAACGTTGGAGATGTTCTCCAAAGGCCAACTAGCCCCCTGGGCTGCAGCACATAAGGACTGTGCAAGTCAAGCCTCCTACTCATAGAGTCATAGTTGATCACTAAAGACTAAGCTGTAAAGTGGAATTCCATGAGTGGGAAAGCCACTGATCATAGAGCCTCTCACTTTGTTGTTGTCCCCAGCATCAATGGTATAATGAAGAACTGTGATATAGCCCAGGTGCTGAAGGTTCTTTATTTGAATTATTCTATTAACTATTCTTATCTGTTATTCACTTTCATATAAAGTCAAGTCAAAATCAAAATGATCTTTATTGAGGGTAAAAGATTAAGTTTACACAACTTCTTTTTCATCCTGCCCTCACTATTATCACCCAAAGTCTTTTTTTTTCTCAATGTAATCAATTCAACTCAAATCAAATTCTTTTATTTCGAGAGTAATGAATAAGCACTCGTGGTGCTTTTTTTTGTTTTACATCCAGTCTCCGCCCTTAGGGATACATCATAATAATACGATAATAAAATGAACCAATACAAAAGCAGAAGCGAGGGGGTTGACATGTATAGCAGACTACGCGACATCCTAGCACTGCGTCCACCCCTTGACTTGAAAGCGTTTGTACCTTGAAGGTGGAGGGTTAGGCTGGCTGAGACAGGCAGCAGTGGTAGGCTAGTGGTGTATTCACGACTGACGGTGGCAACAGGTAGTACCTTGTCGCCAATGCACCCCTCCTCTTCCTCCTTCTCCTCCTCCTCTTCTTCCTCCTCCTCCCCTGTAGGCTTCTTTCAGTTAAAAGTCCCCACGTGTGGTAAATGTGCTGTCAGCCTCAGTTAGGAATGGCCAGATAAAGAAAACCTGTGCGATATTTAGGCAACCTCCACTGAACAAACGGCATTGTGAATTTTGTGAGTTGGTTTGGATTTCTGAAGTGGGAGAATCATTTGTTTTTGTTTCACGATCGTTAAGTTGCAGGTATCAGTTTTTTTCTCCATGTGTTGTGTACATGCTTCTTTGAGCCTTCCATTGTGTAGCGTAAATTGATCTCCCTTTCTCCTTACTCTCCCCTTTTGTTTTTTCTTCACCTCACACGAAGAAGAAGAATTTCACCTGTGAACGTTTTTTTTTGTTTTTTTTGTTTTGAAGAGCCAGGTTGAGACAGAAAGACATCAAAAGTGGTTGAACTTGCTCCTGTGAGTGGCCTAGCGAGGAAATTGTTGAATTGATGGCTATTGTTAAAAGCTGTGAAAACTTGCTGGGCGTGTGAACTTCCACATTCTTCGCTTGTCGCTTCACCGATTCCAAACAAGACTGACAGGAAAAGGAAGATGCGAGATTCATTTTACGACAGTTCCTTAAATTCTCTCTGCCACTGTGCCAGTAGGTCTAGTAACATTGACCGAATCGTATTCCAGACAATTGTGTTTGGTTAGTGATAGTTACCTCGCGTGTCCTTATTCGTCTTCTGAAAGAGAGAGAGAAAAAAAACAGACTAAATTAAAATTTGTTGATGTTTATCAGAACTGTAAAATCTTCAAAATTATTTGAGAGTTCGACGAAGAAGAATATTTTGAACAGACAAACAACAAAACTGCGTTCACTTAAATTGTGAATTGGCTTGCAGGACAAAGTGATAGTCAAAAATCCGATCTGATTTTCCTGCAAGTTAAAAGTGTAGGTTGGTGCCAGACTTTTGGAGATCGAGAGTTGGTGTGTAGCTGATCGAAGGTGTGTGTGTGTGTGTGTGCGCGTGTGTTATTGTTTGGAGTACGCGTTAAGCCCACACCGCCTGCTCGCCGTTCAATACTTATTCTGTGTTCGTCGCTTCGGCGGTCAAGCAGTCCAGTCTAGCAGAAATTATTGGTAAGCTTCGATGTGTGTGTGGTGTGTGTGTGTGTGTTTTGTGAGTGTGTGTGTGTGTGTGTATGTGTGTGTCTTCAATTTTACGTCTAATGTTTGTGTGTGTGTGTGTGTGTGTGTGTGTGTGTGTGTGTGTGTGTGTGTGTGTGTGTGTGTGTGTGTGTGTGTGTGTGAGTGAGTGAGTGAGTGTGTGTGTGTGTGTGTGTGTGTGTGTTTGTGTGTATGTATGTGTGTTTATGTGCTCGCGCGCGCGCGCGCGTTTGTGTATGTGTGTGTGCATGTGTGTGAGCGCGCGTGTGTTTGTATGCACGCTTGTGTGTATTTGTGTGCGCGCGTGTGCGTACATGTGTGTGTGTGCTTCTACCTCGTTCCCCCCCCCCCCCTCTCTCCCCTTCCCCGGCCTCCTCTCCCCCCCCCCCCCCTTCTAATTTCTCTTTTTTGTCTGGTTACGTCTTCCGTGTCCGCCCTTTGCTATTCAAAAAAGTCGGCGGACAGTGTAATTGAAGAACAATGTTTACTTTCCCTACCATTCTTCTTACCCGGCCGCTGTGTGTGTGTGTGTGTGTGTGGGGGGGGTGAATGTGTGTGTGTGTGTGTGTGTGTGTGTGTGTGTATGTGTGTGCGTGTGTGTGTATGTGTGTGTGTGTGTTTGTGTGTGTGTGTGTGTGCGTGTGTTAGTTTGTGTGTGTGTGTTTATTCTTTTAGTCTAAATTCGAGAATAAATTCAATAATAGAATAAGCAGTCATAAACGTTTTTACATCCAGTCCCTGTGTATATGCAGTTTTGTCAGTTTTAGTCATCCGTTCCCACCGGCATACATTGGCCTACTCTTTCGAAAAGCGGAACGGGTTTTAGTGTGTGCAAAAAATGTTCTGCGCGTGCTCCCACACAGGACCACGGTTTATAGTCTCATCCGAAGAACTTTTAGGGGGAGTGAAGTTGGCACTGATGTTATCTCTAGAGAAAAAGTCCTCTTGAACGAGATTCGAACCGGGGTCAGCAAATTACGAGCGCATCTCTCTAACCACCAAGCTATCCCGTCTCCCTGTGTGTGTGTGTGTGTGTGTGTGTGTGTGTGTGTGTGTGTGTGTGTGTGTGTGTGTGTGTGTGTGTGTACGCTCACTCGCGTGCGCGTCTCTCTCTCTCTCTCTCTCTCTCTCTCTCTCTCTCTCTCTCTCTCTCTCTCTCTCTCTCTCTCTCTCTCTCTCTCTCTCTCTCTCTCTCTCCCCTTCACTTCCCAAAGTTTCCTTTCTATTGGTGTGTGTCCATGTTCCTTTTATTCTGCCTTTTTCCTTGTTTCTTTTATCAACCAAGAGAGTGTGAAGCAGACCTGCATTTTATTCAGATTTGAAGTTGAACACAACATTACTACAAATAGGGAAATTCCTTATCTGAACTTCTTTTCTAGTCTTTCTTTCTTTCTTTTTTTTTTCTTTCTTTCTTTCTTTCTTTCTTTCCTTTTGTTGCATTTTTTTGTCATTGTTCGTGAGTTTGTTATTTTCATAGGATTGTGTTTTGTTTAAGTTTTATTTTTTTTTGTATTGGTATTTCTTTGGCAATCTCTTTGTTTAGGATTTGGTCGTAAGGGGAGGGGGGGGGGGGGGGGGGGGCGTGGTTGTTTTAAATGCAAACACATTACAAGTACACATGCAGAAAAAAATAATAATCGGTAATGCAACTCTTGTGACGACGCACTCAAATTTTACGAGGTGACAGCCCCGAAACGGCCTGTGTGGTCGGCGGGGATTTATAAACAACGTGATTGGATTGGATTGGATTTGCGACACCCTCTCCCTAAGGAGAGCACTCCAAATTCCACGCAGAGAATTCTGCTGTGACTTAAAGGGGTATACACTTCACTACACAACAAAGCAAAACAATACAATATCATGCAATACAGTACAGTGCCTTAAAAAAAAACATGCAGCCCAAAAAATCTCAGGCAGGTTCAATGAACGAGACATGCACAAGTTGGATCGATGTCCCACCCCTCTCACCTGGCAGTTCACGAACCCCTCCCCTACCCTGTCTTTAAAGCAAACAGATCCAGTTATAAAGAAGCACTAACACAAACACACACACACACACGCACGCACGCACGCATGCACACACGCACGCACGCACGCATGCATACATACGCATACATACGCACACACACACATGAACGCATACATGCATGCATGCACGCATACACGCACGCACGCCTGCTCGCCACACACACACACACCACATACACACACACAAGTAATAGGTAAACAAATGTACATATGTACACAGGAAAAGACGGGACCGGATGAAAAAAAGGTCATGATTGCTTATAAATTCTGTTATCCTCGATATAAAAGAATAGATAACTAAAAATAATAATAATAAAAATAACCGAAGAAATAATGGGTGGTGCTGCTCTTGTGGCGACGCGCTCTCCCCATAGAAAGCAGCCCGAATTTGACGGAAAGAACTCTGTTGTGATTTTAAGTGGTGTACAACACACACACACACACACACACACACACACACACACACACACACACACACACACACACACACACACACACACACACACACACACACACACACATACACACACACATATATATACAGACAATATATATATATAATTTTATAGATAGATAGATAGATAGTATAGATAGATAGATAGATAGATAGATAGATAGATAGATAGATAGATAGATAGATAGATATAACACACACTTTCTCTTTCTCTCTCTTACTCACCCACTCACTCACTCAGTCACACACACACACACACACACACACACACACACACACACACACACACACACACACACACACACACACACACACATACATACATACACACACACTTGTCAATCTACTGATAAAAATATTTTTTTATCACACGCTATCTTGCGAGGCTTAAAATATATAACACTGCTGTAAAATCTCTCTTTTGTTGATAAGAGCTTTGTTAAAAGCAAAGATCATAGAGAGATAAATTATTAACTGTTCAAATGATTACACACACGCAGGCACGCACGCACGCACGCAGGCACGCGCGCGCGCACACACACACACACACACACACACACACACACACACACACACACACACACCCCTCTCTCTCTTCTCTCTCTCTCTCTCTCTGTCGTCTGTCTGTCTGTCTGTCTGTCTGTCTGTCTGTCTGTCTGTCTGTCTGTCTGTCTGTCTGTCTCTCTCTCTCTCTCTCTCTCTCTCTCTCTCTCTCTCTCTCTCTCTCTCTCTCTCTCTCTCTCATCTCTCTCTCTCTCTCTCTCTCTCTCTCTCTGGCGAGCACACACACACACACACACACACACACACACACACACACACACAGAGTGACACACACACAGTGACACACACATGCACACACAATACACACACAGTCGTACACAGAGTGGTGTGGGTGCTAACTAGTCTTTCGGATGAGAAGATAAACCTAGGTCCTGTGTGCAACATAATTATATTCAGTGCACGTAAAAAGACTCACGGCAACAAGAAAGTTATCCCTGGCAAAATTTTGAGGAAAGAAGCTACTCTGATATTATAACACATACATTATATGCATCGTTTATATCTCATCCGAAGGACTGTTGAGGGGAGTGGAGTCGGTACTAGTGTTAAATCCAGGGGAAAATAATACCCCCTTGAACGGGACTTCAAACCCGGGTCGTCAGATTGCGAGCGCAATGTTCTGACCACTAGGCTATCCCGTACCCCCAAAACTGAAAGACACCGCGCAAAATGCAAGAGTGATGATATTGGTGATGAATTTCATTACCTTGTTATTCATCCATTCTTGAATGAAACTCGTAAAAATAGTTACCAACATATTCTAATGAATATTCAAATGCTTTGAAGACGAACTCTTTTATTCAACGAACAGAGAGACATTATGTAATGTTGTTAAACACGTTAATCAGTTTGTTAGCCAAAAAAACACCCCTCTGTAATCAGTGTTAAAAAAGAATTTGCATTTATGTAAAAAGAAATTTTTGTTGAAATATCTGGTTAAAAGGCGCATGGAAATCAAGTTGTTCAGTTACGATTTTGTTTCTTTATGTTACGTTAACCCCCCCGAACCCCTTACCCTCTCATCCGAAGGACTTTACATTAAATACATGAGATGGATTTGCTCGTAATGAAATTCAAAATCTGTTGGATGTTGTATGCAAAGATTTCAAGGGGTCATCATTTCGTTTTAGAGACAGAACCTGTAAAGTAAAGGAATGTTTTACGTCAGTTTGTACTGGGTGATTTATTGTAGAAAGGTGAGATGTTTGAAAGCCACAGTGCTAGGGTCTTAAACGGTGTTCAAGCCGTTGTCAGTCCCTGATGATAAGCACCACCAGTATCCCCGTTTGTTCCAATTTTTGTTTTTCTTTTTTCTTAACAAAGGGATCTCTGACAAATGCTCATCCAGGAGCCGAAACTCGAGTCAGGTCAGGCCAAAGGCATGGTTCATACTAAAGCAAACAAACAAACAAAAGCTTAAAATACTGCAATTGAAAGACAGTATTTTCTAGAGTTATTATTTTTCATTCTAACTTGTTTTTTTATTAGCATTTTTGATAAATCATTTTCAAGGTGATTGAAAAGCTGTATGCGGTCACCTGCACTTGTTTTCCTCTACTACTTTTTCCTCATTAAAAATCAGAACGTAGTGAAATAAAACTACTCGGGCTTTTTATATTTAAAGGCTTCTACCTTTAAAGGAAGAAAAGAAGAAAACCCCTTTGTCCAGAGTAAATACCAATCTTAGGAAGAAAAAACAGAGACTGGAAGTCGTACCGACATCTCCATTGTTTGAACTTGGTGGCACAGTACGTGCTGTTCTGTACTGTGCTGTCTTACTAGTCTTACTAGGGAAGAAAGGCAGGGGGGTCAGAAAGGACATCTATCTAAAACAACACCGGTTTCTTTTTCTCTTACTAGCTTGTGAAGTGGTTTTGTGTGTGTGTGTGTGTGTGTGTGTGTGTGTGTGTGTGTGTGTGTCTGTGTCTGTGTCTGTGTGTGTGTCTGTGTCTGTGTCTGTGTGTCTGTGTCTGTGTGTCTGTGTGTGTGTGTGTGTGTTTGAGAGAGAAGAGGGGATGAGAGTGAGAGAGATGGAGTAGAGAGAGAGAGAGAGAGAGAGAGAGAGAAGAAGACAGACAGACAGACAGACAGACAGACAGACAGACAGACAGACAGACAGAGGTGCGAGCGTGCGTGCGTGCGTGCGTGCGTGCGTGCGTGCGTGCGTGCGTGTGTGCGTGAACGTACGCGCGCATTTGAAGGGAGGAAGTCGGGATTTGAGGACTTGCCATTCATTCCTTCATTCAGCAAACTTGGAAAAGAAAAGAAGACTTTGAATTCTAAAACACAAAAAGGAAAGGAAGGAAAAAGTTGAAACAACGATTTGAAAAAAAAAGCATCTTCGTAAGTGAATGAAGTAAAGGAACAAAAGATGAAAGGAAATGAAGAAAAGGCGTAGAAGAACTAGCAAGAAAATAAAAAAGAACAAACTGAAAATAGAGAGACAGAAGACGATGAAACACAAACGAACGTAAAACAGTAGTAGAACAAAAAAAAAACCAAAATCATTCGCATACTTTGTAAAACTAGGGTAAAACTCTGCAAATGTAATTATCGGGAGTGCAGATCACCAGAAGGATTTTTCAATCGCTCATCCCAGTATCGGAATTATATCTTGTTTTCAAATTTACGCACTATTGCACAACATCGTCTGAAATATGTAAGTTACAACAACACAAAAATCAACAACCCCAAAACGAAATGTATTTTTCACACAAATCATTTTCATTTTACCCAGCACAAGCAGAACACAAACAGAAACAAAC
>CM060322.1:50474462-50476962 GCA_030674155.1 Stramonita haemastoma | reverse complement strand
GCGACACACTGCACGCACGCAAAAACAGTGAATAAAACAATAACACTAAAACACATGAACACATCACACACACTAACACACACACCCACACCACACAAAGCAACACACTACACAACAATAAAAACACAGTACACACATACAAGAGACACACACACACGAATAACAAGAACACAAGACAAACAGAACAACCACCACCACATACACCACCTACACCCACAGGCCTCATATACAAGAAAGACATTGAACTCAAGCCAATGCACCCCCACTAACAAAACAAAGGCGTCGTTTAGTGCTCGTCTCCCACACCTAATGATAACCTTTGCCACTGCAGTCTGTGGGTCAGGACCATTAGCTCTGGCACCTAAGGTAAGTGTAGGGGTCAATGTGCAGGAATAAACCATTTTTGCATTTCTGCCGATTAAAAAAAAAAGCTATCAAAAGACAACGACAAAAGATACATGATATACATATTACATATAGATAGATAGATAGATAGATAGACTAGATAGAGAGAGAGATAGACAGACAGACAGGCACAGGACAGAAGAAGACAGACAGGACAGACAGACAGAAGACAGATAATACAGACAGATAGATAGATAGAGAGATAGGAGGGGGGGGGGGGGATTTGCAATTGCAGTAGCCGTAGCAGCAGTAGTAGTAGTAAGTAGTAGTAGTGTAGTATGCTAGGAAGGTAGTAGTTATCTATAAAGTAGTGGTAGTAGTGGTAGAAGAAACAGCAGCAGCAACAGTAGTTGTAGACGTTAGTAGGTACAATTATAGTAATCGTAGTATCACAGCAGAAATATCCAGAAAGAAAGACTGAAACAGAGAGAGGGGGAAGGGACATCATGGTTACAGTGGCTGTGATGGTGGTGGTGATGATGACGAATTAGACTGCGAGGAAAGCTTAGGGAGGTTGGGGGGAGGGGGGTGGGGGGTTAGAGGATTGAAGTGCAAACACCAATGCAGACTGCGAAAACACCAGAGGACCGGGCCAAAGGGCACACGAGGACAGTCCTGTCAGACCCGTTTTCTTGTGGTGGCTTTAGTTTTTGTTTTTGCCATCGTAGTTGAGTTTACTGCTCGCTTTTTTTTTTTTTTTTGTTTCTTTACCTAGAGCTCTCTGGCTTTGAAAAATGGGAGCGTGGGACAAGCGGAAAGGTGGGGATTAGAGAGAGGGAAGGAGGGAGGAGGAGGAGGAGAGACAGAGAGAGAGAGAGAGAGGGAGGGAGAGAGAGGGAGGAGGGAGGAGAGAGAAGAGAGAAGAGAGAGAGATAAGAGACAGAGAGACAGAGAGAGGGCACTCACACACATACACACACAGCACACACACACAAACACACACACACACGCAAATACACACAACACACATTTCCCACCATTTTCGTCTTTTTTCTATCAATCAATCAATCAATCAATCAATAAACCAATCTATCTATCTATCTATCTATCTATCTATCTATCTATCTATCTATCTATCTATCTATCTATCTATCATCCATCTATCTATCCATCCATCCATCCATCCATCCATCCATCCATCCATCCATCCATCCATCTATCTATCTATCTATCTATCTATCTATCTATCTATCTATCTATCTATCTGTTTTCTATCTGTCTTGTCTGTCTGTCTTAAGTAGCTATCCATCATCTAAATATCTGTATAATGATTTTTTTTCTTCTTTCCTTCCGTTCTTCCTTCCTTTCTTCTTTCTTTCTTTCTTCTTTCTTTCTTTTTTTCTTTCTTTCTCTCTTTCTCCTTTTCCCTAGTCTTTGCTCGTGGCCATCATTCAAACGCTAAAACAACATTCCGCCCAGTGTTCCACACAATGCACAAATATGTGTCTACCTGCAGAAGCAGACCTATAAAGAAAACCAACACACTGTTCCACAACCCTGTAGTCCCCCCCCGTCGTCCCACTCCCAAAGCACAGACAAATCCAGATCCTGACCCCTCCACTTCCTCACTCTACCCTAGGTACCCCACTTACCCCCCCCCCCCCCCCAACTCCCCCCCCCCCCTCTAACGGTCACTCCAGTCCCCCAGATCTTAGGCTACAGTCTCTCTATCCAGTCCAAGGGCAGTGATAACGCTTGCCCTCCCCCCCCCCCCCTACCCCCCCCCCCCCCCCCCAACTTCGTCCCTCCCTTTCCTTGACCCTATCGAAACACAATGTGTGTCAGTCATCTGAACGGCACTCAGACTGAACACTCAAGAAATCCCACCATTCAGCTCCTTCGCCAGTATGTCCTGGTTTCCTTTATTCTCTTTTGAGCCACTTTCCCTCCCTCCTCCTTTTTCTCCCCCCCCCCCCCGACCTCCATCCCCCCCCACCCCCACCCACAGCCCCGTGTTCTGTCACCCCCTCCCTCCTTCTCTGCCCCCCTCCTCTCCCCTCAGTCTTCTGTCTCTAGTGCTAACTAAAGTAGATTTCCAAACTGTTATTTCGAACTACCTTACTAGAGACTGGTTAAGATTCTAGCCTGATAAAAA
>CM060322.1:50461962-50466962 GCA_030674155.1 Stramonita haemastoma | reverse complement strand
ACTTGCTTGGTTTCTTTTTCTTTTATCCCTTATCCCCCCCCCCCCCCCCCCCACGTCCCCCTGTTTCTTTTTCTTTCTTTTTTTGTTTATTCCTAAGTACATCCATTCACCCTTCTTTTGTGTCTGAGCTTTCTCTCTGTCTTTAATTTTTTTCCTTTCTTGATTTCTTTTTGTTTGTTTGTTTCATTCTTTCTTTTTTTCTTTCTTTCCCTCAATCTTTTTTCCATTCATGCTTCCCTATCCCATTTATTTTTCCTTTCTTTCCTATTTTCCCTTCATTCTTGTTTTCTGTCAGTTTTTTCTTACATGTAATTTTTTTTCTTTCTGCCTATTTTTCTTTCATTTTTATATGTTATATTTTTCAGTCTTTTTGTGTCTGTTTTTGACATTATTTCTCTTTTTTCCTCCCATGTTTTATGTGTCATTACTTCCTGTGTTTTATTCTTCCTTACTTCCATCCTGGCCCCCCCACTCTCTCCCACCTTTGTTTCTTTCATCTCTCTTTTGTCCACCCATCCTTCCATCCTACCTTTCTTCCTTCCTTCCTTCCCTCCTTCCTTCTTTCTTCCTTCCTTCTTTCCCTTCCTTTCTTCCTTCCATCCTTCCTTCGTACCTTCCTTCCTTCCATCTTTACTTCTTTTCTTCCTTCCTTCCTTCCTTCCTTCCTTCTATCCCTTCCTTTCTTCCTTCCATCCTTCCTTCGTACCCTCCTTCCTTCTTTTTTCCATCTTTCCATCCTTCCTTCTTTCCTTCTTTCCTTCCATCTTTACTTCTTTTCTTCCATCCATCCATTCATCCATCTATCCATCCATCCTTCCTTCCTTCCTTCCTTCCTTCCTTCCTTCCTTCCTTCCTTCTTTCCTTCCCTCCTTCCTTTCTTCCTTCATTTCTTTCTCCCATCCTGCATTTCTTGCGTCACGTTTACTATTCAGACAGTCAAGCATGTTGACAATGCAATCCTATGAGTCTACGTGCTAGCTGCATTCTTTTTGGTGCGGTTTGAATGCATCTATCTGTCCTTTCGTCACTGACAAGGCATTTACTGCTACTCCTCCGAGTTGTTTTTCCCCTCTCTCCACTCCAAGGCCATAAGACTTCATCAAGTCTAAAACAAGAAAGGTCGCTTTTTTGACTTGCTAGTCAGATACTGGTCTGTTGACTTTTTGAAAAGTAGCGTGAAAGAAATGCTGCTTTTCTCGTTTCAATGAGGTTTGTTGGTCACGCAAACACTATGCATTTTCGCCTGTTCTAGCGTGCGCAGAGAGGTTTACGTATGTGTGTACGTACATGTTATGTGCGCGCATGTGAATACACACACACGCACACACAGAAATGTGCACAGAAATGTGCACAGAATGATGGACGGACAGACAAACAAACAGACACATGTACATATATCGCGCGCGAGTGCGCACACACACACAAACACACACAAACAGGCATACACACAGATACATACACACACGTACACATACATACACACAAATGTTCACACAGATAGAGGGGGGATGGAGAGAGAGAGGTAGAGAGAGATATAAATAGATAAATAGATAGATAGATAGATAGATAGATAGATAGATAGATAGATAGATAGATAGATAGATAGATAGATAGAGACAGACAGACAGACAGACAGACAGACAGACAGACAGACAGACAGACAGACAGACAGACAGACAGACAGACAGACAGACAGACAGAGATATTCAGGATTTTAATTGTAAGGCCCCTGGCTTGTGTACAAGGGGATATTCATTTTGACAAAAGAAACTTCAACACAACAGTACAAGAAACATAACTAATGTTGGCGTGAAATCAATCAATCAATCAATCAAATTCTTTTATCCCGAGCATAATGATTAAGCACTAATATGATTTTTTACATCCAGTTCCCGCCCTTATTAGGAATAACAAAATATAAAAAAGCTCAAACTAAATAAACAAACAAAGAAACAAGCAAACAAAACAAAACCAAAAAATAAACCATCTCTTTGTTTCAGAAACAAAGAGATGGACAGAAAAGAGGGAATTCTTGGTACAAAATTTCCAGAAGGTGGGGATGTTATTCATACTGACAGACCTCTGGCGTCCTTCCATGGGTGGTTCCCATCAGTTCATCGTTCTGGCTTGAAAATGTTTTTGCATTGACTTTTTTTTTTTTTTTTTTAAAGATATGTAATAAAATCTTATAACATCATCACGCCATGTTTATTCATGACTTCATACTTTCAAATCTGAAGGTGTAATTTGCTATAGATCTACACCTGTTTTGACTTCTTCCTTCAATTTAAAACTCTAACAATGTATGTCATTTGCTGGACAAAAACGCTTGGAAAGTATCTAATGAATAATGCAAGGTATCAATAACATGTCTGCAGCTTTGCTGCCTTTCTGCTGAATTAATCCGGGCCTTTCAATCTCTTTGGCGCTGTATATGTTGTCAACATTTTATCAATACAGCCATATATGCACGCGCAAAAAAAAAACCAACCAACCAAACAAACAAACAAACAAACAACAAGAGAGAGAGAGAGAGAGAGAGAGAGAGAGAGAGAGAGAGAGAGAGAGAGAGAGAGAGAGAGAGAGAGTCAGGGCATATGCTTGCACCTTTGTTTTTATTATTTTTATCTATTCTTTGATATCGAAGATAATGGAATAAACACACATGTGATTATTTTGCATTCAGTCCCCGTGTGTATGCAGTTTATCAAATCTTGTCATCTGCTCCCACTGGCACACAATGGCTTACTCTTTAAAAAAAACACACAAAAAAACGAAACAGGATTTAACGTGTGCGCAAGATGTTCTACGTGCATTGGCACACGGATGGGGCCTCGGTTTATAGCCTCATCCAAAGGACTTTTGGGGGAGAGTGGAGTCAGCACTGATGATGTTTACTCCAGGGGGAAAAAAATCCCCTCGAACGGGAATCGAACCCAAGTCATCACATTGCGAGAGCAATGTTCTCAGGCAGCTAAGATGATGCGCTGGCTGTATGCTTTCCTAAGCTGCTGGCAAACTTGTTGTGGTGAGGACTGACTGTGACAGCCCTTTAAGTGCAGAGCCTCAACATGACAGCCATCAGTCATCCCTTTCCACTCATTTTGATGGCATTTTCAAAGTGGGGATTGGGGAATGGGGGAGGGGGTGGGTGGTGAGAGGGAACTGGAAGGAGGGAGGGAGGGAGGGAAAGAGAGGGAGGGAGAGGAGGGAGGGAGGGAGGGAGGGAGAGAGAGAGAGAGAGAGAGAGAGAGAGAGAGAGAGAGAGAGAGAGAGAGAGAGAGAGAGAGAGAGAGAGAGAGAGAGAGAGAGAGAGAGAGATTGTGTGTGTGTGTTCCTGTGTTGTCGGATTGAATGTGTATGCGCAGGCGCGCGCGTGTGTGTGTATATGTATGTATGTGTGAGAGAGAGAAAGAGGGGGAGATTAGAGAGAGAGAGAGAGAGACAGAGACAGAGAGACAAAGAAAGAGGGAAAGAGAGAGACAGAGACAGGGAGACAGAGAGAGAGGGAAAGAGAGAGAGAGAGAGAGAGAGAGAGAGAGAGAGAGAGAGAGAGAGAGAGAGAGAGAGAGAGAGAGAGAGAGAGAGAGAGAGAGAGAGAGAGAGAGAATGTTATTAACGACAAACCACACCCCTTTATGCAGAGAATAGTAAAAACACACAATGAATTTCTAGATCTATACGTCAGTTGTCAGATCTTTCGTCTGAAAAGAAATATGATTATATGTATACAAAACGGTGACTCATAATGGAAATAAAGCAAGAATATGTATAATGAATACAGACAAACAAATCGAATGTCAAAAGCTTA
This sequence comes from Stramonita haemastoma, assembly GCA_030674155.1. Lineage (NCBI taxonomy): Eukaryota > Metazoa > Mollusca > Gastropoda > Neogastropoda > Muricidae > Stramonita > Stramonita haemastoma. The sequence goes on along the minus strand of CM060322.1, from coordinate 50,463,151 downwards.
ATGTAATTTCAAATGTTTTATGGCATTCTCTTGTATAGGCGATACGAAATATGACAAAATGGAAACATACGGTATTCAATATGAATCAGTATTTAACGACACAGAGAGAGAGAGAGAGAGAGAGAGAGAGAGAGAGAGAGAGAGAGAGAGAGAGAGAGAGAGAGAGAGAGAGGGGGGGGGGGGAGGTAGGAAGAGAGAGAGGGAGGGAGGGAGATAGAGAGACAGGGACAGAGACAGACAGACAGATATTCAGATAGTGTATATATATATAATATATATATAATATATATATATATATATATATATATATTATATATAATATATAATGTGTGTGTGTGTGTGTGGTGTTTGTGTGTGTGTCCGTGCGTGCTGATGACAATCATGACGACATGAATCTGCCTTTCTAAGGACAACAGATATGCTTTGAAATACAATAACATCCGGCATTTGTCCTGAATACGATGTGTGTGTGTGTGTGTGTGTGTGTGTGTGTGTGTGTGTGTGTGTGTGTGTGTGTGGTGTGTGTGTGTGTGTGTGTGTGTGTGTGTGTTTGTGTATGTGTGTGTAAACATGTGTGTGGTATTGTGTTGTACTGTTGGTGTTGTTGTGTGGTATGTGTGTTATTGTTGTTGCGGTGTGTGTGTGTGCGTGTGTGTGCGTGCGTGCGTGTGTGTGTGTGTGTGTGTGTGTGTGTGTGTGTGTGGTGTGTGTGTGCGTGTGTGTGTGGTGTGGTGCGTGGTGTAGTTTGGTATGGTGTGGTGTAGTGTGGTGTGGTGTGATGTATATGTGGTACATGGTGTGTGTTGTATTGTGTTGTGTTGTGGTGTGGTGTGTGTATGTGTGTATGTGTGTGTGTGCGAGTGTGCGTGTGTGCGTGTGTGTGTGTGTGTATGTGTGTATGTGTGTGGTGTGTGAGTTTGTGAGTTCTTGAAGGGGAGAGAGAGAGAGAGAGAAGAGAGGGTAGGTGATATGCAGGTCAGTAATGCAGTGTTTTTTAAACACATAATCGTTCAGCCCCTTCACATCCAAAGCCAAACTCTCTCTCTCTCCTCTCTCTCTCTCTCTCTCTCTCTCTCTCTTCTCTCTCTCTCTCTCTCCTCTCTCTCTCTCTCTCTCTCTCTCTCTCTCTCTCTCTCTCTCTCTCTCTCCTCTCTCTCTCACACACACCAATCTCAACACAATCATATTA
>CM060322.1:50441962-50454462 GCA_030674155.1 Stramonita haemastoma | reverse complement strand
AAGGAAATGTTCTTTCTGTCATGAAAATGGATTTTATTTTTTTAGAAACCAAAAATGTCGTTATCTTTTTACTTAAGTTGCTTTAAATGCTTTTTCTCAGGATTGTGTAAAAACAGACGTTATTTTTAGAAGCAAAAAATGTCGTTTTCTTTTACTTAAGTTGCTTTAAATTGCGTTTTTTTCCCCAGGATTGTGTAAAATCGTGTAGGGTTCGGAATGAAGGGAGTGTTTTGCTCATTAAAACTGTCCTTTTGGGGGATGGGGAGGGGAGTTGTATTTGGTAGTTTTACTTATGTTTCTTTTAAGTTTTCTTAGAACTTTTGTAATTCAAGCAATTTGGTTTGAATTTTAGAAAGCAAAGTGGAGGACACACACACACTGTTTTCAAAAAGGATGTTGTAGGACCAAGCCCTTGTTATAAGCCAAATACCTTGACTTGTGCACATTTTTCAATTTCTATCCTTTAAGGAGGCTGATCTGTAGTTAAAAGGTAAAGATGTCCCATAACCTATGTCGTTGTAGGGGAGCGAGGCATCAGAGACCTCAGTTCTCTAGGCGCCCGCATAATGAGGGCGGCGCCCATCTCCTCTCCCTCGCTGCTTTACCTTCCTTGACCCTAAAGAGGGCAGGTACTAGGTACCATTTACAGCAAGGAGACTGTACTGAAGCCAAGGTGCGCAAATGGTCACCATCCAATAGGTAACCACGCTTGATGCTGCTTAACCCTGTCCCAAAAACTCGTACCCAAACAAAATGGGGTGCATTAGCTGACTAGATATAGGGCAATGGCCTCTGATGATGTTGAAGATAAGGGTCACTTACAGGTGGTATCGATTCTCTGATGGATCACAGGTTTGGGGGTTTTGCGATCACCAGGTCACCTGGTGTGCTGGTTAGCCAGTGCCTCAATCCCCTTTGTGTACCCTTATATTCACGTATGGGGATGATCAGTTACACATTTTGAAGATTTAAATGATTTACGTCAGTATTTGATGAGCTGTTACAATGCCACAACATTAATTTATCATGGGCTAGCTTCAAGCTTTGCTAGCGCATTGTACTTTGCAGTTGATGTGACCCGACTTTCCGCATCCCTTAACAGTTGGGAAGTTTCTGGGGAGATGCACTGAATTTTTTCTCAGGCTGTGTGTCATGGACAAGTCGAATGTGGTGGAGTCCATACTTTTTTTCCTGGTAGCAGGATGCATACCTGGTATGTTTGTGTCATTGCGAAATTGGTCAAATGGGTAGATTAGGGTATAGCGTTTATGGAACATTGACCAGGCTGTGATATCCTGAGAAAACTAAATGGAAAAAAAGAGATTTTTCGCTACCTTTTCATCTGTTCTTCTCTCCCCCGCACCCCCCCCCCAAAAAAAAAAAAAAAAAAAAGAGCTACCATTTTAAATATTTTTAGACAGTTGTACAGTTCAGTATTCGCCGTAAGCTTTTCTTCCCTGTTCAACCTCGGTGACTCATATTTTGACTCGGAAAAAAACCCGAACATGTCTACATTATTTTTTAAAAAGATGAATGAGCGACCAAGGTAGACATCTTACCATTCCCCACGGACGCCCAAAATCTCTTTGTTTACCTAGACAAAAAATAACCCTCTTTGAAACCACCTGAGTAACTTTTTCCCCCGGACGAAAAAGTGCATAGATAAACCCGTAATTATCTCCTCTTGCACGCTGATGTCATAGCTTGCATACTTCCGTTTCTGAGCGCCTCCTTTTGAGAGTTGTCTACCCGCCCCTATGTTTGGGGTGTAGTACGATATACAGGTGGGTAGTTTTTTCGGAGGAGTTGACAGAAAAAGGGTAATCATTAGGACTGCTGTTTACCGGATGGTAGTTATCAACGACATGACTTCCTGGTACAACTCCTGTTGAAGAAAGTTGGGTGCAAACAGCATTTGGGGATGTTACTGAGGAAGGGGGGAGGGATAGGGAGGGATGGGGGGGCAGGTAGGTAGATAGATAGATAGATAGATAGATAGATAGATAGATAGATAGATAGATAGAATAGATAGATAGATAGATAGACAGACAGAGACAGAGAGACAGACAGAGATAAAGATGAGACAGACATGACAGGAAGACAGACAGACAGAAAAGATAGATAGATAGATAGATAGATAGATAGATAGATAGATAGATAGATAGATAGATAGATAGATAGATAGATAGATAGATTAGATAGATAGATAGATAGAGACACATACACAGACAGACAGACAGACAGACAGATAGACAGAGACACAGACAGGTATACAGAGAGAAAACTGCACCAAACTAGATAAAAAAATTAAAAAAAATTAAAATCACGATTCGTGACCTAAATAGCTCATGATACATAAACACAGTAATGATGATATGACATAATAAATCAAAGCGGATCTTGGGGATCAACAGATTTTATAATTCAGATCTGTCTTCATTCGGAACTCTTCCTGTATCTAGTAGTAATCATTACAAACTTTCCTTTTCAAGTTTCCCCATCCTTTTTTATTATTTTTTATTTTATTTTTTACTTCATGCCCTAACACACATTTCTTGTTTCTCGAAATGGAACACTCCTATCTAAAGAATGTGATCGATGTGGTGTATGACGAGACACATCATTTTCCAATCAAGTACAGTATAGTCAGCTCATTTGTAAGTCGTCTTCTTGGCTTTACGATGTGATCGTTAGTTTACAGCAGATGCAGATGATGCCCCCCCCCCCCCTCAGCTGTCATTCCGTGCAGCAGCCAACCTCCCATCATCGATCACAACCCCTTCATTCACCTTGTTCAACAAGGAAGAAGGATTGGAGGAAGGTTGGGGAGGGGTGGGGGTGGGGAGCGAAATTGAAGGGAGGGGGAGGGCAGGATTCGAACCCGGGCTGTGAGATTGCGAGCGCAGTGTTCTAACCACTAGGATTGGAGGAAAGCTGAGGGGGGAGGGGTGGGGTGGGGGCAAAATTGAAGGAAGGGTGGGGGACAGGATTCGAACCCGGGCTGTGAGATTGCGTGCGTAGTGTTCTAACCACCAGGCTATCCCGTCCCCCTTTGTGATGCTGATTGCAGGTTTGTGAACTGTACGGCCTGACCATAAGGCAGAAGGATGGTTGGGATGTTCTCTGTTTGTACAGGTTGCTGTGTAAAGCTCTGCTACAGTTCTGTGTCGTTGGTTCTCTTTTTGGACAGCTAATGTAATGAATCCTTCTGAGTCATATAGTGCAGTGATGAACAACTTTCTTTTCTTTTTATCTTGGTAGAGTTCAAAGTGGTTCTCAGATTGTTTTGTTTTATTTCTATAATAGATATGTAGAGAAAGATAAAATCTTACGAACTGAAGATATCATCATAACACTGTTGTTACACGTGCGAGTGTGTGTATGCACACACACACAAGCACGCACGCATGTACCCACGCATGCACACACACACATGACGCACGTACGTGCACACATACACACATACTAGATTTTAATAGTTTTTTTTGGCTTGTTTGTTTGTTGTTGTTGTTGTTGTTGTTGTTTGGGGGGGGATTGTTGGTACGGTTTTTCCACCTTGATAGATGGCTTGATGAAAAAGCAGATCTATTGCTTACCCAATGTACCGTCTGAAAATAAAATGTTGACTTTGGTTTTCACACACACACACACACACACACACAACACACACACACACACACACACACTCTCTCTCTCTCTCTCTCTCTCTCTCTCTCTCTCTCTCTCTCTCTCTCTCTCTCTCTCTCTCTCTCTCTCACACACACACACACACACACACACACACCACACACACACACACACACACCTCTTTCACTTTCCACCACCAGTGCAGGAATAATTACACAACCTGAACCCTGAATCATCACAGGCCGACTGACGAGACGTGACGTCATATCCTTCTTCCGTTTCTAAGCAAGCACCCCTCGTTTGGGAGTGACCTGCCCTTTGAAGTGTAAAACATTGCACACAGCGGTAATTACTGGTGAAGTTGAAACACACAACGGTCGGGTTTTTGCTGTTGTTTTTTTTTAAACAGTTTTCCACTTGATGGATAGTTAGTTATTATACCTGCCAATTATCTTCCCCTGTCACTGTTGCTTGGGAGTAGTTGTACTTTTGAATTAAGGATGCAAACAGAAAAGAGGATAGTTATGATTAGAAAAGAGAGAGGGAGAAGGGGAGGAAGGAGAGGGAGGGGAGGGGAGGGAGCAGAGACAGAGAGGGAGGGGGAGGGAGGGAGAGAGAGAGGGGGAGGGGGAGAAAGGGGGGAGAGAGAAGGGAAGGAGAGAGAAAGGGATAGAGAGAGGGAGGAGACAGAGGGAGGGAGAGGGAGAGAGGGCTAGAGAGAGACAGAGGAGGGAGAGTGGAAGAGAGAGAGAGAGAGAGAGGGGGGGGAGAGGGGGGCGGTGGAGAAAAGAGGGGGGTGGAGAGAGAGAGAGAGGAGAGAGAGAGAGAGAGAGAGAGAGAGGGAGAGGAGAGAGGAGAGAGAGAGAGAGGAGAGAGGAGAGCGCAGGAGCAAGTAAATTCAAACAAATTAGACATCCATTTAAAGAGAGAGGGCATGATTTATGTCTACCTTACAGTGGTTGTAACGATGGGAAATAAAAGCGAATGCTGATTTGCGTTTGTGTGAAATTAATCATGTCGGTGAAATGAATGTATGCAATTATATATCTTGTCTGAAATCAACTGTATAGGCGAAACTAATGTATATGATAATACATGAAACGATCTATCATAATACAGATTTTGTTAGGAATTAATTTTGATCAAATGTTTCTAGATGGTAAAGAAGATAATGATGACAATGACAATGATTCATCAAACATGTTATAGTAGAAAAAGAGGAAAAAAAGAAAAAGAAAAAAGGAAAACGTATGCTTTTTTCTCTTAGGACAGTGTGAGCAAAAGAGACACAATTTTATATTACTTGTAGCTTGTTAATTTTGAATGAGAAAATTAAGTTTGAAACAAACAAAAAAGAAAAACACTCACAAAAAATGTACGAAATTTCATTTCAAAAAAAACTTTGATTACAATTTTATGTCTATAGATATTTCATTTTAAAGACAGAGGAAAACGAGCAAGGCATAAGCGGAGGCAGGACACAGAAAGCGATGTTCTGTATCAGAATGTAATTAAATACACACTGGTTAGCCTGTGACGAATAATTTCTATTCATTCTCCGTCCGCCTTCTTCCTCTTCCTCTGTCACTTCTATATAATGTTTGTAGGATCACCAACACCCTGAAGTATCATACGTCAATCTGCCATCATTCTCAAATTAGGAACAATCCTCACGCCGAAGTCGGATGCGCAGGGCCTGAATTGTCAGGCGCTTAACAGAAGTGTAATGCATTAATTTTTGCTCGTATAACCGACAATAGTTGCTGTCTGAGCGTTCGACGGAGAAGAAACAGTTAGCTGGATTACAAAGCGGCCCTCATCGCTTCATCATCTGATCATCATTTATTGAGGAGCACTGAAGAACTCACGCCAGCCTTGGTCTATGTTGTGACGGTTATCTCATCGATCACACCTTCCTTCATCTTGCTGCGGACAAACAGATGGAGTGGATGGTGGTGGTTGGTGGTAGGGGGTGGAGGATACCAAATTTGGGGGATAGTGTGAGGGAGGGGGAGAAGATAAGAGGTATAAGGTGCAGTGCAAGAATACTGTGAACTTGCAGATGACAGATTGAAAGTGCTGAACTCCTCTGGTGGGTGTCTAGCAAAAAAAACAACTAGTGTTCTCATTATGGTATTGCAGTTTGATTGCATTCTTGCTCATGACAGACCACAGTAGTTGCTGTCTGCGCGACTGACAAAGGAGAAGAAGGGAGGAGGAGGAGGAAGCACACACAGCACACAGCAGCAGCAAAAGAAGACACAAAACGACCAAAACACACAAAACACACACACACACACACACACTACACACAACACACACAACACACACACACACACACAACACACACACACACCACACACACACACACACACACACCACACACACCACACACACACAACACACACACACACAACAACACACAAAGAGCAGGAGAAAGGGATTGAGCGGATATTAAATACAACGGCCCTAACATATATGGAGATGGAAGGGAACGTGGATTTGCATTTGTTTAAAATGTGTACCTTGGAACGAATGTAACGATATAGGGACTGGTTCCTTGTAAGGCAATGTTTTGTGATTACCCCATCCTGATGAGATGTATCCTAATTCTTAATGATAAAAGAAGAGCGATGGGATGATGGCAGTATGATGACAGTTACTCTAACGAAGATGTCTTTGATTGATAATTGTAACAAAAGATCCAAAACGTATGCCTTTCACACAGAAGGAGAATGGGTATGCAAAAGCCACAGTTATATTTTACGTATCAAACTGATGCAGCATGCTATTTACATATGTGTGAAAGGAAACCTCACCACAAATTAAGAAGAGGAAATAACCCACGCAATATTCAAAGATGTTTTTTTTATATCCCTGTTTTATGACTGTGGTGGTAATTCATGATTGGTGGAAACAGGAAAAAGCAAGAAGATGCTGGAATGAATAATTCAAAGAAGCACGTGTAGTGATGAAGATTTTATCTTGTGTATCAATTCCTCTTCGATATTATACACACACACCCTTTAGCCAACAGCGAAACAAACATGCATGTCCTTGTCACATGTTGTTTCTCTTTTGCAATTTTTTGGCGTTTATTATTTTTTTCTTCAAAATTTGGCAGCTCCCATCAAGTGCATTGAGTCATGTACTCCCTTGAAGCATTTCATCAGTCAGGCTCCATTTTCACACCGAATGCCGTGAGCTGATTTTGAGAAGCGTCCTCCCTGCTTCATCATACGATCATCATTTAGCGTGAGAACCGATGGAGCCTGCAGCTGTCTTGTCCTATGTTGTGACTAAGGATCCCATCCATCAAAACTTCCTTCATCTTGCTTGAGGCGGGGAATAAGGGAGGAAGGGTGGGGTGGGGGGAGGGGGACCAGGCGAAGGTTCGGGTAAAGGGAATGGGGGGGGGGGGACTGTAGAAAACAATCGAGAACTAGTTTGAGCCTGCAGCTGGCAGATTGAAAGTGTTCTTCCTCTGAAGTTGGTGTTATGGTTTCTGACTGCCTAAGGCTATTAGAACATTAAGGTCCCCCTGTAGGGATGCCGGGGGCCTGTCAATATAAAAAGCATCTCCACCTTCACAAACATTCTGTGCTTGGATGTCCCTCTTTTTATATCCTTGTTTTATCTCTTGCCTTGTTCCTTTTCTTCCCGTCCCTGCCTCTCCTCCTTGTCCGTTTTCTGCCTTCTTTATCCAGCCTCCTCCCTTTCTTTCCAGAAAGACTAAAAAGATAATAGTTCTCTCTCCGACACCAAAGTTGGATGCGCTGGGCCTGACTCGTCAGGCCACTTAACGGCAGCGCAACGCATTTTTAGCTCATGTGACAGACAAAAGTAGTTGCATTCTGAGCGGGAGAAGAAGCAACACGCAAAAAAAGATAAAAAAGACACTAGGAGTTTGATGTTCGTGTGAATGTGTGACACTTCTGTAGACCGCAACAACAACAAAAAAACTGAGTGAAAAGTTGAGACGTAATTTCTCCCTGATTTTTTAGGGGGGGATGGATAATGATGATCTCCTGTACTAATTTCACTAGGCAGACCTTGTTGTCTTAGTCTGCAGCTGTGTAAAAATATAAAAGTAAATGTCATAACCATATCGTGGGAGAGTTAAAAAAGTAAGTCTGTCCGACCTAAGGTCATCAGCCGGGCTATCCGATTGTGACGTTAAGCGGAGATCATGACTCCCATAACCATCTATCGCAGGTTACCCCAACAAAGGTTGTACTCTTTACACCTGTGTGGAAATAGCCGTAAGGCCTTTTCAGGCACACGTCTACGAAGCTGATCGACCGCCTTATTCGAGTCAACGCCTAACACTAGACTACAGCGGCGAGAGAATAACACAACATACGCAAAAACGACATGTGAACCTCAACTAGCAAGAAACAGAAAAAAATAGAGATTTTTTTTTTAAATCAGTACCAGCGAGTATCAAAGTGTTGATCGTGTTAAGATTATTATGTCGACAGTCATCAAACAACACGTCACACTTATGATCTTTCAGTAAATTAAACTCTTGTCTCTTTTTCTGTGTTTCTGTCTCTCTATCGCCGTCTATCTGTCTCAGTAATTCATACATACACCCATGCACTCACACACACACATGCACGCACGTGCGCGCGCACACACACACACACACGCACGTACACACACAAACACACACACACACGCACGCACGCACGTACGCACGCGCACTACGCACGCACACACGCACAAACATAATTTATGTACACTTGCACACAAACAATTTTTTCTATAAATTTTGAATAAACACACAACACTCGCTCTTTATAGTGCAAGTTTTCGTGTGTGTTTTCAGTTTTAATCTTTAATCAGTTGTATATTTACGCAATTATAAAGATGATTACAGCGACTCAGCGATTCAATAGATTATACGTTAATGACTTTTTTTTTAATCAACGACGCTTCAAAACATATGCTCTTTTTAATACTGAGAAAAAAAAAAACGAGTGTGCATCAGCTAACATCCTATGCAAATGCAGCTAGTCTATTTTTTTCACAAGAGCATAAAACAAAAGCAAAATAAAAACCCCGAAATAAACCCACATGATCTATAAAAATGCGTTTAATGGCAGTTTTATTACCGTAATGCTTCATAATTAAGGAAAACATAGGCATTAGATCAAAGCAGATAGCGTCAATTCAGGGTTTTATCTTGTAGTATCATTGTATCAATACGCCTTTTAGCCAACATGGGATCTATCACACATTGCCTATGACAGCTCTCTCTCCTCTCTCTCATCCTCACTCTTCTCTCATCTCTCGCTCTCATCTCATCGTCATCTCTTCTCTTCCTGCTCTCTTCTTTCTCCTCTCTTCCCTCTCATCTCTACTCACACTCTCTCTCACCTCTCTCTCTCTCTCTCTCTCTCTCTCTCTCTCTCTCTCTCTCTCTCATCTCTCTCTCTCTCTCTCTCTCTCTCTCTCTCTCTCTCTCTCTCGTCTCCTCTCTCTCGCTCTCGCTCTCTCGCTCTCGCTCTCGTCTCTCTACTGCCTGCCTGCCTACCTGCCTACCTACCTGTCTGTCTGTCTGTCTGTCTGTCTGTCTGTCTGTCTGTCTGTCTGTCTGTCTGTCTCGTCCGTCCGTCCGTCCGTCTGTCCGCCCGTTCGTCTGTCCGTCCGTCCATCCATCCATCATCCATCCATCCATCCATCCATCCATCCATCATCCATCCATCCATCATCTATCTATCTATCTGTCTTTCTATCTATCTATCTATCTATCTATCTATCTATCTATCTATCTATCTATCTATCTATCTATCTTTCTTTCTTTCTCTTTCTTTCTCTTCTTTCTTTCTTTCTTTCTTTCTTTGTTATTTTCTTTCTTTCTTTCTCCCATGCCCATCTCGAGAGGAGGAAGAGAGAGAGAGGGTGGAAACACAGGGAGGGAGGTAGTTTCGGAGAAAGAAAGGGGAAAGGAGGTGGGGAAGGGGAGGGGGGGGAATTGGAAGATTTTTTTTTTTTTTAGCCTGCAGATGACAGATTGAAAGGGTCACCACTCCCCTTTAATTTATAACGGCCAAAGGCTATTTTTTGTTCAATAAGGTACTGGGAGAGAAATGATAGTGTGGATATATATGCATAATTATGTCCTCCTTGATACAAGGGGTGGGAATGGTTAAGGAAGCGAAGCGAATGTTTTCTGCTTTGTTTCTTTTTGGGTCGATCATAATTATGTAAACTAACCTTGACATTATTTAAAAGAATACTCTAGGATTTTTTCATGTGGGATAGCAAGCATTGGATTGTTTTTTACGAATGTGGGAAACAAATCTTGCGTCAAGCCCTGGAGGTCGAAATAAAGGGTGTGGTGATGGTAGAGTATCCGTGAATGCTCGCACGTACCCCCATGCGCATGCATACCCCCGCATATACGCGCGTGCCCGTGCGCGCGCGTGCACAAACACACTGACAAATGAAAAGATATACATATGTACTCATGTAAGCGCACATGTGCACACACACAAAACAATACTACACATGCATGCATGCATACACGCTAATGCGCACACACACACACACACGCACACCACACACACACCACAACAAGCACTTACTCACTCACTAATGCACAGACAGACACACACACGTCGCAAAGGCCTCCTACCTATGATAATAGCTCGTCTATCACGTACGAGTGCTCGAAGAAACAAAAAAGAAAAGAGAAAGTGTGTATGGATCTACGGCAGTAAGAGACCAAAAAAACCTGCTCAGGAATAAAGCCGGAATCCACTCAAACTTACTACGATTCTTGCAGATCTTGTAGCCAACATTAATTAACAATCTAAGCGTAAGACAACGCTGCCACCTTACATGTGAGGTTCCCTGCATGCTAGCATGATTGAAAGGTTCTCTCTTTTTTAGTAATTGTGCAGGGTTCTTCTGGTTCTTATTCTTTTGAAGAAGAAGAAGAAGAGGAAGAAGAACAAGAAGAACAAGAAGAACAAAGAAGAAGAAGAAGAAGAAACAAGAACAAAACACACAACATCATCATCATCAAGAACAGCGACAAGTTAAATGAGAGGAGAAAAGTAGGAGAAAGAAATAAAAAAAAGAACAATAACAGCAAAAATAACTGTATAGTTTGAGAATGACAACAGCACTGAGCATTACCATGAAGACGACAAGCATTCTGTCCAACAGTCGCCATACCAATGGTGTCTTTTCAGCACAACATGAAATTTAAGCTTGTTGCTTTTTGTGCTGCAGATCCTTGTTGTTCATATAATACATGTAATATGCTCTGTTTATTAGGGATGTCATTAAACCAACAACAACGACAACAATAACAAAGAGTAAGGAAGGTAAACAGAAGAAGAGGAAGAAGAACACAGCAGTAGAAAAAGGAAAGAAGAAAACCAAATCTAGCATTCTTTTCACCGTGGCACGTTCTGGAAAGGTTCTTAAAGTTACAATGGGGAGGGGAAGCGATACCGGGTATACCCCTCCTAAGTCACGCGTGACGATCGTCCAACGGACAGTCACTCATTGATTCCCACTCGTGCGTGACTCACCCTGAGGCAAGAGGTGACCCTTGTGTTTGGTATAGTGGCCCTAAGGGGGTTGTCAGTCGTGGCCACTATGTCAAGACATATCGTGTCCACTGTCAGGAAGTATCTTGGATACATCGTGGTGTTGCAAACATGTATGCGTAGTTGTCTGTAGTTCATACATCTGCTTTCTTCTTGAGAGTGAAAGATAAAGCAGGTGGACAGAAAACAGAAATTCGGTGATAAGGACAAACATTGCCAAAGAAACAGGGAAACAGTTGTTTTTTTCTCCGTGGCACCAGGATCTGGTACACTGCCGACATAAATGGAAGATTCGGGCGAAGAGGTCTTTAGTGCCAAGGTTGTGGGATTCGTTATAAAGGTGAGGGAGAAGATTATGGTTGTATGCTGCACAGACATATTAACTGGACATTGTATGTTTCATGTTCGATTCAGCCTTGTCTTGTATGAGCGCAGTATAGTTGCATTGTTCTGAAATTTGAGATATGTTACGTTCGGATTTGATTTTGTTGCAGAGATAAGGCATTGTAGGTCTGCACATACTTTGTCTTGAGAGAAACGCCAATGTTAATCTATTAATCGCTACACACATTAAAACATGCCGATTATGTTTAAAAGTCAATACTTACACGCAGTTAAACTCAAGCTGATCTTGACCTTTCTTATGGGGGGGGGGGGGGGGGCAGATTTCAGTGCTGGAATTTGTGCTCTCATCTTAGAACTTACTGCACGCAGACTGTACGCTGGATAGGTTTAGACCATCTGTACCATAGGCTTTAACTGACCTACATTTGCACGGCAAAATGAATGGATTCCCAACATGTAGGCAGAATACTATTCTTGCTTAAGGGCCTAGAATTGTTGTCTCATAAAAGAAACAAATTGTCGAAAACTACTGTCGGGACCAATATTAGGCTCCAGGGGAATATCTTTAATGTTGATGGTTCAACACTGAATCGAACCCACTCTTCTCGCATCAGCTAGGATGACGTTCAAATCTGATGTTCTTAACACTAATAGTATGTAGGCTGGATATTCTATTTCTGTTAACCAGTCACCAGATATGTGTGGATATTTAATCTGTCTGTGTTGCCACCACCAGTGTTGAACAAGTCTATAAGTATTGGCAACAGAGTATGTCCGTTAGGGCACAAAACTTGCCAGCATGGAAACGTGTATTGTGTGATGGGCCCTTAAGGGCCTGTGTTTTCGTTTCTTCTTTTTCTGTTGTGTGGGGTAGTGTTGTGGTGTGGGGTTTTTTTTTGTCGCTGTGCTGGATTGCGTTGTATCGTGTTTGGATGTGTTGTGCCACATTCTAGTTGTTTT
>CM060322.1:50429462-50431962 GCA_030674155.1 Stramonita haemastoma | reverse complement strand
TGTTTCTTGTGTGTGTGTGTGTGTGTGTGTTTCTGTGTGCTATGTGTGTGTTTCTGTGTTTCTCTGTGTGTGTGCGTGCGTGTGTGTGTGTCTGCGTGTGCCAGCGCGTATGTGTGAGGGGAAAGAAAAGGAAAGAAGAAAGGAGAGAGAGAGAGGAGCGAGATGTAGCAGTTCAAATATTGACAGGGGCTAAAGGGCCGACCTCGCATCTTCACCCCACTGCAGCCTCGTTACACACAGGGCAGGGGATACTACACCGCTGTGTTTCTCTACCTTCCTCCCTTGCTTCTCCCCCTCCCCCCTCTCCTTCTCCCTCTCCTTCGCCATTTTCAGTTTATTTCGGCCTGTTTGTCAGTTTGCCTCTGTTTTTATTTGTCTGTCTGTCCCTGTTTGACCCTTCCTTCTCTCTCTCTCTCTCTGTATCCTGTCTCTCTGTCTGTCGGTCTCTGTCTCTGTCTATCTGTCTGTTTCTCTCTTTCTCTTTCTCTTTCTCTTTCTCTCTCTCTCTCTCTCTCTCTCTCTCTCTCTCTCTCTCTCTTCTCTCTCTCTCTCTCTCTCTCTCCTCTCTCTCTCTCTCTCTCTCTCTTCTCCACCTCCTCCTTCTTCTCCTCCTCCTCCTCCTTCCTCCTCCTTCCTTCTCACCCACCATCATCATCGTCATCATCATCATCATCTTCTTCTTCTTCTTCTTCTTCTTCTTCTTCTTCTTCTTCTTCTTCTTCTTCTTCTTCTTCTTCTTCTTCTTCAGATCACCTCCTCCCTTCCCTTCTTTTTCTCCCTACTTTCTCTCTCTGTCCGTCTCTACCAATCCATCGTTTATTACTATCCCACATAGGTATATAATAAACCAAACAGGTTATAAATCACACATGCATTGATAATTCATTCATTTATCTTTATTTCAATGTCTTCTGTCCTTTAGGTGCCTTGCGTTTTTGGGCCGTTCTTTCATTTGGCTTGTTTTTTTGTTTGGTTTTTTATTTTGGTTGGTTTTTTCAGTTCTGTTTCCCCAAACCAGCTTGACTTTCTACCTGGCTTTTTTTTTCGTCCATTTATTAGTGTTTCTATCTTTCCTTCTGTCTCTATCTGTCCATTTCTCTGCCTGTCTGTCTCATTCTTACTTTCTGTCTGTGTTTACTCTCTGTCCGTCTTACTCTGTTTCTCTTATCTATTTATTTAGATTTGAATTTATTTATTACTTCCTTATGCTTGAGGTCAAGGTGTAAATAAATACTTTTGTTTTCCTCAATAAAAAAAAGTTGTCTCCTTCTCTTTTCTTTATTCATTTATCTGTTTATTTTATTCATTTATTTATTTATGCTTAAGGGCAAGATGTAAAAAAAGTTGCTATTTTTCCTTCAATAAAAAAAGAATCGCTCTCTATTCTTTATTCGTTTCTTTACTTGGATAGAGTTTATTTTATTTATTGATCTATTCATTTATTTATTCATTTATTTACTACTTCTTTATACCTGAAGGCAAGATGTAAAAAATAAAAAAAACACCACAAAACCTCCATGTTTCCTCAATTAAAAAAAGATTCTCTCTCTGTCTCCTTTTGCCTCTCTGTCTCCCGGTCTGTCTGTTTGTCTTTCTGTCTCTCTTTCTCTTCCCTTGCCTCTCTCTCTCTCTCTCTCTCTCTCTCTCTTCTCTCTCTCCTCTCTCCTCTCTCTCTCTCTCTCTCTCTCTCTCTCTCTTTCTCTCTCTCTCTCTCTCTCTCTCTCTCTCTCTCTCTCTCTCTCTCTCTCTCTGTCTCTCTCTCTCTCTCTCTCTCTCTCTCTCCTCTCTCTCTCTCTCTCTCTCTCTCTCTCTCTCTCTCTCTCTCTCCCTCTCTCGTCGGGTGGGTGATCTCCCTTGGTGAAAGGCAGGCGATTTCTTTGCTGCGCTAATTTTCGGTTTAAATTACCAATTAACCAAGCACCATGCCAGTTGTTGGATTGCCAACAGCACTGGAAGCAACCCTGGGTGCCCTGCTGCAAGACAGTCACCTTACTTCCTGGAAGGTTTGCGGAGAAGGGAGTAACACCACAATTATTCTTCGACTGAGAACTGACAGTGAGAATGTCAACATGGCTGGTCAGCAAACATCTACCTGCCAGCATTTTCGCAAAAAACCTCCAAGTCAACTGACCCGAGACAGGAGACGGATAGAGGAGAGGAGACAGGCAGAGGAAAGGAAACAGACAGAAGAAAGAAGACAGACAGCAACAACGAACCGCAATAATGAGGCAAGTGAGTCTTTCACTTTTGAAAACTCTCCAACTTTGTTTATGCCAACACCCCCAACAAGCCATGCTGTCGCACATGCCAACACGCCCCTGTCTTCTGACAACACACTGCTGCACGTGATGTCTTCAGCACGAGAATTCCGCCCTGCGTCACGGGATGTCAACACCATAGGAGCAGACACAGTCTCTGATCGGCAACACGAACTTGACCTTGCTGTGTGTAGTGCATCAGACACCACAGGGGACGGCTGCTGCGACATGGCTCTACAGAA
>CM060322.1:50424462-50426962 GCA_030674155.1 Stramonita haemastoma | reverse complement strand
AAGCTACATTGCATAATGACAACTATAATCTGCAATTACTGCAAATGCAGACAACAGCAGAAACCACAGTAACACCAGGGATAAAGACGATTATTTCCCCTCCAGCGTATTCATGTGTTTCCTGTACAATTAATGTCTGATTCTTGCCATTCATGACAACGACGCTTGATATAACTAACGGCTATGATGAGGATGATGAGGGCGATGAGGATGGTGGTGATGATGATGGTGGTGATGATGATGATAGTGATGACGACGACGACGACGACGATGATGATGATGATTATGATGATGATGATGATGATGATGATGATGATGATGATGATGATGATGATGATGATGATGATGATGATGATGATGACGACTACGACGACGATAACGCCGCCGCCGACGACGACGATGATGACGACGACGGTGATGGTGATTGTGATGAGGATGATGATGGTGGTAGTGATGGTGATGGTGATGATGATGATGATGATGGTGGTAGTGGTGGTGGTGGTAGTGAGGATGATCATGATAATGATGATGATTATGAGAACGATGTCGACTGTGTCTCTGACCATCATAATAATAATTATGGTAGCATTGTTGGTGTTAATTTCCCACTACTGTTCCTACAACTCTTTTCCAGTTACACACATACGCGCGCGCACACACACGCACACACACACACACACACACACACCACACACACACACACACACGACACACACATACAGACACACGCACGCACGCACACACACATACAGACACACGCACGCACGCCACACACACACGCACACATGCACACACGCACACATGCACACACACACACATACATACACACACACACTCATACATATAGATTGATAGATTGATAGATAGACAGACACACAGACACACAGACAAACAGACATGCATATAATTATATACATGGATCCCTCTCTCTCTCTTACATATATTTTTTTTCTCAATTTTCATTCCCCCTGTTCTCAGATGATGACGCTACAATTCGAAAGCGAGAAGAAGGATCTGGAGACGAAGATGACGCTGAAGAGGAAGAAGTTCACGCAGACAGCCACACTCCGCCTGCGGGAGAAGGAGCAGAAGGCCACCTCGGACATGGTGAAGAAGCAGAGCCAGCAGATGCTGGACCTCCTGGCCGCCAAGCAGGAGGAGATCCGGAACGAGCTGGAGATGGCCCTGCACGCGGATGAAGAGGAGGAGCAGGATGGTGGAGGGGGCATGGTGAGAGAGAGGGGGAGAGGGAGAGAGAGAGAGAGAGGAGAGAGAGAGAGAGAGAGAGAGAGAGAGAGAGAGAGAGAGAGAGAGAGAGAGAGATGGGGAGTGAGAGTGTTTGGTGGAGAGAGAGAGAGAGAGAGAAGAGAGAGAGAGAGAGAGAGAGAGAGAGAGAGAGAGAGAAGAGAGAGAGAGAGAGAGAGAGAGAGAGAGAGAGAGAGAGATGGGGAGTGAGAGTGTTTGGTGGAGAGAGAGAGAGGAGAGAGAGAGAGAGAGAGAGAGAGAGAGAGAGAAGAGAGAGAGAGAGATGGGAGTGAGAGTGTTTGGTGGAGAGAGAGAGAGGAAGAGAGAGAGAGAGAGAGAGAGAGAGAGAGAGAGAGAGAGAGAGAGAGAGAGAGAGAAGAGAGAGAGATGGGGAGTGAGAGTGTTTGGGAGAGAGAGAGAGAGAGAGAGAGAGAGAGAGAGAGAGAGGAGAGAGAGAGAGAGAAGAGAGAGAGAGGGGAGAAGTGTTTGGAGAGAGAGGAGAGAGAGAGGAGAGAGAGAGAGAGAGAGAGAGAGAGAGAGAGAGAGAGAGAGAGGAGAGAGGAGAGGAGAGGAGAAGAGAGAGAGAGAGATGGGGAGTGAGAGTGTTTGGGAGAGAGAGAGAGAGAGAGAGAGAAGAGAGAAGAGAGAGAGAGAGAGAGAGAGAGAGAGAGAGAGAGAGATGGGGAGTGAGAGTGTTGGGAGAGAGAGAGAGAGAGAGAGAGAGAGAGAGAGAGAGAGAGAGAGAGGAGAGAGAGGAGAGAGAGAGAGAGAGAGAGGAGAGAGAGAGAGAGTGGGAGGGAGAGAGAGTGGGTGGGACGGAGAGAGAGAAGAATGTGTGGGTGGGAGGGAGAGTGGGGGGAGGGAGAGAGAGAGAGAGGAGAGGGGAGGGAGAGAGAGTGGGAGAGAGGGGGAAAACAGGAGGAGATCTGGAACGAGGGAGAGTGGGGTGGGGGAGAAAGGAGAGGGAGGGAGGGAGAGAGGGGGAGAGAGGAGGAGGGAGAGAGGGGGGAGAGTGGGAGGGTGGGGTACAGGAGGGGTAGGGGATGAGGGAGGGAGAGGGGGAGAGAGGGGACAAACAGGAGGAGATCCGGAACGAACTGGAGATGGCCCTACACACGGAGGTGGAGGAGGAGGATGGAGGGGGCATGGTGAGAGAGAGGATGGGAGGGAGTGGGGGAGAGGGGGTGGGTGGTGGGGGGTGGAGTGGGTGGGGGGGAGGGAGGGAGTGTGGGGGAGGGAGAGAGAGAGGGAGGGG
>CM060322.1:50418707-50421207 GCA_030674155.1 Stramonita haemastoma | reverse complement strand
GCGCATACACACACGCAAGTGTGCACATGCACGCACACACATATAAACATACACATGCTTTTTATGTTCATCTCTGTCTCTCTCCGTCTTTCTGTGTCTCTCTGTCTCTGACTGTTTGTCTGTCTATCTCCCCCTCTCTCTATCTATTTCATTCTGTGTTTCTGTGTTTATGTCTATGTCTCTGTCTCTCTCTGTCTCTGTCTCTGTCTCTGCATCTGTCTCTGTCTCTCTCTGTCTCTCTCTCTGTCTCTGTCTGTCTGTCTGTCTGTCTGTGTCTGTCTGTCTGTCTGTCTGTCTGTCTGTCTGTCTGTCTGTCTGTCTGTCTGTCCTCTCTCTCTCTCTCTCTCTCTCATCTCTCTCTCCTCTCTCTCTCTCTCTCTCTCTCTCTCTCTCTCTCTCTCTCTCTCTCTCTCTCCCCCTCTCTCCCTCCCTCCCTCTCCCTCCCCCCCTCTCTCTCTGTTTCTCTCTCGCACACGGTGTAAATGAAACAGTCCGTATCGGAACAGGCACACACACACAGAGCGCGCGTAGCAGGTATTCCCCGAATCAGCTGATCGATACAACTACCTGCAATCAACAGAACATGGCATCGATCATCCCCCACCCTTCCCCACCACACCACCGCCACCATCACCCTCCACCACCACCACCACCACCACCATCATCTCCACCACTCTTTCCCCTTTCCCCCCCATCTCCTGTAACCATGGAATTGATCCTGAAAATTATGTCCCGTTTCCTGACAAAGTGCCAAGGGAACTGAAGGTGCCAAATGGCCACCACCCCTTCCCTGTCCGATCTGTGCTGGTGTCAAGGAATAGCTAGGTGATGCCTGCCTCTTGGTGTGTCGTCGTGTGAAGACAGACATGGGGTAGGAAGGGAAGGGAGGGAGGGAGAGAGAGAGGGGGGGGGGGAGGAGGGAGAGAGAGAAAGAGAGAGAGAAATCAAATCAAATCAAATCGAAATTCTTTTATTTCGAGGATATTGAATAAGCACTTATGTGCTTTTTGCATCCAGTCCCCGCCCAAATAAGGGATTACATCAATTTAAGAAACACATCCAACTAACAACAATAATAAACCAAACAACATGGCCAAGAGAAAGAGAGAGAGAGAATGAGAGAGAGAGCAGAGAGAGAGAGGGGAGATAGACGAGAGAGAGAGGGGAGATAGACGAGAGAGAGAGAGAAAGAAAGAGAGAGAGAGAGAGAGAGAGAGAGAGAGAGAGAGAGAGAGAGAGAGAGAGAGAGAGAGAGAGAGAGAGAGAGAGAGAGAGAGAGAAAGGGGGGGGGTCACAAAATAAAAAGTAATGTGCAGTGTCAAAACCAAAATTCTACAGAGATACACTTTTGTATCCCTTTGTCATTTTTTTTATGAGTGAAATATTCTTCCTGTGTGACATAAGTTGAAAATCAAACCTGATTTATCATTTCCCTGTTGTATGCACGTTTCTTTTGTTTCTTTCTGCCGTTTGTTACATGTCAACTGATGGGTGTGTATAAACAACTTGGGGCTTTGCTTCTCCTCATGTCCTTTTTTTGGTTTCACCCTCAAGAGAGGTGTTTTTCCATTTGTACCCCTCTGCCTAGAGTCTACATGTATGCAAGGCTTGGGTTGCATGAAAAACGGCTAACCATTAGAATGTCGTTACATTCTTTTTCTGTTTAAAGGTGGCCTCATTATAGCTTGTTTCGGATTCTAGTCTCTGTTGTTGTTGTTGTTGTTGTTGTTGTTGTTGTTGTTGTTGTTGTTGTTGTTAGTGTTGTTGTTGTTGTTGTGTTAGTGTTCGTGTTATTGTTAGTGTTGTTGTTGTTGTGTCCTTGCAATCTCTGTGATGTGTTAAACTAGAAAGTTTGTTGACTTTTACTCGAGACTACTTAATTGGCAAGGGCCAAAACTTTCTTTTCCTTGGTTTAGTGTCTATTCACTTTTGGGAGATTCAGACAAGAAAATGTTGAGAATAAAGACCTATCGATTAAAAAGAGACAGTAGTATGCAGGGTCCTGGGAAAAACTGCAGTAATCTTCCTACTTCTGAATGATATATACGAATTCCAAAACTTGATTATTTAGTTGCTGATGTAGCTGCTTCTGCTGCTATTGTTATCGTTCCTTCTGTCCTTGTTATAATTACTCTTACTACTAGTACTACTACTACTACTACTACTACTACTACTACTACTACTACTACTACTACTACTACTACTACTACTACTACTACCGTTGTCCTACTTGTTCTTTATAACATTTATAA
Source organism: Stramonita haemastoma (assembly GCA_030674155.1). Classification (NCBI taxonomy): domain Eukaryota; kingdom Metazoa; phylum Mollusca; class Gastropoda; order Neogastropoda; family Muricidae; genus Stramonita; species Stramonita haemastoma. The sequence goes on along the minus strand of CM060322.1, from coordinate 50,418,955 downwards.
TCAATCCCTTTCTTTTTTTTTTATTCTCCCAGGTCAAGAAACGAGAAGAGCTGTTTGACGCCCAGAAGAAACTGGAGGAGCACTTACGGCGCGAAGAGGACGAGCTGTTCCGGACCTTCCACCACGAGCGTCAGCAGGCGAAGAGCGTCATCCACAAGGAGATTGACCAGGAGTGGGAGCAGCGCTTACGGGAGCTGACCAACAAGTATGACCTGCAGGACAAGAAGAAGACCAAGAAGATGAAGGAC